>VYZM01021024.1:117608-223722 GCA_013398915.1 Dromas ardeola
CCAGCGTCTCTGACGTCAGCTGGGATGGTAGTAGCCAGCTGTGATGACATTTGAAAAGGCAGTGTTTCTGTGAGCAGTGATAATGTAAAATGCAGATTAGGAGGCTGCAGAAGGGTAAGAGAGAATACTGCCATCACCCACAACCTCACATATCCCTGCTCTCCCAAACAGCCAGGGAGAGAGGAGGAGTGAGAGAATACCTGCACTGTGTAATTAAGAATAAGAGTGCCCTGAATTCTCGTCTTTTGCCATTACTATATGTAAAGACCAAGAACAAATGCGAGAAACTCCTTCTTTCCATCTGTTGGCAAAAGTTGATCTATAGCTTGACGTTGTCATGAAGAAATAGCGCTAATTAATTATAAGCAATGTAACACCGGCCTGTGTTTAAGAAAGGAAGGCAAAGCAGACAGTCAATATCTTCAGTCACTTACTGTCATTGAGTTTTCGATCTTAATATTCTTGCAATCTAGTCATCTGTTAACATTTAGGAGAAAACCTCCCAAAGAGATTATCCACTTCTTTCTGTTTTTAGCTGGATTACAGATCATTAGCAATCTTTAGATTCCTGTGTATGAGGAAGTGCAGTGAGAACTGCACACAGACACGATATTTAATACTGCGCTTGTGGGAAGAGCTAAATTGCTAAGCCACTTAGGTACTCAACAGGTCGGGGGAGACTAGGTTAAGCCTTTCCTGATATATCGTAGCCTTTCACTGAACACAGGGTTCACTTCAGACTAAAGATAGGCTTCTGTTTATTATGTGTCTGATTAGATCACAGTAACCTTCAGGACAGAAATACAAATTTTTCTAGTGCTAATCTAATAAGTCTTCTGATTTGGACAGTAATGTTAAATGTTCTTCGCATGAAGCCCTAATGCATTGGGTTTTTTTTAAATGCAAGATTCTTCCCCTCACTTTTTTTTCATTGTCATTTTTGGATAAATTTAAATCATTACAACACTCTCTAAAATTAGTATATTTTCATTCCAGCAATATCTATGCAAAAATTAAAAATGTAGTTCAAATACTGCTTTCTTAAATAAAATTTCCAGCAAAAAGAACAACACAAACGCAAAATTAATGGAAGATTGTCTTTTTTATCAGTAGTCCCATTTCTGTCACCTTGAGCTTAGAGACAGGGAGCTGAATTTTTGTATAAGCTTCAGATATGTAAGAAATAAATCATAAAATCTTTTCTAAGACAAAGTTCAGGTTTCCTGATGCATGATGTTGAAGAGTTGTGCTTGACTCTTGTATTTCAGGAACTACTTGTGTCTTACAGAATGCCATTTAAAAACAGCTAAGGGATGGCATTTTTGTGGTTAGGAATCCATCAATATATTACATTAAAACTATAATTTCACAGTATAGGATTGTCCAAGAGAGCTCACAAGTGGAAAAGTGGGTCAAATAGGAAAACCCTACACTAGTTGATGAGTTCTGCTCATCACAGCATTAAATGTTGTTGATAGGTGTGCATTTTTAGTGGCTTTAGGACATACTCTTTATCATTGAACGCAAGAACTGTGCATGGTAGTTGGCACAGAGTAATGGTAAGAGAAAATAAGATACATGAATATGTATGAAGTTTCTTAAATGAGAAGTAATAATGACATTTACTTTCATGAGAAATTGTCAGGGAGAATTCTTCTCTTCTGTACTGTGCAGAGAATGCAACTTTTCCCTTCCTTGAAACTTTCTACTTATAAAAGGACTTCCAGTGTTGAAGGTACAAAATTGTTTTACCAGTTGTACCGGTATGATATTTACAGTCCGGTTGCCTTGTTTCCCTCACAATTAAGGTATGTATATATCTGAATCTGTCTATATCTAAATCTGTCTATATCTAAATCTGTCTGGTTGCCAGCAAATCTGTAACAGAGAAGGCCAGCACTAGGGGGTTGAAAATAACCAAGTTAGGGAGTAACCAACATTGCAGTGCAGGGGCCAAAATGACATGTATTTTGAGGAAGCAGGGCAGAGAATCGAGCTCGGCGTTGGACGTTGTCAGCCTGATTTCAGAAGCAGGAAAGAAGTCGTAGAGACAAGGCCATGGAGAGACATTACGGGAGGTAGCACTTAGGAAACACTTCAGAAAAAGGTTTTGAAGTTCTCATTTGAGGATTTATCTCAATCTTGACCACCACTGTGCGACTAAATGCTGATTACCTGATGCATTGATACAGAATTTTCCTGTGCCCATCCACACAAGCACAGAGTAGTATCAGAGCAGCTGAGCTGGAAAGGGACGTGAGGATATCCTCTTATCCAGCCTCCAGCTCAGAGCAGGTGGAGGCAGACCAGTTTGCCCAGGGCTCTGCCCATTCCAGTTTTACATCTCCCCATAGCCTTGGAGACTCCACAGTCCTTCTGGACACCCTGTTCCTACGTTTGAGAGTCCTCATGGGGAGAAATATTTCCTTACTTCTAAAAAATATTTCCCACATGCAGGCCTGTGTCTGTGGCCTCTTGTCCTTTCCCTTGGGAGCTCCGATCCGTCTTTAATCCCTCCCGTAAGGCAGCTGAAGATGGTGGCGAGGCTGTGTCAGCCATCGCGTGGTTCGGACATAATCCCACATGTAGGAGGGACGGGGCACCGGGTGACACCAGCCAAGGTCTTTTCACCAGAGGCTGGTGGCCTCTGACCTGCTGGGAGGGCACGTTGCTGGTCGGGGGGGGATCATTCTTTTCCATCTTGGAGTCTCTGTGGACATCCTGGGAAACTCCTCAAATGATCACTTTCTAAGTAAAAAAAAAACCAACAACCAATCAAAAAAGAACCACCCCAGAAAATTCACTGAGGAAGAGTATAGTGGTTTTTATTTTAGAGACATTACTGATTTATTAGTGTTTTGTACAAATTTTCCTTCATTTTGAAAGTTAGTAATATTTTATATGTGACATATTTAAATATTCATTAAGAACACATCTAATATATGAATAGTAAATATCAATATACAAATGTTAAATATTTATAAATAATACATAAATATATAAAATCTAAATCAAAGCACAAAAAATAAACATATATAAAATATTGAACTATTCTAGAGATTAATGCAATAAACCTGTATTATATTTACATAGGTTCAGTATGCATTTTATTACAAAACTTCATTTGTTGAGGGGGAAGGTTATTTTTTAAATTTAACATGATGAATGTCATTTTCCCTTCATCCACTTAATAAATATGCGACCTCATGGATTATAGTGTAAGAGAGCTAACTGCTGAACAGAAAATCAGAGTCAAAAATTGGTCAGTGCCATGCAACGGTTACACAGTCACCGTGGGATCCTCCCTGGTGAGTAAAGGTGATTTGGCATTTTTAACATACCAAATAAACCAATCAGTGCATTAGGAAATAATAGGATTAGCTAATAAAGCCTTAGAAAAGGATACAAATAGTACCACTTTAACTCAATCCTGCAGCCCTTTTTTCTTCAATAACATTGTGCTGTGCGAGGTTTATCTAATGTTTTACTGTAGAGAAGCATGTTGAGGGATGGATACTAGAGCTCTAAATTGTTTTCCCACATGAAGGCTAAATGAATTTCCTATCTGTAACAGGAAATGTTGAGGTTATTTTTCTATAATGTATAAGTGTGTAATTATGACTTGAAAAAATGTTTTCCTAAAATGTAAGTAGAGAAAAAATGGAGCAGTATGATACTGGAAATATATTTTGGAGGATGCTTGTGTAATAGAGATCATCTGTGCTCAATTTGCTGTGCAGCTACATGATGCTTTTTAGCTAAAGGTTTGCCTCACCCACGAGGTTTGTGCAGGTTCTCTAAAAGTTCTTGAATGAAGAGTGGGAGTGCGGGGCTCAGAATATGAGGGTTGCTTTTGCTGTCTGAGCGACGTTTGGGAATTAGTTTCTGCTTATGACTGTGAGAATAATATTTTTTAAATAGTTGAGAAAGTTTGTTTCACCTGTAATATATAAATACATATATAATATATATAAAATATGCAAGCACAGTGACTTAAATGATGACCGTGTAAAACAGCTTTGCATTTCGTTGTTTTTGAGAATCAGTACTGTTCATATTTAGGTCATTCTTTGGTTGGTTTCAAAAGTCTGCATTACAGAATTTAGCCATGCAGGATTTTTTACAGCTGTGTGCAATATTCCCACGTGCCAGAGTAAGTAAAAGCAAAATAACAAAGTAGAGGTATATGTGATTAAAATATAAATCCAATTCTCAGGGTGCTGTGTGCGCAGATATTTAATTAAGAGATTATCTGGATAACTGAAGAACAGAAATAGCATCTGTTCTGAAGTGCATAAAATTAATATTAACTTGTGCTTCTTAAATGTCTAAGAGGGAAGAGTTAAGAAAAATAGTAAAAGCAAGGAAATGTTCTTGTGTCAGACTCCAGATGAGGAAATCACATGGTTCTTTATTAATAAAGAGTAACTTTTCCCTCTTATTTATTGACAAAGTGAATGAGCAGAGGCATAGCCTTGTTTAATTGCTCTTTGTATTAAAAATACAGAAAATAATTGTGAATTAGAAATCGCTGATAGTTTCAGGAGTATGTTATTTGTCATGGTCCCTTTGTGTGTTTGGGTCAGGTAACAAGACAGAACAAAAAGAAGTTTGTCGAGATCTTTGTACCACTCCTGTTTGCATATCAACATTCCTGCCCTCCCTGAGCATCGGTTGCCTATTACCTTTCCTTTGAATTTCATATATTGGCAATTGGGAAGTTCACGAGCCAGCGAAGCCTGATTATACTTCATGGGAGACATTCCCTAAAATGAGCTATGCCTTACCTGGACCCTTTGGAGTAGTTTTGTCATCTTAACAGCTGATGAACTTTTGGAAGAGCCTCAGAATTTTCCAATTCAGTGTATACCTGTGGTTCCTGAATGGGAACAGTTTTTTATGCTAGAGTAGTTGGCATTTTCAGCCACTGGGTTTTGACCTGGTATTGATTGTGTTGAAATGAATTGGAGATGTCTCTGTGACTCGTTTGGAAAGCGGCTCTGAGTGCTTTGCCATGATGTTAATGGGTTTTCAGGGGATTGAGCTTTTTTCAGTGTGCTTGCATTAGTACAAGAGTAGTTTGGATGTGGAAAAAACCAATAGTCTGAGTCTCTCCTTACACTCTCATTACTATATCGGGACTAGTTTCTATATTTTATTCAGCTATTGAGAGGCCCAAGGGCTGTAAATGTCAGTGATTCAGTGATGTCCAGTCAAATATCTGATTCTCATTTAAATTTCATACGTACAAAGAAGAGGTGAGCCTGGGATTGCCCTGGTGGAAAATCCACATGGGCTCAACAGGGTTTTTTTTAAATCAGTTGCTTGGTAGTATCCCATCTCCCCAGTCTATTGTTTCTTCCACATTCGCTTTGTTTCCTTAACAAAGATTTGTCTAGGTTAGCTGTATGAAAAGTCTCATTCATTTTGTTTCAGTTGTTTTTGTACTTTCTGCATGGTAAGCAAAATGAATTGAGAAGCAGCAAAAAGGCAACAAATGGAGATTTCAGATCTATGAATTCTTGCCTGTTTTATCCATTTCACCGAATCTGTGTTTGCCCATGTCCATACTGATCAGGGCTCTGACGAGACCCTCTGGAGATCACCCTGTTCGCCTCCAGCAAAGCCTTGAGCTCTTTGATAACTGCCAGTTTGTCAGCTTTCTCTCAACAGAGGTATATTGATTCCAGATACCTATAAATGTTTTTACTTAAGTATGCACCACTGACAATTTGCTTTTAATTTAAATAAGGATTTTGGCCATTTCTGCTAATTAATTCTTTTGCCTTGTACTTCTAATTGTCTCTCCTTCCTGGACACCTCACCAACATTTTGCATTTCAGGCTGCCAACTTTTCTTTAGGGGAACGGGTGAATACTTCCATAGCAGGGGTGCCTGGCATTAAATTTGTTTTTATCAAAGATGAGCTTATATCAACTATATCCTTATATATTTATAATGACAATATTACATTCTTTCTGAGGCTTTCTGATATCCTTTTAGATATTTCAGTCCTCAGAGTCATCACCTTGCAGGGCAAAGAAGGTTGCCATGCTCTCAAGGGCATTCAGTTTGAAATAATGTTTTTTCTTTTTTTTCTGAAAATAATTTGTCAAAAGAAAGGAATCTTTTAAAACATTGATGTTTAAATCACTAGAGGTATGCCTTCATTTTACAGAGCCAAAGATGTAATTCCTTTTTCTACCAGGCTGTTTGACCAGCAGCCACGTCACAGGCTTTAAAAAGTCATGTTCCTGCGGAGAAATACTGGTGTGTTTTTCCTTCTTCGGAAAATATGCCATCACATGTCATTTATTTGCATTTAAATTCACAGTAGAACTAGCAAGCAGATATGATAGAGAAAAATTAGGTTGTTTCGGTATGAATGTCCACCAGCCTGCCTGGTTAACTTGCTGTGCAGCACGGGGATTCCTGAGCCCATTGCATTCCCGCTGAGATGATGGCATGCTTCTCTCCAAAAGGGAAAGATACTTGGTGTCAACAGCTGATACAAACCAGCATCTAAAGTGTAGCGGCAGGGTTAGATTCCAGATGGATTTGTTTGCTGCAGGGCTGGAAGGAGGAAAGGCTGAGCCCCAGCAGTAGGACTGGTTGGTCTCTGCTGTTCCAGCGCAGCTCAGAGGTGGGCTTCGTTAGCCAGAAACAGTGTGCTGACAGGTAAGATAGCAGTTCTGTCACTTAGGGAAAATGTGGGGAAAATGTCACTTAGGGAAAAATTCACAAATGAAACAAACTGCCGAGTCTACCCATACAAATTGGTTTTAAACAGAATTGAGTAGTCCCAACTGGGTACTGAAGCATCCTGTTGGTTTGTTAAGTAGATGTCCGTGGATGAAGCTGGAAGAGGGTCTGTCTGTTCTGTACCTGTCTAGCCCTTGCCAACAGGCAGCGTTGCCCTTCTGCCAAAAGCTATCTCCTACCCTTGGCCAGCAGCAGCAGATACTCAGACATCGGGTGAGGCACCAGGACTAACCTTCCCCTTTTTTTTGCACGGTAGAAATCACAAATAGTTAAATACTTAAATCTGCCCTAAATGGCAGGAGCTTGTATGTTTTCTTCCTGAAATTCTGCTTTCACCTGCTCCACAGCTTTCAAACTCATAGAATCACAGATTGCTTTGGGTTGGAAGTGACCGTTAAAGATCATGGCATCCAGCCCCTCTGCTGTGTGCAGGGACATCTTTCACTAAATTAGGTTGCTCAAAGCCCCGTTCAAGCTGACACTGAACACTTCCACTCATGGGGCATCCACAACTTCTCTGGTCAACCACCCTCATTGTAAAAAATTTCTTCCTTGCGTCCAATATAAATCTACCTTCTTTTAGTTTAAAACTGCTGCCCCTTGTGCTTTCATTACAGGCACTGGTTGAAAGTCTCCCTCCATCTTTCTTATAAGCTCCCTTTGTATATTGAAAGGCCACAATAAGGTCACCCTGGAACCTTCTCTTCTCCAATTCCCAGACCTTATAGTATCAAGAAAATATGCCAGTGGTGCCTGCTGTTTGTTAGGTTGACTGGTGATATAGTTTGGCTCATCTCCTGCTGGGTGGAGGAGTAGGGTGAGAAGCAGTAATAAAAAGAAATATGGTGGGACCACATTTCTTTCAATAGAAGAAAATTAATGAATTCTGTGTAAATATATTTTTCCTAGAGTTTAGCCCTTGTCTAAATGGGAAATAATGATGTAACTGGAATGTCTCTCACAGTGTCTGCTTACTGATAATATAATGAAAACATACACACTAATAACGTATGTATAATAATTACTATTCTAACAGTTATTCAGTCATAATAATATAATACGATAATATATATGAAAATGAACCTCTTTATTAATAAAAATTTAAATGGAGATACACATTGTCAAATACACAAACTCAAAAGACTTAATCTGGCATGAATTTATACCTGTGTCATTTTACTGCAGAAGTTTTGTAGAACTGGTGAGCATCTACTGTTTGAGTTTACTGACTGTATCAGGATTCAAGGGTAAAACTGCAGTGTTTGATCTGTTCTCAACTTACTCTTTTCACTTGTGTCCCAAATTCGGCTTAAAATATGTATCTGTTGAAAAGTGAATTTGGGGCACTTAAAAGAACTTAATATTCCAATGTCAACAGTTTAATACTTTGTATTAGGCTGCATCCTTTATGACAGTCATTGTACCCCCATATGAAGATGCTTCTACACACGTACTAGTTAAATCCTGCGAAGAGTTTGAAGAAAAAATGTGATGTTATATGGTCAGTTTGCTGGGTTTTTTTAATATTTTGAAGATATTTATGCAATGAGGAGACAATACAGACATTTTAATAAATTGCTGAATGTCTCATCAGAGAGAGAATTGCTTTTTTGATGTAGAAAGTGCTGTCTTAATTTAGAGATGAAGCTGTGTTTTGGGAAAACAAATCCTTTTAATAAGGTCTTTTTAATGGATGGCTAAAGGAAACAAATATGTTAATGTAGAATTACTATAATATATAATTTGTATTTCGACAATTGTAAATGCTTCTTTCAAAATACTAATCTACTGGCATGTTATTGGACAGGTTTTCTTACACATCAGCTGTTAGAGAATATCTACAAAAATGTTTTGTTGGGTTCATTTGACTTTTCTAGAGGGGAAAAAAAAAATCAAAATCAGTTCTGATCTCATCCATGATATGAACATCAAGTGAAATACAGTAAACTTCTGACCTGTTCAGTTCAGTTTGAGACAGAGGACCAGAAGGGATATGATAAATTTTTCATCTGCATTTCTTTCATCCTGTAGGAAAATAAATGAATATATGTAACTTTTAAGTTAGAAATTGATGCTGATCATTTAATTACAGATGCATGTGATTACGATATAAAGTGCAGGTGCTTTAGTGCTGCAACTCTTCTTCATAGGTCATGCAACCAAAACGATAGTAAAGCAGGATGAACCCTTATGCCTACCTGCCTTTTGAGGTCTAGCTCTCCAATGTAGTGACATTCACCAGCCTGTTCTAAGCACAAACAAAATTTGTTTCAGACACAGTAAGCGTAATGGATTACTTGTATTGCACTGCATGCCTAACGTTGTTTTTTAAATACTTTTCTTGCACAATGTAAAACTTTGACAGTCGTAAAATGTGAGAATATTTCAGGTTGACAGAGCTCCTTGGATAATAGCATTAACCTTTTGACACTTACTTAGATAAATAGAATGGATTGGTTTCCCGTATGTTAAAGTCGTCCAGAAGCATAAGCTTGATTTTGCTCCTTGGTTCTTCGGGAGGTGAAGTGTTCCCTCCTGCTCTGCCGGCGGTCGGCACCAGGGGCTCATCTCCTGCCTGCGGGAGAGGTTGAGATGAGCTTTCTGGGGGAGCATTGCTTTCCTTCCCCTGCTCACAGCCTGCCAGCCCTGTCCCTCAGCAAGGGGTGCAGTGGGTCCTCGGGCAAGTCGAAGAGGAGTCCTGGGGCTTTGTATGCACTTGAGCTGTGCCCTAGTTAAACCAGGGCTGTTCCTTGCTCCTTGCATTACCAGTGAATTCCTTTCCACAGGTAAGATAGCCTGTAGCACCTTGACTGCATTTTAAGTAATGGCTAATATAATTAATTTAATATTTATTTTGGAAATAACTGCATATATTACTTTTCTAAAACTACTTCCTTTTATTTGAGTTGTACAATTTTGACCTAGCATACAAATCACCATTGATAACTTTGCATTTTTGTATCTTTCACTCATTTTGTTCTTAGATAATACTCAGTGTTTCCATCTGCCAGATTTAAGTAAGCTGGACATGTATTATTTTTCTCCTACTCCATTTCTCTTAGAAGTACTTCTATAATTTCATCACACACACACCACACCCCCTGCTGCTGTTCTTCTTTTGAAGTTGTGATTTTGGCTTTCAGGCTGTAAGCCTCACGCGGCAAATTGAGCTGCTGCATCCCCTCTGGCCAAAACGGACTTCTGCAGCTGCGATCTTTACTTTTCTCTGGTACTGGGCAAGGTGTACCCTGTACAAACCGTCTACTTTCAGTCTTGCTGTTAGCTGGTAACCCAGATGCTTATTTGATAGACATACTGGATCTCTCCCCGCTGTAATCTGTGGTGTGGCCAGGCAGGGTTGTGATGGTTTACTGGGCGTTTCACAAAAGCACATCACTGAACTGCTGGGACACCTTGTCCCACTTGAAGACCCAAACTGCAGTCAAAAAAGATTTTCAAAACTGTAAAGTCATGCTGTAGGGTTTTTAGCGCTTATGAGACCATTGCAAAAAAGCATTTTGATCTGGAGCAAATTTAATTTTAATTTTTTTTTATAAACATAATTTAAGACCTTATTGAACACAGGCAAATGAGACTGAGTCCATGCAGAATGCTGGTATTTCTCTTACTTTGTTAGTCAATACCTGCAAGCTGCCAGATTTGAGGTTTCTATCTTGGTGCGTATTTTATTTTACCTTACTATTAGTAATAGATTAGAAAGTAGTGAATACAACAGCTTACTGTAAAATTATTGCTTGCTTTTACTACCTAGTATCATACTGTGTATTTTCATAGCATTATTTGAGAAGAGCTCTTTCCAGTCTTCCCTGTTATTTCTATTGCTTCAGGACCGTACACAGTGACTGTCCTGGGTGCATTATGCTCACCATGTTGGTTTTTCTTGAGAGGGCTTTGTCATTAAATGCGAGCTGTTGGGTTTGTATCGTGGGATCCTCAAGGTTTAATGAACCTCACGAGGGGCTTCAGCCATAGAGGAGGGGAGATATTTCCATTGTTCAGTTACAGGTGGTCTGTTCGGCAGCCTGCATTAAGGATTTTACACATTAATGACATGCCATGGAGACAGTAGGTAGAGGCTTTATTTTATTGTAGCTGGCAGTGGCAGGCCCTTACGGTAGTACAGAAGGACAAGAGTTTGAGGTAGCTTCTGTGAGGGAGGGTTAACCTGGATTCAATTATCTTGCATTGCGCACAGAGGGATTTTCATCTAGGTGATTATCATGTAGCAGTAGTCTCTTGCTGACTAATTTCTGGTTCCCTACATAAGCTCCCTAGTTAATCAAGCATTTTTTCAAAGGCAAAGTGACAATCTTTAAATTCTTCTTACTACTTAGTGGAAGGGTTTTTGTCCTAGTCTGTTTTGGCAGAAATCAATACAAGCCATAAGACAGTTAAAGCTTTGGTAGAACAAGGACAAAGCTTGGGTATCTTGCATCTATAATTCTTTTTGTGTGCATGTGGTGGAACCCATTTTGTGCATGTGGTTTTCAAGTGCCTATCTTGGAAAAAGCTCAGAAAAGTCTGCTGAGTTAGTAAAATACAAGTTCTTTCCTAAACAGAGACATCATGACTTTTCCATAAATCTGCCTCTTGCTAGCCAGCAGTAATAACATAAAGACATAATCATTACAGTTTGTATTTTTATTGTACCTTTTTTATTGAGTTACATTATGACATTTATCAGAAATAAAATTAAGCTTAGGGCATGGAAGACACTATACTCACCACTTGAAAGCTTGAATTTAAGGCAGATTATGACAGTTGCCCTTTTGGCAACACAGACAGGCTTTCAACCTAAAGGTAGGTAAAGTAAGATTACTTTAATACTGCTTTTATGAGGCCTGCCTGATCAGATAAAATTATTTTTAAAACTTGAGTTGAAGCAATGTCTCATAACTTTCAGGACAAATAAGCGAAAACATGCATGATATGTTCAAGTTGCTTTCAATTCGAAGTACTGTCAGACAGTTTTTAGTTAACTGTTGCTGTAAGATTACCAGTTCTCTGCATCATTTTCTGTGACAACCACCCCCTGTTGATGTTCTCTGTAGTAGCAAAACCATTTAGCCATTTGGATCAAAATGTCATTTGGAAAGTTAAGTAAAATGATAAACGCCCTACTCTGTCCAGTGTTGCAGTTGCAATTTAAAACTTGACTGCCTTTTTCTCCTCCGGTATTTTGTGCTCTGCTTTCCTTTTTTATGGTGACTGCCTGCTTTTTGCAATGGGGGTGCCCATGCTTCTGGAGGTTTTTGAATTCTAAAGAGGCAGGATTTTGCTTTTTCTTTGGAAAAAAAAAAGTGGAGGGAACCCATTTTATATTTGCAGCATCCCCTCTGTCAAAACTGTGTGTTGTTTGGTCCAGACCCAGGAGGGCTACCTGCAGGACCTGTGTGTGGCTCCTCTGCCATCCAAGGGTGGATGGACTCCTGTGCTCAAGCAGCAAGAACACATTCATGCAGCTGCTTTATGTCTGCGGCTAATCCTGTTGGTCTTGAGCAATAAATATGTTTGGATAAATTTTTACCTTCTGGCATGCACTTTTATTGGTTTTATTCTTGAGTAATCTGTGAAAACATTTCTTCCCTGGAAGACTAAAACGGTTGATAGCATCCTTTTGAACACTGTGGCTTCTATTCTTACTTTACTGCAAGGAATTGAAAGCTAAAACTGGAGCTGACTTATAGACAGAACTGTGTTTATGGTTATTCAGTTTACTAGTGCAATAGAAAGGGCTTTTTTAAATTGTCATTTCATGCTATTTTCCAAGTATTTTATTTGCAAGCAAAAGGTGCTCTTTTGTTAAGTGTTTTTTATAATCTCAGAGTGTTCAATCAATAACAGTAAGGTTAAAATTAAAGTTTTCAAGATTAAAGTTTTACCAGCTTTACTGTTTTGATGTCCAACTACATATTTATTTTCCCATACTACCTGTATCTAACTAACTCCCTCATCCAAGACAGCGGTTTCACTCACTTTTGTGGTTTTTTAGGGGTAAAAAGCAGCTAGCAGTAACATAGGCTTTGTACCAATTTTCTGTCGTGCAGTTTCCCAGTGAATGTTAAGGTTAACACTTGTGGTTTTCTTGAGCTAGTATTAACTTTTGTTAGTAATACTAAAGAAGGACTTGCAAAGATTGCTTCAAATAGTTTTCTGGTTTTCCTTATGTTTGGTCTATAGAGGGTTGATTAAGAATAATAGTAACTCTCAAAAAAAGAAACCTTTTAGCATTGATGGGTGTTCTTCAAACCATAACTATTTTAGAAGGTATACTTCTAAAAAAATTGCAAAAAAAGGTATTTTAGAAGATATGCTTCTAAAAACTTGGATGTGTACTTTTTTTTTTTAACTTAGGGCTTCTTAAAAATAGCTAAGGTTATATGTGTAAATGTATTCTAGCAAAGTTTTGTAAGATTAGTTTGCTGTTGTCCTCTGGTTGTTCATTCACAGCTTCTAGTTTAGGCCGGAGTCACAGCCTTGCCAATATCTTTAGACAATGAACACTAGCTAACTTAAAAATATTTAGATGTCAGGATATTTTAGAGATACTTGGGTACATTCTCTTTATTCATTATATTAGACTGGGGTAACCATTAAAATCATGCTAAGATTATTGAAAGGCTTACTGTATTGGGTTTATAGCCTGTCATACACAGATTATAGCCGTTTTAATTTGTTATCTGGAGCATGTCCAGCTTCCGCTAAATGGTGTCTGTTTTACTTTTAAAAGAAAAGCGCAGCTGTTGGTAACCAGAACACAGTGTCTGTGAGTGGCAGCGATGCCAGCTGTGTGCTGCACCCTTCAGCTGGTGAAAGAACTGAACACGGTCTTGTAGATGTCCCTGCTCTCTTCATTACATTGACACAACGTATAGAGACGTTCTTCTGTAGCTTTTACTGTTCTCCTTCCCTGCACATGATACACTCCTCCTCCACTTGGGCAAGTCTGGACAGAAGGTTAAGCCTCATATTTTAGTTTCGCTCACAAAGGTGGAATATTTGTCTTGAGCTTCAGTTATTTCTGTCTGAAGCAGGTCAAGAAGTTGCATCTGTAAGACAGAAAGCTCAGAGGACTCAAGTCAGGACTCGCTTAACTCATAAAGATCCAGGAGTTTATTGTCCATATGTCTGCTTCCATGGCCACCTTGGCTGCTGGCGTGTGGCAGGGACAGCGGTGGGCTCACATTTAACCCCATGTCTGTCTTCATTTCCAGTAACGGATGTGTACGGACATGGTGCCCCACCCAAATGTAGCCACACATGCTGGGACTATGAAGGACGTGCACGGAGGGATGCTTGGTCAACGCCAGAACAGTAAAGCAAGATGTTGCTATGGGGAAAAAAATACACCAAAACTCCTTAAGAAAACAAAAAACACACCAAAAAAATGCATATGCACAAGTGCATCCTCCCCATTTCCTACAGCAGCCAGGCTGAAAACCATTTTCTTTCTAGAAGAGAGAGCAAAAAGGATGTATTTTCCCACTCTTCATTTTGCTCCTGTAGCTTTCCTAAGTTGTATTCCTGCGTGTTGAATGACAGGAGTAGAACAGGAGTCAGGACTGTCCTGTCCCATCAGGTGTCAGTGGAGAAGGTTCATGTTTGCTCTTCAACATAAGGAGATGGTATCGATGCGGCCGACAAAGGTCTTCTGCCTTGCTTTTTTGAGGCACATCAATAACAGCGCTGCAAGCAGCGTCACTGAGCTTTATCTCAGTGTCTTTGGCACCCAGTGTCACAGGCACAGGAAGCCGGGTGAAATAGTGGGGGGACTCGTACTGAAAGCTGCAGTGCCCACAGCCTGGGCTCCACGGAGCCCCACAAACGCCTCCTCAGGATAGACAGCACTGGGTGCCACGCTTTGCATTTGGTTCTCCAGAATTTCAGATCCATCACAGAGTGGTATGTAGGAAATGTCTATAAAATCTGAATTTATGCATTAACTTTGGGCACAAAGAGTAGAATTGTGTAAATACTTCATGCGAGCATAACTCATTGCAGTTTCTATGCTCATTTAGTTTCTCCACAATATGAAGGGTACAGTGAAAAACAATCATAAAATAAACTACCGTCTCTTCTTCTTGGGGTTGATGAAGTCAGTTTTGCAATTGATTTCAAGGGAGTAATATCAGACTTTGTGCCTGATGTCGTAGCAAACGTTGAAGTTGAAAAATGTCCAAAAATAGTGTTGAATTGAGTCACTTTAAATGTATTTATCTTGAATCCCCACTTTGTGGCATTATTGCTGTAGTCTCATCCCGAGCTAGCATTATTCATTAATACCGGCTTATCCCCATGATCCTTCTTTCTCTTTGTCTGTTCATTCGGATATACTGTGTGCATACATTTGTAACCTTCTGTTTCTTGCTCCGTTAATACCATATTTTAAATTGCACTTAGAGCTGGTCTGTTTGAACCAGTTATGCAGTCAGACCAGGGAACCCCTGTTCTTGGCTTGTGTTAGAGTCTCTGTTACCCCACGTAGGATATTAGGAGGCATTAGGGAGACTAAATTCCTCTGGAAATACAGACTGTCTGATTTTTGAAGCATTGCTGTGATTAACTGTAATGTAATACACTCGGTATGAATGCTTAATGGATAAACATTCTTTTGCTTACTCTAGGCAGTTTTACGTCTTACTAGGATGCAATTCATTGTGCTAAACAGTGCGAATGTGAAACTATCATTAGAAAAAATGCAGTCAGCCAAAATGAATTCTGCCGGCAGGTGCAATTAAGGGATTGGTAAGTCTACAATATGAAGTAATTGAGTAGTGATCTGGCGCTGAGAATGCTGCATTGCACTTTCTGTTTGAAAGATGTTTACAAAATACAGCAAACCTTTTGCTGTATTACAGAAGCTTTCCCATTAATCCTCTTACCCTCTGCCTGTTTGTCCATTTTTATGTACAAGCGATGGCATTACCAGGCTGAATGGCTGGGTTTTGGTGGGAGTGGGTGCAACACTCCTACCGAATTAATGCAACACCCCATTAATTGGTCTCTTTTATACTACTGCCTGGTGACGCTAATGTGAATATAGCAATAGGCTACCATAGGCTTTGGATTCCGTAGAATCACAAGCATTTTAGTCAATGTAGAAAAATACCTGCTTGTACTAGAAACTAAATAAATACCCCTCTGTAACATGTGCCACTTTAAATTGGGGGATTATGTTCACTCTGTACAGAAGGCTGGTTGAAGGGCTGTCTAATATCTAGTGTCATACTTAAACTGTGCTTCAACTCGTAAGCCATATACTTAAGTAATGAATAGTAGGTGCGCTGACACTCTGCAAAGGAAGGGTTTAACACATCTCTTAATTTTTTCTTAATAGAATATAACAGAATTTCCCACAGTCATCTTAGACCGTGGGACTATCCTTATTTAGTAATCCAACCTCAGTGAAAGAATTCATCAAGTAAGAATTTCTCATTAAAAAAAAAAATCCAAACATTTCTTTATTTAAGGTTTTTATATGAACTTAGTTATTGTGAAAGGTGGTGGTGGGACAGCTGTAGACCCGCTATGGTGTGGCATGGAAGCACATTTGTTCATTGTGCCTTGGTCTGAGGCAGGGTTTGTAAAGCCGCCTGGTTTCTGGCACTGGAGATCCTTCTCCCTGGTTCACTCGGTCGTTCCTGCATCTGCAGCAGTGTCGTTAAGACTGACGCTTAGTACCAAATGCAGTAGGTGCTAGGAATGAGACAAGGTGTATGAGAGAGTCATAAAAACCTTCAGGGTAGTTGCAACTTTGCACCTCGAAAAAGCAGAATAGGATTTATACTGATGTCCTAATATTGAGAAAATTGGACACCAAGTCAGACTGTTTCCACCTAACTCTTTTCTTCCACCACTGCTCTCTTCTCTGCTTTAAGTAAAGGGATAGCTAGTAATGTGTACTATTATATATATTTATATATATAAAGGCATTTTATTAATTTTTGTTCAGTTTATAAAATATGTCATAAGTTCACAATAAAATGCATTGGATGAATTATCTCTGTATAATTTATTCAGCAAATCTTCTAAATTAATGCGTATGATCACTTTTTTGTGCCCTTTTTTTCTTTTAATTATTTTCTTAACAGTTCTGACATCTGTAAATGAATAAAATAAATTGCTTGTGAAATTTTACTTTTGTAGGCTTATTTTCAGAGAATATACAGGTTGCATAATTTGTCTCTGCTGATATTTATTTTAAAAAGAAGTAAGAATGTTTTCTGAATAGTCAATATTTTGTTTCAGTTGTTTGTCTCTGAGAAGGTTTGTGGCATTTTTACTCTGTGTTTGGGTATCTTGACTTCTAGGCTGAGGGAGCAAGAGATTGCTGGGAGAGGAAAAGCTGAAGTGTTGATTCATGGTGACATTGCTACTGTATGGCAGCCTGTACTAATTGGTACCAGAAGCAGCGTTTACTCTTGGCCAGCTCATGTGTCACACTCTTGAAGGCGGAAGAAAAATAGCACCCTCAGTTACGATGTAAATTGGCAGCGATGCAAGGATCTGGAAGAAATACCGCAGCAGATTCCGGGAAAAATGGCTAGGGATGGAAATTGTAACTTTGCTTGGTGCTCTCCTGTCCATTTAAACTTGTTTAGACACCAAAGGTCCACACTTGAGGCTGTACTGTTACTATAATTAATCTGTCAAACTGGCCTCACAACAAAGATTCTCGTTTGCATGCTTATTTTCATGTTCAAAGATACAGTGAGTTCTCGAGCATGCTGGTTTGTTACCTTGGCAATAGAGGGGCTTGCCAAAAGACTGATAAAATATATCTGCCGTCACATTGGAAACAAATTTCCTTCTTAAATATTCTTGTTGATATTTTTATAATTTTTTTGTGTAGCATGGCTATCGATGTGCTCTTGTTGCAACTACTGCTTCGTTCTGCTGGATGGGGACGCTCTTAAGGTGTAGGCAGATGTTTTTGCTTTGCCCCGAAACAGGAGTGCAGCTATAGCCGGCCAAAGCCATTCAGGTTTAAAGGTCAGTACTGCACTGCTGTAGGCAGGAAGGTGTTAAAATGCTGTACCTCCATCTCTAATCTGTCCAGGATCTGTAAAAGAAGTCTGGCAGGAGCGACTTTCTGAGGAACCCTGAGCTTTATGGGAATGCAATCCAGTGGAGCTTGTCTCTTGGCTCTTTTCCCTGCAATTGTCAAGCTACTGTAGTGAAAAATACAAGGGTTGTGGTCTTTTTTTTTCCTGATTTTTATTTTCTATTTCTAAATTGTGGATTACTGACCAAAAATAGAAAATAGAAGATTTAAACAATTGCAAAGTAAATTTTTGTCAGTAACTTCCAGTAATACAAAGTAGAGCTTAAAAAGGGCAAGGTCAGGGCAAAGGAATGAATTACATGCGCAATGTACCTGTGAAGTACACAAAACTTAAAAAGTCTCCTTGGAATTCATATATGTGGTAAGTAAGACACAGGGGAGTCACCTCACTATTTGTCCCGTGGCTTCCACCCTACAATGGAGCACGAACGCTTACCACTTTCCTCCAGGCTGTCTGCTCTGGCCTGAGGGTTTGGGCTCTGCTGCACTTTTTTCACGCACAAGAAGATTTAGACCCAGGTCTGCAAAACTCATCAAACAGAATTCAGTAAAAATCATTGACCATGTACCATTAATGTAAGAGAAAAACAGGGCAGTGTTGGAATTTCCCATTTGTAATAATGGTTATGACCAAAAAAAAAAATACTGAGGAGGACGGAAAGGAAAAAAACCTCACGGAATTGTAACCAGTCACTATATGCAAAAAAAGCAGGAATATTCAGATGAGACTATCCAGCTATCTTTGTCGACTCCAGGTTTCAGTGCATCATGCTGTTTTACTCACTTACGAAAACAAACTTGAGATGCAACAACCCTAATAGCTGTGCAACTTGTGAATTCCATGCGAGACATGTTTCGATACCAGCGAATCTTTTTAAATCTGACCACGGTTACCTTTTCAGATTAAGCAAGCTGAGTTACTTAGATTGCCTTCCAGCAAAAGTCTAATGTTCAGATGCTCTACAAAGGGCTGTACACTGAAAGCATGGAAAATGAGTTTAATAAAAAAAGAACAGAGAAATATTCTTGAAATTTTTGTGTTGAAGTAACTCGATATTTGCCAATGAGTGAACTGTTTGGGTTTTTAGGGTTGCCATGGGAAAATAGCTGAAGTTTTTCCAGGATTGGTTTAGAGGCATATTTGCCCTCAACAACCTAGAGGCCATAATTTGTTGCCTGTGTAGGAAAGAAAGAAATGATTCATGTCATCTGTGTTCCTCATGACACGATGTTCCTGAAGTTTCATGTGAGTAGGATTGCTGCTGCGAAGGGCAAGCTCAGTTTACAAGGACTCACGGCCCTGGGAGACAGTTCAGTCTCCACTTTTCATTTTTTCGCTATGCGCTAGATCAAGATCGTGAACAAGGACACTGGGTACTGTACGATGGAGAGTCCTCAGTGTTTATGAGACCAGCGTTGCATTTTGTATAGCTTCTTAAGTGTGTAAGTATTAATTTGTTTTCAAAGGAGCTGGTCTTGTTCTGAAGTCCCTTAAAAAGTATGAAGAGACGGTGGTGCAGGGCTACAGTCCCACTTGTTTGCTCCAGGCTTTGGACTCTAAATCCACCCTAAATGGATACAGCATGGGAAAGTTCACATTCTGCCACTGCAAAGTTTATTTTAGTCAAAGTTACAGCCTACAAGAAATTCCCTTTCAGCAGGAGTTTGCTTTCACTGAAAGCACTTGAAGTAACTCATTCTTAAACGGCAGGACACCCTCTCTCTCTGCCCAGTCTTGAACTGTAGTTGGCAGGAGTGGTGGGGCAGGCTACATCTCAGATGGTTTTGTGTTGTTAAATGCTTTATTGAAGTATTGTCCCAGCACTCATTGCTTTGCAGAGATCTCACGTTCCAAAGTATCTGAAAGAGGAGCATTGCTTGGCAATGGCTGTGAGTGTAATTAGCAGATGACTGGAGATTATCAGTGTCGGGGTAGCCTTAGGCTGGGTCAATGATAGATGCTGTTGTGGAGGAAGGAGGCAGAGCCTTTGAAAGATACACTCATTAGAAAAGCACAGGTGAAGTCAGAGGGGGAATCTGTTCCTCCCCGTGAAGGAGGCAGCAGCTCCTCTGGCTCACTGAGTCAAATGAGAGCTGGTGTCTGGAGAACAGGAGTTTCTTGGAACTCATCTGCTTTTTGTAAGACTTGAACTGCAGGAATTTTTTTTTCCAGATCGGCTATTTTCCAAAGGGAAAGAGTCCCTTCAGAAAGAGTGAGGAAGACTAACACCAAGAAAAGAGCATCTTTTATCTCCTCATTGATCCTTCTTAGAGTAGCATACACAATATAGATGTTTTCAGCTGAGAGACTGTTACTACTATAAAAATTTTTACTTATCTTCTACGTTACTTATCGAAGTAAAAATTTAACTTACCTTCAAGGAGCAAGGTTTTGGGTAGCATTAATATGAAAACTTAGGATTTTCAGGAGATCTTAGTCTCCTTTGTCATGTAACATTCATCTTTATTGACACAATATTAGCCAAATAATGATCAGGAAAATTTTTTATGTTCTAAGAAATAACTCCGTAAGAGCAGATCTGTGTTAGCTTTGGTTTTACTCTTCAGTACCAGGGCTTATTTCTACTTGTCAGACCTGTCTTAATTAAGAGTAACGACATGAAGTTTTCCCATGGGGAACACGTCTCATTTCCAGCAACAGTGATTTTATATTTTTCTGCTATGTAGACAAGTAGTGACATAAATTGTAACAAAACTAGTACATCAGCAGTAAAACAAGCACAAACTGAATAAATAATAAATGATAGAGTAAATAACTTCACTGATTCTAGGAATTTACTTAATGAAAACAGGTGTTTTAAATAAGTCACACCTGAACCTGAGCCAAGTAGCAGAAAGACAGGGTAAAAATCCTATTTGTACACAGAAAATTTGAGATGACAGGGGAAAAGAGAAATCTGAAAAATTGGCCGCCTACTTGATTTAAGGTGCCAAGAAGGACACATTTTTATACCAATATGTCAATGTTGATCTACATAGAATTTAAAATGCCCAGGTGAAGGATTTGTAGTGGAAGAGGAGTTCGATGCACTTCTATACGTTGTTGCATCCTTCTTGGAAGGACGTGAGCATTTTAGCTGGGTTCCTGTCCCTTCCAGTCCCTGCAGCCCCTCTGAGCTGAAGCAGTAGGACCTGCTGATGTAACAGTAGTGGTTGCAGTGGAGAGGTCAAAGAGAGTGAGCAGGTATGTCCTCTCATCATTGATACCAGGAGATGATCCATCACTACCACCAAAGCAATTTCAGTTCTGTGTTTGGGCCTGAAACTGCACCGTATAAAATTTAAGATACTAGTGTCAGTGAAATGAGCTTAAAAGTGAAGTTGCTTGGTTGTTTAACTGCTTATACTGGGAAGCAAAACCACACTCATGTCACAGGCCTAATGAATGCGTGTGATTAGTCCATGCATCTTAATGCAAGTTTCCCACCAGGCAGTGCAACTCTGTGCATTAGTTGGTGCTTCTCCGCGTAGACAGGCCAGGTGCAGGACATGCTGTAGTGGACGGAGCTGTATGGATGGAAGCTGAGATGTGTTGGTGCTGCTGCAGGGCAGTGACACTGTGTTTTTTTACCCGACATGCTCTTTATGACTGTGCCAAGAGACATAAGACTTGATAGTGTGTGCTAGTTACCTAAAACAAGAGTATCTAGAGATAACACTTCCCAGTTTGTGTCAACAAATTGAACAGTTTGGTTGTGCATGGCAGCAGTCACTCCTGGCTCTCTGTCATACATCAGATGAGGTCTCTGTGGGACGGAGCAGTCTAGGGCCCAGATACTTTTAGGATTCAGAAACTGGAATCTGCTGTGCAGTTCTTTTTGCCGGAGTCTCAGGTTGCTTAAATCAGATTGTTCTCCTACGGGGCTTTCTGAGGGAAACCCCAGGCTCGGTTTCGGTGTTAGACGATTGGTTTCTTTCAATATTGCAACTGTCTAATTCCCATCTGTGTCTCATCCCTGCGATTGCTTCTTGGGAAGATTTGTCTCCTTGGTGCTTCCCTGCTGAAGCGTTAGTGACAGCTGATGCCCACACAGGCTTTAGGGGAGCACAAAGCCAGGAAAGCTGGAGGAAGCCTGTGGTGGCTCGTTCTCGCTGACTCAGTCCCTTTGACTGTGACAGAGCGGCCACGTTGCAGAGAAGAGACTCTTTAAAAAAGAAGTCACCTATTTCAGGTGATGTCAGAGCTTCCTCTCCTCCCTGAAGCTATGCTGTAGAGACACTTCCAAGCAGAACATAGTGGATGGTCAAACTGTGTTCTTTTTTCTCTCACTTAGCTTCTTGAGCACAGCCACGAGGTTATCCTCAGTGCTGTGCCTGCCTCCTGCCCTTGCGGGGTGCAGCACAGGAGTAACCCTCACAACTGCTTGTGCTTCAAGTACAACACCGTAGGTCAGTGTCAGGTCCATGAACATGTCTGACACTTCCTACAGTGCACTTCTGTCCTGACAGGAGAATTTTTCATCCTTAGTGAAGGAAGCCCAGCAGTCCAGTTTAGTATATTCAAAACAAGAGATGATTGTAAAACTGCTCTAAAGAAATTGGCAGCTGCCCTGCAAATGTACCTGTTCCTCCTCACAGAGGGTAGGGAGGTGCTATGCATGCTGTTCTAGACTTAAAGACTGAGAAAGTACTGAAGGTGTCGTCTTCAACTTGTAATGTTTTTCTGAATGTCCTATGTCCAAACGACTTAGCCACTGTTTCCTTATTTGTATTCTTGGTAACAATCACAACAAAACTTGTCTGAAATTCCAGCCGTTACTGTAATTAATAATAATGCTTCTGATACAAAATATTTATGATTTCCATCCATGTCTGCATTAAAGACGTCTTCTGGGTTTTCATTTTTCCCAAAGTCAACAGGGTGCATGTGGCAGAACCAGCCAAAGGAAATTGTTGTTACAGTCATTATAATTAAGGTTGCCAAAGGATGCATCCATAGAGTCAGGTTGATTAGTTCCCTTTGGCGTTTGCACATTTTCGTTTTCTCCCAGTTTCACTGCAGGACAAACAAGCTGATTCACTTGCAGAAGAAAATGGGAGACAGGAAAGATTAGAATTTGTGCTCTAAGGTCCACGCTCGCCAGACACGCTGTCTGTGCCAAGTTTTGTTCCCTCCACATGAGAGTGTCCTCTGTGACTCCTCCAGCAAATGCACAGCACACCCTGGAGATGAGTTATAAAAAGATAGAACTACAAGGTAGTTCTTTAATTATTCACCATCCTGCGTTGGATATTTGCACAGTAATGATATATGGCCAGAAGACCTGATCATTCTCAGGGCTTCTCAGCAGGATATACTGAGAGATGACCCATTTGGTTGCTGCTGCTGTCTGCAAAGAAGGCGTAGAACAAAGGCGTTCCAAGTTTTTGAAGTTTTAAAAATGGCACACAAGAAGACCAATTATGACTGATGGAGTTTGTCATATGTAGCAAAGCAAGCATCGTGCACTAAAGCAGTGAGCGTCGGGTGGTCTTCTGGAACGCCACATCCAGTCCCTTTACAGTATGTGACTGCTGTTTCTGGAATCATGGCTTCATAAAAGACCCAGGAAACCCAGATTCTGGCCTTGGTCTTGCCTTGGTAGCTGTGAAAAAAGGGGAGGATTTTGGATCATCCGAAGGCTAATAGCATTGCTTTTTATGCCTGCAAGCGTGCCTGAAAATCTCAGTTCCCCGTAATGGCACAGGAGGTGCCTCTGATGTCTTTGGTTATTCTTGCTCAAGAATGGTGATGAAAGGAAAAGAGGAGGTAGACAGGCTGTTGTGCAAGTTTGAGGAGAGGTTTCAGCAATGTTCATGGTTCACACAAGCAATACCAGTCTCTTTTGCTGTCAGGTGTTATCCTCTGCTCATTGACAACTGCATCAGCTAGAGAGTACTTCTGAAGATTAACCAATGATGTCAAGCTCAGCTTGTTGGTAGCTACCAGCAGCACGTATAGTAATGACAGTGATAGGGTTAGGAGCACAGGTTGTAATAACCACTCCCTGGCCTCGCATCACTTTCAAAATGCCTCTAGCACAACAGGGTTACAAAACCTTTACCCTGAATTTTCAGAAATAAGAAAATTATGTGGAAAAATAGTAGTTTAATGGTCTTCCACGGCATCATTATGGTGAAGTAGTGGCCGTGATGCCTACTCCCCTCCCCTGAGTGGATGCCAGAGACATGACTTGCTGGCAAATGTTCACTGTAAGTGTTTGTGCCATTTTTTGCAGCGCTGCTTTCCTGTGATGATGATGGTCATCTGTCTCACCCAGATGGCTAGGTAAGATCTTTAGGTCCTGGTTTTGCTTTCTGAACAGAGGCATGAGGAGTGGGCATTATGACAGCATGGCAATAGTGGGTGTAAAGCATGGTTTCATAACTGGTATTGCACAGTGATCAGCAGTGTACCTTTGCTGTGGCCCCTGAGGTGGAATGACCTGGTGTAATCAAGAATTGCACATAAGAGAGACTATTTATGCGTGTGTTAGACTTGAGTAACTGAAGGTGTGGTGGAACAGCTACTGCAACAATATGCAGTTCTTGCATGGTTCTTTCTCTTTGGTGGCCACCAGTCACTGGAGGGGTAAAAAGCATGGATGGCAAGACAGCCAGCAGCAGCTGAACGTAGGATCAGGTCTTCTTGCTTGGCACAACTTGCACAGGCAGTATAGGCATATCCAGCATATACTCAGTATGTTTGGGACTTCCTTAAACACATCAGATGAGACAGTTTTTATGTCGCAGAGAATTTATAGGATGCAACACTAATAACATGGTAAATGTAGCACTAAGCTGGCTAGCCCATGGGGAGGATAGCGCATGTGATTCTGCATTGTTCATCTCCGTTCTGACTTCCTTAAAAAAAANTTGACTTCCTTAAAAAAAAAAAAAAAAAAAAAGAGTTGTCATTGGTTACTGCCGGCAAAAATCTGTGAAGATTCTTGGTAGTTGAGAGCTATGAGAAAATGCTCCAAACTTACAAAACTTTTCCTTTTTCCGAGAATAATCAGTTTCCATCTTTCTGGGCTCATTAATAAAATGAATTATTAGAACCCAAATGTGGGATTTTTTTCTGAATTAGAGTCTACAACATATTTTTATAGTTAGCAACATGTCTTTTTTAGACTGTGCTCTGTCACTGCTCTCTGAAAGAGAAACAAGTAGTCATGTATGTGTATGTATGATTTCCCTGGGGCTGCCACTCAGGAAAATACCTGCCTCTGATCATACAGTTTGTCATTATTTTAGTGCTGGATGAATCACTGATGACCCTTTTTCTTTCACTTTAGAGAAGACAGAAGTTATGTTCTCTTAACAGCAGTGTTGGAGTGAGCCTGTCAGTTCTTCGCTGTCGGTTTGTTTTGACATACACATTGAGCGTTGGTATCCGTTGGGCTGTCACTGCTGTTGGTGGCTTTTTATTTCTGCTGTTGCTGGATTGCAAGTGCTGTTGTAAATCCTAGTAAACGTCACAGGTGAATTCTGTGGAAACTTAATTTTTTCCTAACTACTTGGAGAGGTACAACCAGAGATTAAGATAATGTATTGGATTTTCCTGAAAAAGAGCTTCCTTTAAGTAATGGCTCAGTGGACGTTATTGTAGCACTTGGCCAGTGTGACAACAAAACCAAATCTGTTAAATCACAGGGAATGGGAGCATTCCCATGAGTCTGAAATCCCACACACGCTCTAGGAAACACAGCCGCAACAGAGGTGGTGGAGTAGGTCTACTTAAATCAAGTTAAGCATACTTTGAGGAAAAAGTTATAACTGTTTATTTTTAGCAAAGTACAATCTTGAGTGACAGTTCTCATGACTGTACTGAGCAAGTAGTTCGTTAGTATGGTGGATAGACTGTTACACAAAGAAAGAACATTGCCAAGAACAAATTTTCTTTTCTTCCTTTTAACACCCAGAGATTCATTTAATAGAATCAGTCAACCATTAAATGTGATTGTGCAAAAAGAAGTAAATGACAAACAAGAATATCTTCCCTCTTCCCCTAGTCAAAACGCACGTTGAAGGCAGCAGACAAGATCATATGACCAATGTACAAAAATCGGTAGGAAACAGACTGTTTTACTTTGATGATATCAGTGATCCTACAATCTCAGATTGAATGCTTAGTTAAGATACTAGATAAGAGTGCTATGATATATTTGGAGACGTAATGATAACTGTATTCACCACCAACAGTATCTTTCTCATGTGCAAATCTAAATGTTCCAAAACAGCGAGCAAGATCCAGGAAGCCATCTCTTCTGCCTAGTCTGGTTCAAGAAAGATATCCCAAACAAGAACTCAACATATGATCTGATGTTTTGAAAGAAAATTATCCTGAAGCATATCGAGTCACTTTGCCACAAATCTGAAACTGCTCCCACAATATACTAACACCACTCATTGAAGAAAAGGAAAAAAATGGGACCACTTAACATGACGAAAAGGAATCCAGAAATAAATATACTCATTTTGTGACATAATTTTTCCCTATACCTTACCCTGATCCATTCTTTGTCTTCAGCAAGCAGTATTTATCTGCCTCTCACCATCCTTCAACAGCTAGTGACTGTATCTCCATTTTCCTTGGTCACATCCATCTCTGTTCCACATTTGAAGCACAGGTTTCTCTTGTCGTGTTGACAAATGAGACAATCCAAGATAAATTCACTGCTGTTGTTTTTAACCTGTACTTGCTCGCGTGACTGCTGCATTTCAGATTTGTGGTCAAACCTTAGCTCAGTAATGTTTTAGCTGGGTTCAATCTACTGACTGATCCTTATTCTGGTTTGTGTCAGCGTGACTGAGGTTGGGTTTGGATATAGAACCCTTAGTGGGCATAGTCTCCTGTGGACAAACCACAGAGAAGGGAAACTGCCAGGGGAGGTTGCGCACCAGCCTGCAGCAGGACTTTTCGTTGCTGTTGAGTGGGCTCTTCTGACTGGTTTGATTATTCTTGTGTCAAGGTAGAGATGGCTGCCGCGAGCTGTACATCTCAATCAAAAGATAAATGGGGTGGCCTTCTGTCCCATACCTGCTGCTTTTTCACTACACTCAGGCTGGCATCGTTAGAACCAAAGGGTTTTTTCTGGCTTGATATGGCCTACGTAGAAAACCATGTTCATGATTCTTCCTGTCTTCAAGTATTTTGAGGAGCAGCAGACAGGGGTACATAACATGAAGAAAGCTTCATCTTGTGTAAAAAAGGTCTGTCAAAGACGTGGAGTAACAAAAGACTTTTCAGAACTCTTCTGTCAGGCTGTTGGGCAGGTATGGACACCCTCCATGTTGTTTTCCGTTTCAACTAGGAGCTCAAACACCCAATGGTGTTAACAGTAGGAGCAGAAATTAATACATCTTTCAAGCCCTTTACAAAATACTAGATGCAGATGCAGTTATTGCATCCACAAACAGAAGCTTAGGGAAGGAGCTGAAGGTATCACTTACATTTTGAAGGGGTTGGCTGTTTGCCAACCATTTGTTTCTCCATTTGTGGGTGGCGTGGCCAGAACTTGCACATAGTTTTTGCAGGTTATTTTAGACCGAGTAAATTGTTACATTTCCTTATACTTATTTCTGCATCAGTGTCTTTTCTCCAATCTTATACGTACTAAAGGAGCATAAAATGTTCAGCAGCATTGGACAGCATTTAGGACTTATTTTACTTAGCTTTTGGATATATTTGTGAATGCTTCTAAGGAACGTGATTTACTTTTAAGACATTTTCTTTCATCAATATCGCTAAAAGTCAATGGGAGATGGGTTTGTGGGTTCTTGTAAAGCATTTATCATCTCAGTCTTCTTGGAACAGGCAATTTATTAAGTGTTTCACATTGATGTGAAATACAGGAGTTAAAATTTCCATAGAGTGAATAACGTCTTTTCTGTTTCAACCACCACTTTCTATAAGCTGGGAGGTGTTTTACAGTAGCCTTGCAGTAGCCATAACACAGTTACTATACTTACGATAGTATTGAATAGTATTTTTGTATTGCAATTTTAATTTATTTACTGTTTTTAAAAAATTAATTTCTAATCTAATCTAACTAACAGCTTTTTGGGCAGGTGAAACCTCAGGTGGAAATGAGCCAAGTTCCTGGCATTGCAGTGGGCAGCAAGCTGGCATGCTTGCCCCAGGAGAAGTCGTTAAGGAGCGTCCAAGCAAGGCTGCAAGAGAGCAGTCATCTTGAGACCTGAATATATGTGTAGCTACGTAGCATGGTGCAGTGTTTTATGTTTGAAGAGAAACAGTGATAGAGAAAAACATGGCTACATAATTGTATCTTCTGTAGGGTGTCTGTAAAAGAGGAGGAGGATATATGGGAAATTGTTTTCCTTTATTTGAAGTAATGAACATGATACATGACTGGGGCTGAAATTCAGTAAAATTATTACCACTAATAATGCGTATTCTTTCATTACTGCCAAATGTGACAGTTAAGTGAATTAGGCTGGCAAACTCTGACCTCTAAAATACAAAAATATGCTTTTCCTGACTGTTTGAAGACCTTAAAAATCTGAATAATCTCTGACTGAAGGCCATGTTCATGTTGAAAGTATGCTAGAACGTAGCATAAATGATATAATCAGGTTAATGCAGTCAGTGTTAAATTACTGTTTTAGAGGTGAAATAAACCTGTAAACCTGGTTAGTTTAGAAAATACCCATAGCTGTGTATATTGCTCTCCTAAAGAGTTAATACATATTATGGAGCATAATCTCTAATGGTATTCATAGGCGGTGTTAATGTAGATTAGTAATCTTCAAGTCTAGCTTTAGTTCATAGAATCATAGAATCATAGAATGGTTTGAGTTGGAAGGGACCATACAGCTCATCTAGTTCCAACCCCCTGCCATGGGCAGGGACACCTCCCACTAGACCACGTTGCTCAAAGCCCCATCCAGCCTGGTCTTGAACACTTCCAGGGATGGGGCATCCACAGCTTCCCTGGGCAACCTGTTCCAGTGCCTCACCACCCTCACAGTAAAGCATTTCTTCCTAATATCTAATCTAAATCTACCCTCTTCCAGTTTAAAACCGTTACCCCTCATCCTATCATTACACTTCCTGATAAAGAGTCCCTCTCCATCTCTCCTGTTGGCATCCTTTAGGTACTGGAAGGCTACTGTAAGGTCTCCCCAGAGCCTTCTCTTCTCCAGGCTGAACAACCCTAACTCTCTCAGCCTGTCTTCATAGCATAGGTGCTCCAGCCCTCTGATCATCTTCGTGGCCCTCCTCTGGACTTGCTCCAACAGGTCCATGTCCTTCTTGTGCTGAGGACTCCAGAGCTGGATGCAGTACTCCATGTGGGGTCTCACCAGAGCGGAGTAGAGGGGCAGAATCACCTCCCTCGTCCTGCTGGCCGCCGTTCTTTTGATGCAGCCTAGCATGCGGTTGGCTTTCTGGTCTGCAAGCGCACATCGCTGGCTCACGTTGAGCTTCTCATCAACAACACCTTCAAGTCCTTCTCCTCAGGGCTGCTCTCAATCCATTCCCCACCCAGCCTGTGTTTGTGTTTGGGATTGCCGTGACCCATGTGCAGGATCTTGCACTTGGCCTTGTTGAACATCATGAGGTTCACACGGGTCCACGCTTCAGGCCTGTCCAGGTCCCTCTGGATGGCATCCCATCCCTCAGTTGTGTCGACGGCACCGCAGACCTTGGTGTTGTCAACAAACTTGCTGAGAGTGCACTCAAACTTGCTGGTTAGATGAATGCAAACTGGAACTTCATTAGGAGAGAAGACTGAAACAGAGACTGTATGCAGATCATCATTTCTATGTATTTTGCTTTTTCCTGTCTGTGAATCTTTACTAATAATGCATTCTTAGTGAGCTGAATTTAAGTTGAATTTTGAATTTAAATATTGACGTGTAGTCATTCGAGATCACCTTATGCATTTATAATCACAAACAATAAAAATCAATCCTTCATACTCAATTGAGTTTTGCAACTATGCTTGTGCTTCACTGGAATGAAAAAGCACAAATTTTAAAACCTGAAGTTTGCATGAACAGGAGAAATTTGTCTTTTAAAAGCCTTTTAAAACTCTGCAACATCACAGGACCAAAGCAATAGCTGTTTTCATAAGTTGGAAGTCTTTTTGGAGTAGGTAGTTGAGTGATTTTTGGTCTGTTTCCACAGGTTTTCAATACATATTCCAATGAAGACTATGACAGGAGAAATGATGAAGTTGACCCAGTGGCTGCATCAGCTGAATATGAACTCGAGAAGCGTGTGGAAAAGCTGGAGCTCTTCCCAGTTGAACTAGAGAAAGGTATGGAGTCTGTGTGCCATTTCCAGTTCCTGTGACACTGATCTACAAGTCTGAGGAAGTTTACACATGTCTACAGAGCTTGTCTTGAATTTCCATGAATCTGTTGTAAGCACCTTGGCTTTTTGGATTTCAGGAATTGTTTGATAAGGAATTAAAGCAGCAGTTCAGAGACATGCAGTTCTTTATTTCCCTAAAGAAATTGTTTTGAGTCACTCCATTAACATATGATTTTACACAATGTTTTGATGCGATGCTTTCATTCTCCACTGGAAGAGTAAAAATCTTGATTGTTGTTCTGAGCTCCTCATGGGGGTGAAGGTGATATTTTTTGTGTCTAATTAAAATGGTAAAATAATAAAGTTTTTAAAAGGAAGCAAAAGGCTATTAATGTTACTGATGTGGAATACCAAGAGGAACCAAAGCATAAATGTTTATATACCAAGTAACTATATAAATCAAATTAAGAAGTTTCCGCTTTCACTTTTCCTTTTTCACAGATGAAGATGGACTTGGCATAAGCATTATTGGAATGGGAGTTGGAGCAGATGCAGGCCTTGAAAAACTGGGAATATTTGTCAAAACAGTGACAGAAGGTGGGGCAGCAGAAAGAGATGGCAGGTAAATTAGACTGAGTCTTTGGAAATCTTCCAAGCAATAGTTACTATGAATTATGAATTTCATGGGAAAGAGTTGTTTGCTTAATGTGTGTCATGATAACTCAAAGATGTAGAATTCGGAGACTTCCTTACATAAGGTCCAAATACCTGATGGCACAAGAAGACACCAGTGTAGTGTATTGAGTTTAAACTGTTTAAGGAGAACAGATTTGCCAAAGTTGTGTATTCATGACTACCTGAAAACCCAGATGCTTTAGCATGAGTAAAGCTGGAGATTCCAAATTGTGTATCACTTTTGAAGGTAGTTTGTATTTTAAATGTGTTGAGCTCCCACATGTTCTTTTGGCTTTAGACCAGCTTTAAGCAATGAGTACTTATGAAAAAGAGTTCTGCTCAGCATTTGATTAGGAAAATAATTAGTACATCTGAATGCTTAAACTCTTACTAAATACACCTCCTTTCAAGTTTACTAACATAGGCTTTTACTTTGTATTTCTTACTATGCACAGTTTTCTGCTCCAGAGTTCAGTTTTCACCCCTACGGCACTGAAAATACGTTAATCAGTTGGAAGCTGTACCATAAATCTTGCCCACTAAAGAAATGAACTGGTGTTTGTAGTCTTATATGATGCTCATGTGGTGGCTTCTAGAATTGCTTACTTGGTATGTGAAGGTTAAAGAATTCCTTTTGAACATACAGTATTTCCTGTCATACGTGACAGAGTTATCCCTGTATTACACAACACCTGCCACAATCAGACCAATGTTTCTCATTAAAAGTTAGAAAAACACTTTACTATGTAATAATTTAATAATGAAAAGTATTCTTAAACATCTCCCAATCCTTATAATATCTTTTTTTGTCCCAGTGCCTACCCTTTGTAAATTTGCATGCAAATAAAATATTACTTATCTGATAACATTAACAATTAAGTTTACTTATATGCACTCTTCTATTTTTAACCATTAGTGATTTGTTAGATTAGTTATAAATAATACCAAACACAAACACAGGTAAATAGAGTAAGAATAAACTAAAAAGTTGATACTGTCTTCTAAAAAATGTATTCATAGAATCATAGAATCATAGAATCATAGGGTTGGAAGGGACCTCTGGAGATCATCTAGTCCAACCCCCCTGCCAGAGCAGGGTCACCTTAGAGCAGGTTGCACAGGAACACGTCCAGGCGGGTTTTGAATGTCTCCAGAGATGGAGACTCCACCACCTCTCGGGGCAGCCTGCTCCAGTGCTCTGCCACCCTCAAAGTAAAGAAGTTCCTCCTCATGTTGAGATGGAACTTCCTACACTCAAGTTTGTGCCCATTACCTCTTGTCCTGTTGCCGGGCACCACTGAAAAGAGCCTGGCCCCATCCGCCTGACACCCACCCTTTAAGTATTTGTATGCATTAATAAGGTCACCCCTCAGCCGTCTCTTTTCCAGACTAAACAGACCCAATTCCCTCAGCCTTTCCTCATAAGAGAGGTGTTCCAGTCCCCTAATCATCTTGGTAGCCCTATGCTGCACCCTCTCCAGCAGTTCCCTGTCCTTCTTGAGCTGGGGAGCCCAGAACTGGACACAGTACTCCAGGTGTGGCCTCACCAAGGCAGAGTAGAGGGGGAGGATGACCTCCCTCGACCTGCTGGCCACACTCTTCTTGATGCACCCCAGGATGCCATTGGCCTTCTTGGCCACAAGGGCACATTGCTGGCTCATGGTCATCCTGTTGTCCACCAGGACTCCCAGGTCTCTTTCCACCGAGCTGCTCTCCAGCAGGTCGGCCCCCAACCTGTACTGGTGCAGGGGGTTATTCCTCCCCAGGTGCAGCACCCTACACTTGCCCTTATTGAATTTCATAAGGTTTCTCTCCGCCCAACTCTCCAGCCTGTCCAGGTCTCTCTGTATGGCGGCACAGCCTTCTGGTGTGTCAGCCACCCCCCCCAGCTTTGTGTCATCAGCAAACTTGCTGAGGGTGCTCTTTATCCCCTCATCCAAGTCGTTGATGAATATATTGAAGAGGACTGGGCACAGTACTGACCCCTGGGGAACACCACTCGTCACTGATCTCCAACTAGACTCTGTGCCCCTAACCACGACTCTCTGAGCTCTGTCTTTCAACCAGTTTTCTATCCACCTTACTGTTCATTCATCTAACCCACTCTTCCTAAGCTTCACTATGAGGATGCTGTGGGAGACCGTGTCGAACACCTTGCTGAAGTCAAGGTAGACCATATCTGTTGCAGTATTGCAGTAACCTTTTCCTTATTGATGAGCGCCTATAGCTTTTCAGCCAGGCAAAAGGTTGTTCTGCTGTGGAAGCCCCACACAAATTACATCAGAAGGCTCTACATGGCAGGGGGTTGCAAAATTTAATAACATTGCTCTGAAACTACTGAAGTATACCATCTTCCAGATTGGGCCTGCAGGTATCTTCACAGATCTTGGTCATAAGATACCAGGTTGAAGGCCGAGTACTGATTTATCACAGGCTTAAAAATTACGAAGGGGAGTGAAGAAGCTGACACTTCAAGATGTCATGACTTCATCCGTTACTTTAAATTTAAGTGAATGTTTTCCTGAAAGGCATGCTTGAGCTCAGCCAGAAAGCATTAAGCTCACGACTGGCATTCTGTGTGAAATTCTCTGGTTGAAAATCAGACTCGCTCACTACTGCTCTCTGATGATCTGTATTTTCTGTTCCTCTCATTATTTGAGTGGTCTACAGAAGTTAATGTACAATCCCGAGTCTTTTCTTTCATTTCCCTAGATGGCATCTGAAAGGAGCTTGTCAGCTGAGAAAAAATAATATCTTTCTTTGACCATTCTAATATTTGTGTTGGTTTTCAACTGGCTGAATGTTCAGTCAGCTGAGAAATAGCCCTCTGATTTTCTCTTTGAGAGCCTGACTGATCATTCACTTGGGAAAGGGACATGTAATCCTCTCAGTCAGCAGCAGTCGGTTCTGTAATAAAGTGCATCAACTGTAAAGGGTCCTGTTAACTTCATCTTTGTCAAAAGCCTAGTTAATCATTAACACTGATAGCAAAACAAAGTCTCCTAACAGAAAATAAAACCCTATTTCAGCACTTGCATCAGATATTCTGAATAACCGCATAGCAATCTTCAAGCACGCTCTTCTGAAACAGCAATTTAAAACATTACAATATCTGTAGGATAACTCCCATCTTTTATTGAAAGACCCATGGAATCGTGATATAAAGTACTCGCCTCCCATGGAAACCCAAAATCTGTACAAAGGGGTTTCTCGGTGATTGAGCACCGCTGGCTTGATTCATGTTGATGCAAATAAACAGGTGGTGTTCAGTTGTCATATCTAAAGGCGTTGTGTGGCAGTATCTAGCCAAGGAGGCTGCTTTGAGATGGATCCAGAGGCAAGCATGTTTATAAATAATAAAAGAGTTTATTAATAGTGTGTAAAATAGGAAATCGATCATTAGACAATATGAAAACCAAAATCTTTTCCTGGATGAATTCGTAGCTGCTTCTTTCAAATTATTTTGGTGATAAGTCATTCATATTTTAAAGTATTTAGGTGACATTGAGAACAACAGTTTTGAAACATTACACAGTTCTTAACTTGAAAAATACTCTAAACATTGTCTTTGCACAGGTTAAATTTTTCTGTTCGTCAGAGCTGTAATTTTGCAAGTGATTCGTTCAACTTTAGTTGGTTCACTTCTGTAGTTGCTACTTCACTGAAGTGCTGCTTCACATAGGCAAAGATCTAAGCCATGACCGTTAGAAAATAATTGTTAGAAGAATTACCAATTTCATTAATGATAAAACCAATTAAACCTCTGTAATTCAGTCTTTGCCACCCTGAGCCTAATTTTTTGTTCATGTTTGAAATTAGATTTGAGAGACGGAGGAAGCCTAGAGCTCCTAATGGAGCCTGGGGCGGCTTGTCTGGGGGGATAGGGCTAAGCTAGAGGTACAGAGCTGCAGTGGGAGGGGGACTAGAGGGGGGATGCCCGAGGAAGAGGAAGGCGGCCAGGAGGGTATGGCTGTGAGAGTATAGAATGTACACAGCAAAAGACAGGAAATTTCTTTTTTAATTACATGTAATTATATAATTTGAATAACAATTATGTTAATTGTATGTTAGTTGATACGTATGTATGTTTATATATAATTAAACTATATGTATGTATAGAAAGAGAGGAAGTTTGGAGAACAATGGCTGTAAAATTAAGAGTTGGAAATGAATTTAGGAGTTCTACAAACTAAAAGAGATACAAAATACGCCTGAAGGACAAATGGAATCAGACTCAATTGCAGTAGATCAAGATAGAGCAACTTATGAAGCTGCAGACAGCACTTCTCGAACATGATGTTTCATCACCTGAAATACTATAACTCCGTATCTGTATGAACACTGCTAGGCCACTGCATAGTGAAGTGTGTAAAGTGTTGTAGGTAACTGCCATCACAAAGGAATCCGTTCTTACACTATTTAGTTTTCAGCTAAGAGGCTGACAGCTTCCCATTCAATGGGCACCAACTTAAACTTCTTTTCTTCAAACTCCTGCGGCCATCTGACTGCACCTCATGTTTGCTAAAGTGAAAAAAAATATTAATTTTTACAGTATCTAAATACAATAAATATTAACATGATTGGTGTATTTGTTAAATGATTCAGTGTAAATTGAAATAAAATTCTGAGATTAAAATGCCTGAGATGATTTTCAAGACATGAGTTTATAGGCTGTCACGAAGATAATTTTTTCAAGGTTTCTTATATACAGAAGGGAGATCCTGCCCAGAATACAGTGACATTCTGTGGTGTGAGGCTGCCAAAGAATAAATCTTGTATTTCTTACTCATCGGTGGAGCCCAAAGAACAGAAGATGCTGCTTGAACACTGTAGAACTACAAAACATTGCCTCAGACTTGACAGAGAAATCAGTGCTCCAAGTCAAAATGCTTCAGCCTTCTTTTGAAGCCTCTGTTGTTCTTTGAAAAGAAGTCCCATCACTAAGATAGCCTGTTAAATACCTTATTTTAGGTATTTTTATATAATTTTCATACCAGTTTCTTGGTTCCTTTGTAAACTGTATCGTTTGGATCAGTAGCATCCATGTAAATACTTGAAAATTGCTCCCTTTCACTAGTTCTGAATGTGTTTGGGCTTTTTTAATTTTTGAAACTGTAGGAGTTTGTGCATTTCTAGAGGACATTTTAGTATAGTAGTCCTCCTTCCAAGCATTTGTAATCCAGATGAGTCCAATGCCTGCTCTAGGGATTTCATAGCAGTGCTTGCTTCAGATAAAAGCAGCATGTTTTTTATTCCACCTAACTTTCCTGCATCAAACAGTGTATCGACTGTAAATGGGTGTTTGGTTTCAAAGAGGGATTCCTCATTAAAACAGCCCGAGGTCTTATTATTGTGTGCAGCAAGATCACACTTACGCTGGGAAGTCATCTTTTTGGAGCAAGTTAGATGAAATATTTTAAGAGAGTAGGTCACGATTAAGACTGGGGCACAAGCTCTTTTCTCCACAGATGAGCAGGTTGTTTTAGTTAAATATTGCATTTTTTTCCCATTAGCCTGAAATACCAGAGCTATGTCTTATGCTGTTTTTCAAGATTGGCTTAGGAAAGAATGATATAAGAACTGTTTGAGTGTCTTGTTTAATTTAACTCATATGACGAATTCAAGAGTTTGTGTTGCTGTATTTATATGCAAGGAAAGTGACTGGATGATTGATGCTAATAATTGTAATAGCAACTTTGAAGCTGGATTAATGAGATGTCTGCGTGCAAGGAATGATGCATTTTTCATATTTACCTCAATCATTTTATGACTGAGTTTTTATTTAAAGTCTTTATTTAATATCAAATTAAAAAGATCTCTTATATGCTAAATTTTGCTGAAAATTAACCAAGTATTAACACAATTATTTATATATTTGTGATTTTTCCCTGAAAGGATCCAAGTGAATGACCAAATTGTGGAAGTTGATGGCATCAGTCTGGTTGGTGTTACGCAAAATTTTGCTGCAACTGTTCTTAGAAACACCAAAGGGAAAGTCAGGTGAGTATTTTAGAAGAAAAAAAATTGATATTGAAAACTTAAGATTACCTGGCTTATTTCACAGGAGCGTCAGTATGCCCGGGTGGAATCAGGGTTCTTTATCCTTTTTGTGTCTTCTCTGCTTTTATCCCAAGACAGGGATGAGCTATGGTATTACAGATTTTTGTTTTGGCTTAAATTTTTAAAATATCATCACTCAAAAAAGCTGAAATCGAACACTTCAGAGGTCACTTCACTGGTCTAGATCTCCATGGACTCAAAACTGTTTCTCTTAGCTGGAATGACAAAGGTCATGGGTGTTGGTCAGACGGAAACTGTGCGGCCACTGATCGCCTCCCTGCTCTTCCACTGGTGCAACTGGCCACATGACTGCCCCAGGGCTGGAGGAGTAAGGCAGTGAGCACTCTGGGCTCGCAGATGCACCTCCACACAGAGGAGAAGAAAGGGCTGGATGCAGTAGTGTTGATAGCTTCCCAATTGAGGAGAGTAACATTCCGGTATTGATTCATTGAGCTACCTGAGTCCCGGCACCATCTCTGGCTGTCTGGCTGTTCTGTGCTGCAGTTCATTGAAAGGCATCCCGGTAAAAATCCATAAAGTAATGAATAGGCTAGAAAATGTAACACACACTGCAAGTAAAATTCTAACCTAATGTAGATACAAGGCTGTGAAATGTTTGTAAATTAGTAAGAACAGTATTTCCCAAGAAATGAACTGGTTTGCCATTTAAAAACCTGTTCAGTCAGATAACTTTTCTGTTTAATAGCTTGTTAAGTTCAGCAAAGATTTAACTCTAGAAAAGAAATCCAAAAATATCTTTGGCGTATTGCAAAGCAACAACCATTCTGTAGTCACTCTTTGGTTCTCTCTCAAAATCTTCTCTAGTGAGTACAGCTGAATTCTTTAATTAATGAGTTTGGGGCTGACTTCTTTTGAACTGTGACTAAACGACTGGTGATAATATATGCAGTCCCCCTCAGACAGTGGTGTTATATGCTGGCGTGCACATTTCCACACTAATTCCGTAGCTGTTTTCTCACAACACTAAGGAATAATGTTGGGATGTGGACTACTCAGAGAATCTTGGGGGTGGTTGATCTAGGTTTTATTGGAAAGAGGTTATTTAGGAAAAAAATTATTAGAAATCGTAGTGTAATTGCAGGTGAATATATTTTTGTATAACATTTACAGTTTTAGCTACATCAGTCTTAAATCTGCAAAGACTCACACATGCTGTGGGTGTTCCTACTGAGTTGACTATAAAAATGAGTATAATGCTTTATTAGATTTTCTGCAGAGTTGGGACCTTCAAACATAAAATCCTTTTGACAGAGAATAATGTCTTTCTGTGTTTCAGTACACAAAGCAAATGCTATGTATATTTTGTGTTTTGTGCTTTAGTTTAAAAAAAAGGCACATAAAAGATATGTATTATATACATTTATAATCAGCGTAGTTCATGTAATTAGTATTGCATAAGTTACAGAACAGAGTACTTGCTTCCACGGAGAAATAATGGGTTTGGAGGAAGGAAGAAACATAAAATGGTTTTCACACAGAATGTTCCCAGAATCTTCTCTTGGGAAGCAAATTACAGTCAGACTGGTTGCAATCTAGACCCTTTTGTCATAAAATAGTGGACTGTAAAAAGTATTTCTTCATTGTTGAGCTCACATTGTCAAGTGTACTGTGTATCCTCTGCACAAGGATCATTGGCTTCTGACAGGTCTCATTTATCAAGGAGAGATGTGTGAGCTTCTACATTTTTCCTTGTAAGTAAGCTTAAGATATTGAGCTTTCACAAGAAAAATGACCCAGTGCATTAGTGTCAGAATTAGATTTAAAAAGTCATAAAAATATTAAATTAAAAATAAAGTTAAACATAATTTATAATATGAATTATAATATAAAATAATGTTATTAAATAAAACAGATGTATAATTATCTACATGCACACTGCCATATGGTGTGGTTAGCAGCCTCTTACTAATGTGTATGTCCAATTAGAAGAAAGGAATGGATAGAATTTGGTGCAACTCCTCCTATTTTTGCTTCGTTTAAAACTTCATGGAAAAAAAAAAAGCTCTGAAAGACTGCTCTTCTGCTTTACACAGGCCAGCTGAGAAATGCATGGGTTTTTTCCTGGTTTATGGTAAGCTGGGAGCGAGACTTGACGAGATGGCTAAGGTTTGTGTGGCACAGGCTCCTGCCCGGCTCCTGGTCAGGTCCTGGACCCTTGAGCTGACTGACGCTGTGCTGGCACTGATGAACTGGATTGGTTACTAATTGATTAGCTACTCAAAATCAGAAATGGTTCCAGAAAGCTTTTTCTTTTTGGAGATAGAGATTTCAGGATGCTTGATGTTTTGGCTTTACTGTAGGTTTAAACATTTGCTTGTAAAGTAAGCGAGAGCTAATATTGATATGAAAGAAAATGCCGTATTTTTATCTTGCTGACTGTTTTTCCTTTCCTGTACGACACAAGGGCCCTGCCTGCCGCTTGTTCTGTGGAGAGAACAATTGTTTTCTGACAGATTCTCTTTCCCACTTACATCTATGTTAGAGCTGGGATTGAGAAATCCCTTGTCTCCACCCTGTTTGGCAGACACTGCTCACCTCTGCACCTGAACCGCTCCGGAACCTTAGGGACAACATAAGAGGATCTTCTGCGGCAAAATCCCTCTCTTGCCGCCGGCCATCAGCTCCAGCCTGTTGGCAGTGCAGGGAGCGATGCTACTGACCTTTGAGTGCACCGTCCCCGTGGCAGCTGCCATTAGTGCTCCGTGTCACTGCGGGAGGCAGGAGCAGTGGAGAAGGCTGCTGCTGTATAAATACCTTCTGACGTTCCCGCAGCGGGTGTCCCAGCTGAACTACACGTGTGCGGGCTATGTACAATCGCACGTCCCGCCTAATTCAAGGCAAGGCAACTTCATGAATCCTTTCATAGGAAAAATCACATACATACTTACTCGCATGTCTGCTATTTAACAGTGTCATTTTAATGGATTTTACAGAATTGCTTTAATAAGCATAGTTATCTTTGTGATCATAACATAAACTGTGTGTACCTTTCTTCTGCCTGATGTCTTGTGTACACAGAGATCTGTGTGCGTTTCACTGGCGTTGTTTCACATTTATAACCCACAGCATTACAGATACACAGTCATTTTGTCCTTAATCTAGTCAAAGTGCAGGATTTATTATGTGAGATCAGTTGCAAAGAAAGGACATTCAAGAGCAGAATGACATTAAAGCTACTTTTTAATCCTTTGCAATAAATGCAGGCAACACCTCTTCAGGGAGCTTGCATAATACCAATACTTAGTGATTTTTTTTTTCTCCTTTGAGCCTTCTGAACACTTTGAATGATCCTGACAGTGGAAGTCGTTGACCTAGAATAGATTTTTGCAGTCTTTCTGCCAGAAAAATATATCCAGACGGTCTGTAGCTGACACAGTAAGAAATCTGGGAAAATGAAGACATGGCTTTTACCTTTTGAACTGTTCTAGGTGAGGGTGAGAGAGAGGAAAAGACGAGTAAATACAAGCATCTATGATAAATTTATCCATTGTTTGAAGTATTGGACTATTCAGAAGAGTTGTCATAGCATAATGGAAGATCATTGACCCAACCAGTTTGGCTTCTCTGATAATAAATTCAATTATTCTTTCTTTCAATGTTTTATATGAAGATAATCAGCAGCCACCAGATGTACTCTGGTAGACAATGAGAGAAATGAAGGAGAGGGAATTCTTTCATAATCCCGGCTGGCAATCAGCTTCTGTTTTTAGGGATGAGAATTAATGTCCTCGTGACTCTAATCTGGCAAATACAACTATGAATGCTATTTCAATTGATGTAAACATCAAGTCTTCTCTATGATTTTGCTTAACTATTTAGTTCACTAATATCTCCTATTAGTGGATTTCAGAATTTGATTATATACAGGAGGGATTTTCCATTGAAATGTGTGGTGTTTTTCAATTTTGTTGGGTGTCGCCCCTGCCCTAAGATTAATGGATCAGTCCGAGGGCAGCACCAGACTAATATCACTAATTGTTCTGTGCTTCGTCTGACCGCATTTAGGATGTAATCCATCAACTTGAGGTTTGCGAGCACCTACAATCGTAAAAGATAGGATAAGGAGGCAGCTCGGTAGTGGGAATCTTGTCCTGTCATGGAGCTTCTCCTAGGTTATTCTGCCTCACGGCTTGCATTCTCACCGAGTGTGGTGCTGAGTAGCAGACATGAAGTTCTCTGAAGTTGCTTGGGTGATGTTGAGGGTGTGTGTGACCCCACTCTTTCCCCTTGTTCTTTACCGTACTGAAAGGGTGCTAGGGGACCCGAATGTGTTCACCAGAGAAAGCTCACTTGGAGAGTTGTATACCTCCAGGAAATTTTCTTTTTTTCTTTTACAGAGATTACTTTCTTTTACAGAGAAAGCTTTATCTTTTTACCATACTCACCTAGTCTCTGTCCATCCTAGGACAAATATGGGAGCTTTCAGTGGGGACTACACTACTATGCCTCACTGGGTACAAAGATTCATGCCCATGCAGCTCTAGGTAGCGCAAGGTCGCAGGAAAGGAGGAAGATTTACTGTGTTGATGAGTAGAAGGGGTCTTGGATGAGCGACAGTCATTGGAAAAATCTTAGTCTTTCAATTGCTCCTTGTGTGCCTTTATCATTATTGCTTTCCTCTGAAAGGTTTCTTTTAAGGAAGTTAACCAGATTCAGTGTTTTACTGGAGAGACGAATTTTAAATTCCGTGTCCTCCTTCCGTATCCTGTCGTATGAATGTGACTAAGCATTTTCTCAGCTTTCCAAACTGTTGCTAGGCACTGAGCAGATGCTCTCATGGTGCTTTCTGAGTCAGTTCTTGAGTTTTCAGGGAACCACATAGAACCTGCGCAAAACCTGTTTGATTTCTCATGATTTGCACCACCTTGAAAGTAATTGTATTAATTCTAACATACCAGTGAGTTTACCAGTTTTTATTTAATTAAATTCTGAAATGCTTCAAAATCTTCCCGTCTTAATTAAGAATCTAAATAATTAGTTAGCAAATTTTGCCATGTTTAATTAATCTTCAAGATCACTGAAGACTAGGTTCTAACAATAGCAGTGTAACTGTAAAACCCTGGGGCTTTCCACTATTAACTATTCTCTGTTCTAATAAAGAATCATTTATTAGCATTCTGTGTTTTTTCTTACCTGGACGGTTTTAATTCAAAGCAGGGGTTTGTCTCAACCCCCACTCCCAGTTCACAGCCTGTTTTCTTTCTTGCTTACTGTACTGCAGATGCAATCTTTCAGACAAAAATTAAGTTTTTACTTTTTTTTTTAGATAGCTCTATACAAGGAGCAGTTAAAGGGCGAGAAGCGAAAATATTCGCTTCTTAATTAACATCAACTTGATACGTCATTTATTCCTTCTTCAGTAATTCCTCACCCCATCTTGAGCTGTTTTTTTTTCTGGAAAATATACTGTCTCAGAAAACAGCATTTGCATGCCTGATGTTAGTTTTGTTTAACATCACAACATCTGGAAAGGTAATTTACACAGTCGTGTCTATGCAAGCGCTAAGACAGTATAGAGGACAGATGAAGTCAACCGCAGGATCTAGCCAGCAGCAGTGTGGCCCGGTGGGAATGCTGTTTGCTCACAGTAACAGTGCACAGCATCGCTTTATTTTTGTGACTCCTTCCCCCAGATAATCATCTGCTCTTCCTCCAGTGCGCCTGCCTGTGCAGTTTTTCTCCTCTTTCTTTTCTCCCAACCTGTGCTCCAGCCCTGTGAAACAACTGTGTCTTTGAACATTTGAAGGCATTCTCCATCTTGCAGACCCATGTTGTGGAAGAGGCAGGAGAGATTTCTACTTCTTCCTAGTCCTGAGTAATGAGACAGGAGCCAAAAGCAAGATGTACCACCTTCTGTGTCTGATTCAGAGAGCTGGATTGTATTGCCTTTTTTTCTGGCCGGGGGTGGTGGTTTTGTTCTTCCTTTCCTTGTCTGTTTCTTATTCCTTGAATCCAAATGCTGGAGCCAAGGAGAGAAAAAGAAGCGGAAAGAAAAGCCCTTTGCTCTGCGGTGCTGATTGCCAAGCTGGGACTTTATGAAGGGCTGCTTAAGAAGCCACATGCGCTTGGTGCACATTCTGCTTCTTTGATAAACCTCAGTCATGGACCTGCCAGAAATGAAATTCATGGTGTCTTCTTCCAAAATAGTGTGAATTTCTCCTGTTCATTACACTATGATTATACTAAAGATTACGTAGTGTGAGCTGATTTCTTCTTCCTGGTCTCTGCAAAGAACTCCTACAAGAGCCGATAATCACTCTGTAAGACTACCAGGAGTAGCGTGATGAACTTGATGTGAAAAATTACTCCTGAGCACTGTGACCCCTTAACACCAGTGAGGTAAGGCTGTGCTCATCAGTGCTTTGCTGGTTTATGTCCTTGGCTGCACCTGTTGCAGTAGATGAACTGTGCCTCGGACCGTTCGTCGGCACTGAGGCCAGCTGGCGCCAGAGGGCTCAGTGCTCGTTCCGTTAAACTTTCTTACCCTTCAGAGCAGGGTGGACGTATCCAAACTGTCCGTTGGAAAAATCCAAGCTAACTCCCAGTCTTTGCTGCCTCCTGGACTCTGTCTGAGTATTATTTGGTACAATATTAGTTAACTTGGGCCAAACCATTCCAGAGACCATTGCAGTGATTTAATAGTGTAGATGATCAATTACTAGTGCTTGGGAGCATTCCCTGGTGCTGTTTAATTTACTGGAATAAACATAGGCCCTGTGTCCTGAGATCTTGCTAATTTGAATTTTATGGCAAGTTATTTCTTGAAATATTTGCACATTTGGACAGGAAATTATATGTTTGAGTATGAAATATATAAAGAAAACTATATTTAAAAGATTTTTGGCTGAATTATAAACCATTTTGCTAGATATCTAGGGCATTATTTTTAAAATTAAGTGTAACATGTATTAATAAGATTCAACGGGGCTGGATTTCATTAGGAGTGGCTTTTTTGTTCCTTTCCTGGAAACAGGAACAACATGACAGGGTTTGAATCACTTTGTCCTCAAGTTGGTTGGATCTAAACATAAGTTCCTACCCCTGCAACTGAAATACCATCATAAACGTTTATTTAGCTAATTTTTTTACTCTTTCAAACTCCAAGATACTATGTTGTGGAAGCTCCCACCCAGTTTTGGTGCATCTTGATTAATATGATACAACATTGTGACAGCCGGGTGGAAATACCCACCATTCATCCTTGCAGGATAACTCGCCAACCCACAGGGATGGTTCTGTGGGAGCATTTATCTGCCCCTGGACCGTGCTATGAGGGTGGTCCATCTTGCCTACAATCTGGATCATCTAATCATGCAGATTAAGAACATGGTCTGACCTCAGCAGTTTACTTGTGACCCATCTGTATTTCCTTCCTGGGTTTCCTTCCCATGGATGCCAGCAAAGGTGAGGGTGAAGGAAGGCACATCTCACTTCAAAACGAAGTCAGGTTTTAGAAACATTCCCAGGTAACACTTGTACCGTTTGAACAGAGCTGACGTATATGCTTCACTTGCATTCAGGTATGTTAAAGCATAGATTTACAAATGTGTTTCTTTGAGCTGGCCATTCCCATAAGAATTGGGTTGTGCTATAGAGAACGCTGATTAAATGATCATCATGTATTCAAGGAAACCTTTTATGCAGCATTGCATTGGGATTCTGTCAGGCTGTCTGGAAGAGATGGGAGGTATTGTCTGCCTGCACTGTCAGAAGAGCAGATCAATGTAAAGACCAGAAGCAGAAGTGCCAAAACATTGAATCCCTTGGCTGATTTTGAAGTGCTCTTGAGTAAACCTAATGTGTCAGTGAGGACCTAGACTAGAATTTATTTCTGTGGGAATAATTAATCTAAGTGCATTAATATTGGTGTGTGGGTTTTTTACATGACTTCCTAATCATCTGACTCGATATCCATTTAGTGTTGATAGTAGCAGAGCTTATCAGGGGCTTGTATCCAAGATGCTGTGGAGAGGCTGCTGAGACTCTTCTGGCACTTAAGCTATTACTTTGCTGCTCGTCCACCAGCACCATTGATGCTGGTGGGGAAGACCTTGAGTATGTCACAGGGCTCTGAGGGCTAGGGTGGAAGGCCATAAGAGGTATTCTTCTTGATCATGCCACTCAGGTAGGATTGAATGCGGGACAGCCCTTGGTTGTGCAGCTGATGTTGCAGGGGAGGCATTGGGTTTTATGGACCTTCTTGGAGGAATGAAAAATGCTGGGGAGAGATGGGATCCACCTGACAAAGTGGGGCAAGAGCATGTTTGCCAACAGGTCCCATAATCAAGTTGGGAGGGAGGGTGACCTAGCCCTTGCTTTGGAACAAGTGAGAAGTGAGTTCAGAGGTTTTGGTTTGGGACTTACAGGGGACTTACACTGCTCCAGCATCTACTGGAAGGGTAACATGGTTTGGTGCAAGTAATCCAGGAGATTTTTGGAATATGTCAAAAATCACTTATGGACAGAAGTGTTCAATGAGCCAACTAAGGGAGGCAGTCTGCTAAATCTGTTATTCACAAACAGGTTTGCAGCCAGTTTGGAACTGGTCAGTTCTTCAGTGAACATTGATGGCAGCTTTAGGAACATTAACTATGAAATGGTGAAGTTTAAAAACTGGAGAGAAATGAAGGTGAACATTAGAATTACAACCCTGGACTTCAGGGGAGCAAATTTTGGCTTGTTCAGGAATCTGCTTGTCAGGTTTCTATGTGACCACAACCTTGAAGGATAGAAAAGCACAGGAGACCTGCTTGATCTCTGAGGATATAGGGATACCAGAGGAGACCATGCCAAAAGTCTTGCAAAAGTCAATTTAACCAACATATACTGCTCTCTCCGCGTCTGTGGAGCCAGGCCTGCTGCACAGTGGGGCAGGAGACCTTGTTGCAAAGGATACAGAAAAGTCTGAGATAAATTAATGACTGTGGTGCCTCAGTTTTTCCACAGATTGGCTAATGACCTGGATATTGTTGCAGGGACATCTTCAGATTTCCTGCATTCTCCAACAATTTGCTTCAGGGCAGCAATGGCACTGGAGTACAAGGGTTCATATGCTGCTCTCCATACCTTTAGTGCCCGCTGCCCGTGCACCATATGCCAGACTTTGTCATGGTGTGCTGTGACAGTTGTTCCGTCAGATGAGTATGGTTATGCAAGTGAAATAGGTGAACCCTTGTTTAATTAAAGTACTTAATCACTAAAATACATTTTAAAAAAATAATTAAAAAAAATAATACTAACCAAAGCACTACTTCAACAACAACGACAGCAAGTCACACAGCACACACTACACACACATCTCATTGCTGGCTCATTACCGGTTAGTGAGTTACCTACAGCTCATGCCACGGCCACACCGAGGAAGTCGTGTTCCCGTGCGCCTGTCCTGACTGCTGACTGGGCAAAAAGATGCCCGTGTTGGCTCAAATCACTGATAAGCTGGAGTCCTGCTCTCTATGCTCAAACTCAGGGTGCAGAATGTAGCTTACTTCATCCTGGGTCTGGGGACAAGGATGGAGGCTACAGAACTTCTGCACAACAGCTGAGCTAACTGTGAGCTTCATCTCCAGGGTCTTTGGTGGCTCTTCCCCAAAGCTTGCGTTTCTGTGCTGGCCTTACATCCTGCACTAGACACTACATGGGTTGCCCTGTCAGATGTTTCTTACGTGAGCTTAGATAACTCTGTTCAGTTGTTGCCCCTTTTATCTACTGACAGTGTTTACTTCCTCATGTTACTTTGGGTGCTCGTCTCCAGGCAGAATTGTTCACTTGTTTGTCTTAGTTTTGGGTCACTGCTGTCACTAATCTCCAGGCAAACCTTGTTTACTTCCTTCTGCCAATCACCCTCAGTTCCTCTTGGTTACAGCTAATAGCTTTAAAGATTACTCTGCGCACGCTTGTCTCTGGCGCAAGGGAGTGCTGGGTGGATTTACAGGCATAAGACAGAAGGCACCATTAGCAAGCTTGCAGATGAGGTTTGATAGGATAACAGACAGGGCTGCTATTCAGAGGGACCTCAACAGGCTGGAGAAATGAGCTTGCAGAAACCTTATAAAGCAAGGGCAAATGCGAGTCCGGCATCTGGAGCAGCGTAGCCCTGTGTGACACGGTGAGCTAGAGAGCAGCTGTGCGGGAAACACCCTGGGAAGAGGTGGAGGGAACATCTTCAGTCCGAAGAAAAGAAGAATGGGATGGCAGGCACCTTACTGCTGTCTCAGCTCCCTTCCAGGAGGTAGAAAGGGTGAACCCGCATTCTTTGTACTTTCTGTACAGTGACAAGATAACAGGCAATGAATGGAAGCTGCAGCAAGGGAAATTATAACTATATATTTTCACCAGAGAAAAACACTGTGAGGTTTCTCAAACGTCAAAACAGGTTACGTCCCATCATTAGATTCAAAATTGATCAAGGCCATGAAAAAGTTGGCCCTGCTTTGAATTGGGGGGGTTAGGATGGACCAGAACTCCCTTCCAAACTAAATTATTCAGTCATTCAATGAGTCTTTATGACTCCTATGTTTTGGGTCATTTTGTCTGAGGAAATGTAGTGGAATCTTGTAGCTTGTGAATTCCTTAAGTCCAGTCAGTGACCTCTGCATTTGAGGCTGACGTCTTTTAAGAGAGCCTGATCTTGTTCATGAAAACCTGTGACTAAATACAACTGCCTTCTTAAGGGGTTCACACCACTTTTAGGACTTTGGATTAATTATATGGCTATTATCCTAATGGAAGCAGCCAGAGTAGGTAATTGAAGACATCTTCAAATAAATTAGATAAATGGTAGCAGAAGCAGCTTTATGCTTTAAAGCTCAGAGGAAAACCATTATTAAAAACCATCCGTAAAACTCCCCCAAATACAAGGAACCTTATTGTACATTTTTGATTTACCAAACTATGTTTTAGGAAAGGTTAGAAGAAAAAAACTGTGATTCCTGTTGCAGAAAAAAAACCCATTCTTTATTTCTTAGAAGGAGTCTGCTGTATTCTTACTTGATTTTTGTGGAATTTAAGGAACCCATGCTAAATTATTTTTAACTGAGCATTTAATCCCTACAGAATTTTTAGGATAAAACACTCACTGAGAATAAATCACTAAAAAACCATGTTGCGGAACTTCAGTTTTGTGTCAAAGAATTGGTGCCCTCACACATTTTTCTAGTACCAAGGTTCTTTTCGAAATGGAAATGCTTCTTAATTAAATTAATTCTTATAATAATGTTTCTGTTTCCCCTGGTTGGTAAAAAAAAATCAATAAATTATTTTTTGTTATTTCAGGAAGCACAGTTCTGCAGATTCTCATTTAGCAAAAGCTGGAAATATGCAGAAAGCTATGTATCAGGTGTACTTTAAAATCATTAAATCATGACTGGATTGCAGGAGATGTAGGAGTTGCTGCCAAGTTCAGTAGAATACTTTTCTTAACCACCGTTACCATAGTTTAATTTTCAATTTCTTCAGATATTGTAGTCTTTAGATCTTCTTAAATCAAAGACAGAGTCAAATATTATTTATATTCCTAGCTCTGTCCCTGTTTATTTTAACCACAACCAAAGAGAGTATTTCACAGCTGGTAATTCAGCTAGATAGTGTGTAACTGTGAATATCGAGGTCGGTTCATGCCCTGATTCTCTGTGATGTTCTCTCCTCTCTCTTTCTTTTTTGTGGACATCAGAAATAATCAGTAATGGCCTGAGATTTAGTCCAGTGGTGGCCTGTAGTACAGCTTTACAGATTCACTGGGTTTTATTTTGCAGTTGCTGGCTTTAATAATTTATTATTGTGATGAGGTTTAAAGGCTTTAAAACCCTCATTTGTCTCATATCCAGAAACATAACCAGCTTCTTAAATATATTATCGCTGATAGAATTTATAGTTCTTTGTTATAATACTTTTGGCCCTTGAGACTAACTAATCAAGTCTGAAACGCATGTGCTTAATTTCAGTGAGCCAGATTGATGTGAAATACATAATTAGCCACTTTGTTGAAGTGTGCATATTATGGTTCACTGACTAATTTTCTGGTCAGTGAATCACAACCTTATGTCTCTTTTTCGTATTTAAACACTTCAGATTATGATAGTTATTGTATTTAAAGCCATTCTAGATGTAAAGATCTAATTCATGCTTAGCTTTTTAATAACTGCCTCTGCTTTACGGTTTTGTAAGAAATATTTATTCGTCTCTCTTTAAATTATAAATTTATAATTTGTGGTTCATTTTAGTTGCAAGTTAAACAGAATTATTTAGATTCATATTCTTAATGTCATGGAATGTAACATGGCAAAAGGTTTGGTTCAGTTTGTAGAAACTGTAATTGTTGGCAACATAATGTTCCATTCTACAAATTTACAATTCTGTATCTGCAACTGACATCAATCATAGATTGACTGCTTCTAAATACTTATTTTCAGCCACTTCAGAAAAATCTCACTTTACAGCAGTAAACTGTAGGAAAATAAAACATTGCTTATTTCTATTTTGGAAAACATTTGCTTTATACTTTGTCATTGCTTTGAGGCTTTTATTCATATATCATGTAATAGCTTCAGGTATCATTGAGGAATATCACTTTGACATATGATTCAAGCCTTGAAAATCACATCACTATAAACTCTTGAGTGGCTTTGTCAGGAGAAGAAAAATTCAATTAAAAAGCTTTAACATTTTTACTTCCTACCTAAACTTGCTTGTCTGTATGAAAATATTATTGCAGTGCAGTCTAGTATATCAAAACCACTCCTAAATAACCAGGAGTTATCGGAGTTCAGGTGCATTAAATATTGTCTGTTCTAGGTTTTCAGTGTACAAAAATGATTGTGTGAAGTATTTTCAAGTATCGTATTTTCTGAGGGAGGTGACTTGTCAGTCAGAGGGCAGGCGGGAATATGATATTTGCATCACTTTGTGTGGTTCTGTAATTTACCACTTTGGTGATCTCCCTCATGTGTTTACAAGCGTGATGTTCTCTCTACTGTGTATAAATAATACAGAATCACAGGGGCTGGAAGGGACCTCTGGACATCATCTAGTCCAACCCCCCTGCCAGAGCATAATGTTGCTTAAGGTGTTTTTTTAAAATACAAATGGGGGTTTTTTTGCATATTGTCTTTTAATTTGGTTTTACACTGAGGGGACAATTCCATAACAAATATGGGTTGAATCTTTTTTTACTTCATGTAGTAATACCAAAAGTTCATTCTTCCTCCCAACTGAGACTGAAAACATGGCTGGTTTAGTCTTCGTAATACTTGGCTGTAAAAGTAAAATTCAGAGGAAACAGGATCCGACTATGAGTCAGTATGCAGAACAGATGAAGTATATATAGGGGCCATGAAGAAACATTCTTTTTCTTTCAGCCCAAGGTCTTTATCATTACTGAGAAGCAATGTCATATTTCATAATTGTAGAATATGAGTGCCAGACTGTGATCTGTTTTGATCAGGATTAAAATGCTGATGCTGTTTCCTTGGTTTTGTTCTAGTTTCTGCTGTATTTTCCATTAATGTTTTTACACTAAGACACTGTCTTGTGAATTATTTTCAGAGCACCCTGTGTCGTTATTTCAAATGAATTTACTCATTCACACCTTTCTTATCCTTTTGGAAGTGATTATTGACTTGGATATTTTGATGATGTTGAAATAATCTCCAAATTGTATTTCTTTCTATAGCGCCTGACTTCATAGAGCCTGACAAATTGTTTGGCACAGGAAATGGATTGAGGATTGAGGGTCAGCCACTCGTGGGAAGTTGGCTTACGCATGGATGCCAAATCCCAAATGACTTTAACACTGTAGGCAGTACTAAGGAAAATCATTTTCTTACATGGGATATAATGCACATTTCTACTTCTCATTCCAATAGTAAATTGAATTAATCATTTCAGCCAAATATTGTGGAAACAAATAATTTACCATATGCAGTATCTCACTGTCACCTCATTGTGCTTTTCAGCTCTGCATAATACTTTTTTCACCTGTAATTACCTAATTGTCTCTTTAGCGTGCTAAGAAAATATTCCTTCAGCTTGATATCTTTAAATTGTGCTTTTGTTCAGTAGTTTACAGTTTTGGTACTGTATAATGGGTTTTTATCATTAATACTATAGATAGCAAAATACCTAATTATGGTTATGCCACTGTGCTGAAAAAAAAGTGTTACAGTCCGAGTCAATTCTGAATTTCAACTGCTGAAAGCAAGATTGGGAAGCAGTCTTGTAAGTCTCAACCAAGAAAGAGGCACTTTCCTTGTCTTTTGTTAAGCCAAAGAAATGTGCTCCCAGTGTTCTGCGATAGCTAACAGTGGAGAAAAATGCTCCTTAGCAACAGCAGTTCATGAAATAAATGAAAGATGTAAATGCGGCTTAAAATTAGGGAAATAGTGTCTGTCAGATTTAAAAATGTGGAAATAGATTCTCTGTTATAGACAGGAGGAAGGCAAATATAAAAGCTTAGAAATACCTTCGAAGTCAAGATGGAGAAAGAAGTTACTCTGGTGCGTGTTCCTTTCACTATAAGCTGCCAAAAGTATGTCTGTGCTGTTACTGTGCATCTGGTCTTCTGTAGGCTTTTGGGAAACGCATTGCTCTAAAGGGAGTGGAAGTGACGATACATTTTTTAAAAATTGCCCCGCTCTAGGTTAGTGTCCATAAAGTTCAAACTCAGAGAATCTTTTTTACTGAAATTCAGAGTGCAGGCTTTAGTGGTCACTTATTTTTTCCTCCTCCTGTAAATACTGTCATGGTCTGATCACTCCTGGTCTTGCACATGGCGTCCTTATGGCAAATGTCATCCAGAGAACACATTTAAAACAATCACAGCCATGTATCTTCAGAGAGGGGGGCTGCCCTCTATACAAGACATGGCTAAAAATCAAGAACTTTGGCAAAACAATCAGAGTAATATTTTTCCACTAATGTTTTGTATAGGTTTGTAATTGGACGAGAAAAGCCGGGACAAGTGAGTGAGGTTGCGCAGCTGATCAGCCAAACTCTAGAACAAGAACGCCGCCAGAGAGAGCTGCTGGAGCAGCATTATGCGCAGTACGATGCAGATGATGATGAGGTAACAGACTGTCTAGCATTTCACTATTCAGTGTTTTTTAATGTTCTCTTTTCTGTTCCTAATTCCTGCTTGTTAATTGTCACTCACAAGTTAATTTCTGTCCCTCTCCATTACCTCTGCTGCTGATTTTTGCAGATTTTGATGCTGAATCTTATTTAAAGAAGAAAGTTACTGAAAAGCTTTTCAGCGTGGATTTAAAATATTTTTCTTCTTCCAGAAGAGCAAATATCAAATTAGTCGATACTTCTGTAATTATTGCTCTTCCTCTGAAGGTGTATGCTTTGTCTGAAATAAGGGAATAAATTATAAAGTTGGTTTGCTTGTGCACTGGAAGATCAGTTTTTTGTGAAAACTGGTAAAAGTCACCTTCTAGGAGGTTGAGGAAGTTTTAGACTTTTTTATTTTCCTAGAAGAACTGATGTTCTTCATAATTCAGAATATTAAGAAAATTCCAGGTAAGACCTCTCCTTCCACACAGGTTTCTGCGTGAAGAGATACTCCACAGGATGGAGAATTAGTCTACCTTGTCTGAAGTGTGTCTTGATGTTCGCAATTAGTGCCTGGCGTCCCAATACAAAGGTTTTGAAAATACCAACTTTATACCATAAATTTTCCATAATTTCTTCCCATTTTCTTAAAATTCCTAATATGCCTGAATACCAAGAAGCTTGGAAAGATTAATGAGAGAGCTTTTTCAGAGACTGCTGTCTGTCTACTCCCTAAATTAGCTGCTGGGTTCAGGTAAAAGGCAGTTGCTGTAACAAACCACTTCCACATAGCCCAAGCGTACCACCTTCATTTCACATTATCTTGAATAATATTATTTGAAATTCCAGATTCCATGTGTTAGTGTGATTTTGTCCCAGGCCAGATTTTTTCTGTTATTTGCAGAAGGAAGCAGTAGGGAAGCGGAGATAGAGAATTCATGCTATGCATATATTTCAGTTTAGTTTTCTTTTAAGGACTGAGACAAGGCTTCTAAACATTAAAATAGAGAAAAAAAATACTCTGAGATAAAATCAGGATACACCCAGATTTTGAAACACACTGTTGATACTAGCAATAGGTCAGAACAATCAGAAGTGTCCCAGAAGACTAAGTAAAAATCCTATCTAGCCCCAGTGATGCTTTCACTCACTTTAATTTCTGCTGATATTAAAAATAAAAATATTTTAATATGTTTTAGAATTAATCCTGTCACAGGTGCATGTTTAACTCCTATAAATAAAAGGTGTCCTTGTCTGTATTGGGGATGCATATGTATGTATGCCTGTGCAAGACCATGAAGGTTAGAAAATCCATATCCTCTCTGTTCCCTCCTCGGACTATAGAAACATGCAAGTATTCTAATTTTTTGTTTAGTCTAGAATAAAAATTCAAGATCTTGACTAATTTTTTGAAGGAACTCTATCATCTCCTCCAAACCAAAAAATAGACAACTCCCTCTAGCCTTTGGAACAAGAGACTTCTCACAACTCATCACAGCATGCTGTAGACATCAGGGTGACATCATTTTATGGTAAACATAGTCCCGTAGCTTTCATATTGGCAGGAGAGGTGTGTCTTAAATGTCTAATGTTCAAATCCTTCTCACTGTGTGCTCGCACTAGAGGGTTTTGTGGCTGAAGGCAGACCTACGTGAGTAATTGATGCATTACACCTTTTACCTAGAGAATGCATCCACCTGCAAAAAAAAAGTCAAAGGTTTGTGTTGCTTACTACCTTCATGCACCATACAGATGTCATAACTCAAGATCTGTCAATAAAGAAAACGTTAAAACCATATAGATCAATCCTGATCCTGGTAGTACCTCAGCTTTCAGTAGGGATTGTCACTGTGTTGATGCTGACAGTGACACTTTCATACTGGTGACCACGTAAGTGTTTCTCAGCACAATAAGGATGACAGAGATGAGTAAGTATCAGGTGCTTTTTGTGATGTGTCTTGTCCTTCGTGCAATTCAGTGGTTACAAGCTATTAAGCCCTGTTCCACACATAAATTTTTAATACAAAAAACACTAAATGTACAAAGTGTTTTCTATTGGTATTACCTTTGGATGATAGAGAGAAATCAAGGTAGGACAAGTAATGAACAAATTTAGGTAGGAACAATGATCCTACATTGAGGATGATGGCCACCTCTGTGACCATGACGTGCATTTTGGTCATCAGCTCATGCAGTGCAAAGGGGACTTTTAGGCAGTATGTGAAGACAGAAAGAAGAAGAAAGGAAAAGACATCTACCAGGGGAGATCCAGAGTATCATCGAAGATCTCTTTTGGAAGGAGAAGAAATTAGGCTTCATAACAAATGCAGTGCTTCAGTTCTCAAAACCATTGGGGTCATTGAAGGTCTTACCCATTTACTACATGATGCCATATATATATGTGGGAGGTGGGTGGTAAACCTTGTTCTCAGAATATATGGCTGGAGTGTAGTTACTAAGACTGCAGTGAGACATGTTACCTTTCTTAATTAACAGACTTACCAGAAGTAGATTTTATTGGGAACCTGCAGCAATCCTGAATATTTATTATTTTTTTGTCACCTGACTATGCCATCCGAGTAAACTCGCATAACTTGCTCCATTCCCAGGCAATTGACAGGATGGAAGCTGTGATCTAATGCACATTAGACACAGTTCAGAGACATTTTTGGTCACCACAAGGACTTCTGCCCTATTTACTATCAAATGTGAGCATTACTACTTTGGGCTCACCTTTCTCTGTTAGGGTAAATGTGGCTGGGTTTATGTTGCTATATGCGAGACACCACCGCCAGCCCTGCATTCTTTGGCTCTGGTAAGCAAGGCATCTTTTGGGCAAGAAAATCTCAGTTTACACTGCCTGAATTAATATCCACAAATGTAGAAAAAACCCTACCCTTTCGAGTCCATTTCCTCAAAGTGACAGTGATTCTGACTGCATGAAATTCAGGAATATTTGGATCCCTGAAGGAGTTTCGTGCTGAGGTGGCACAGAATTATACAAGAGTTGCTCAGTCTTAGAGCTGTCAAACTGTCCTATTCGTTTTCATACAGTCCTTAAAATATGGCAACATGGATCTCAAGCTACGATGCTGCATAAATAAAGAAGAAAATGATCTTTATTCAACCCTCTATGGAGGCTGTCAAATTCTGAGCCTCAGAGACTTTACCACAGAGACAGCAATAGCATATCGTGTTTCTGGAGCAAGAAATCAGTGATCTGTGTTTGAGTCCTGGGGCGCACATGACTGTGCTTGGTAAAACTGGTCAAATCACAAGAGGAGAATGTGTGCCTGGCATGTGAGAGTCCTGGTGTTTTATCTTGCTGTGCCACCAGCTGTCTGGATTTGCTCTCTTTTGAAACTTAGGACAGTCTTCATCATAGCCCAAGCAGCATCTAGCTGTTTTAGAAGGATCTGAGTTCTTTAAAATAGCAGCATTATTGAGGCAATTTTGACTTCTGCCAGCCAGTGTGCACTGGACTTCAGTCAGCTGCTAAATTAGAGAGACACTTGTTAGCCCGCTGTAACTTCTCATTCCGTTGCCTTGCAGGAATGTTACATGACAGTTGTTTGTCAGGGAAGATTCACACTAATACACATCGTGTTTTCAAAAGATGCATCATTTACTATATAAGTAATCCTGAAAGAAGTATCATTTACTATATAAACTCCCTGCATCCCTGCACTTCAAAATCTGCTGTTACCATGGGCTGCAGGTTGTCACGGGGTTGCAGGATGCTTTCAGACGCTCCTTCATTTAAGTCTTTGCATGGAAATGGAAGAACCTCATGCAGAACTGACAAAAACTAAAAGAAAAGGGATGCCCACTACATAGTCCGTGCAAGACAAGCAGGATAAATGTGCCAACAGCTCATAATTTGTTGTTAAGCTCCCATGAGCCAAGCAGAGCCAGTAATATCAGTTATCTCTCAAGTACTACTTAGGATAGGCAGTGTTGGCATTTCCCAATGAGCCTGTGCTAACTACAGTAAAGCTGGGAGAGTATGTTATTTCAGGTGCTGCCTCTAGATAGCCTGCTGCAGAGTTTACTCGTCACCAGTTCGTCTAGCTTCCTAAAATCCCACACCCTTTTAATTTGTTGTGTCCCATCAGAAAACAAAACTCAAAGGCTTTGCAGTAGGCACTGTCTTTGTACTTCCTATTTAGTGTGTTAAGTATGCCCTGAATCTATCCTTGACTGAAACCTTTTGACTTCCCTGTGTTAACGCAGTGTTTTGTGCATATTTTAGTCAAATTCTGCCATTTCTTGGAGTTTTGATTTGAACATGATATTATCTTCTTCATGTTCTACAGTGAATGGCAAAAGTCACATAAAGCAGCTGCGCTGTTCCCTGAAGGCTGTATATTGTGATGCAGGATGTGAAATTAATAACATACTGCACAATTCTATTCACTCTGTGGCCACGGACAAGTAGTTTTATGCAAGTGCTGTTTTAATGTGTTTTAATATCACTAATAGTCATTTGAATATTTTTTCATTTTTAATTCTCATTTACCAGGACATTCTGAGGGCAAAGCAACATTAGAACCATTGAAGAAAATCTTAACACACGCACACACACACATGCACACGCACACAAAAAAAGAAAAATGTTGCAATGTGCTTGAATGTCTTAACACCCAAAGAATACATTTGTTAAACAAGATCTTTCAGCGAGTACGTTTTTTCCAACATGATTAATATGAAGCATTCCTGTAAAAGCAATGATTGATACTATACCATTCTATTTTTCTTTGCTCTTTTGAAAGAATTAAGTATAAACCGTCTAAAAAATCAAATGAAGAGGTGGGCTCGAGTTATTTTTATAGCTCTTCAAATGATGTTCCCTGATTATGGGAGAGTTTCAGCACAAACAAAAGATTTAGCTTGATGCAGCCTTTGTTATGGTGATTTGGGAAGGTCTGGCTCTATTATCCCGGCTGGTGCTGCTGCTCCTTTCTGCTTGGGAGCGCTAGGCACATTTCAAGAATTTACAAGGCAGTTAAACAATGTGAGTAATGCATTTTCCCTTTTAAAGTGGGAAATTGCCGTTCATGTTTATAATTGCATGCGATTCGCTGCGATAGCATATAGCAGAAGTGAATGGCTAGTATCAGAAGGTATTGCTGTGGATGGGATATGCTTAAGCCCAAGGTGCTACTGAAATGAGAAACAGGTCTTTTGCATAGATGAATTTTGCTCATCAATACAGACTGAAGAGTCCAAGATTCTCCTTCAAGAGCATGTAAGTTTTCATTGACTACTGGGTAAAAAAATATTATTGTTGTTGTCAGCTGAGAAAACCAAATGTATTGGGAGGAACCTCAGGCAATACAGTAACAACTGTTACCTTACAAGGCTTTGTTATTTTGAAGTAAAATACCTTTTTTCTGTGCCTTGCTGCTTCTTGTAAAACGCTGGATTTCCCATTCTAGCTTATTGGCACAGGGTCTGAACACCCTTCTAGTAGTTTCACGTGAAACAGCAGTCAGCAGAGATAATTTTTTCAGGGAAAGTATGTCTCATGTAGTTCATGACATGTATTTCCTTAAAGTACACATAGGTTCTTTTGAACCTGTAATTTGTGTTTCATGTGATTATAAGATCGGATCCCTTTCTTCTGAAGACGAAAGGAAAAGTCCCATTTATTTCTGTGTTCTGTGATGTGTTTGTGTCATCCTGCTGTCTTGTTTACCTGAGCAAACTGCAGTGTTTTGCTTTGATGATACTTTTTGCATTAATCGAAACAAAAATGACTGTGCCCATTGACACTCATTATGTACAATTTGAAGCAAGATTTTCCTTTGTGTTCATTTTAAGTTTCCTGATGTCTCTCTTCAAACACTCTGGCTTCTGAGGCCAGTAAAATATTGCCCGTTCGTGAATTTTTCCCCAATATAACTTAGTCCTGTTGCCTGCTCATGAATTTTGCCCCAGTATAACTTAGACCTTCATGTGTGTTCATTTTCCTTTATGTATGAAGTACTTCTTTTTAGTTGAAGTCTTTGGAGGAATCAGTTTTAACTAAACTCATCTGTTTTATTCCTTTACCAAAATTGGTAAATATAATCAGGATTTTGCATTAAAATAATATATTTCTTTAAAATGCATATGTAGCTCAGCCATATCTGGTTTTTTATGTAAACAGGGCATGAGTTTCCTAGTTAACAATCCTATTTCTGCCTCCTCTTTGCATGCTTCAGAGATTTCCTTGTCACTGCTGATGGACCTGATGGTTTTAAAAAAACAAGATTTTTTTTATGTAGAAATGATAGTTGTGTGTCACCGTATAGATTTTTTCAGGGATAATGACTGCAAAATTGACCGTAGTTGGATTGTGTTAGTATTTTGTCCTCACAATAATTCATTTCATTGAAATCCCGCAGGGATTTTAGAGTTACTTGTTCCGCTTCTCGCCGCCTTGATGGTGTGTGAAGGTGATGTTACACGCTCCTGGAAAAAGCCCGGAGAGTTAGCAGCGTAATTTTCTGTTTAGATAGTAACTGCACGTAGCTGTAGGGAATAAATAAAAACGGAAGTTACTACAAGCGTAGCGTAACAGAAGATTTTGTGTGTGCGTGTGAGATCTAGACATACAGACTGATAAATTTAATTTCAGATGTTGTTTTGTTTAGCTGTAATGCTAACATGCCTGAAAACTCCAGTGAGATGGGTTGTGCGTTTTTTGCTTCTGTTTTAAATAAGGAAAGAAGCAGCAAAACCAGCTGTTAAATTTTTTTGTTGATTCTGAGATTCTTAGTCTTAGTACGTATAAAGTCTGTAAAATAAATGCTTACTGTTTATTTCATTGGAGAATATATAACTATTTATTTGTAGAGGCAGAGACAGCTCTCCTAAGAAGTGGCTCGCATTAACAGTGACATTTAAAGTACGGATGGGTCGTGCACGTTGGTGACTTACCTTCTTTTTGATAGTTCTTTTAACATCAAAAGATTTTACCAAATCATTCTATACTTTCTGTGTGTTTTGGCTTTGTTTTTTAAAACTTTAGTGACTAGTTTTCAAAAAGGAGAATATAAATTTTTCATGATCTTTAAAGGTCCCTTCCAGCCCAAACCGTTCTATGAATCTATGTGTTTATCCAGGAAAGGGTGGTGGTTTACTGCAAGTATAGCACCCTGTTGTTGGATGCATACGTGTCTCTTTTCTGTCTGTATGTACTTGTGCATTTAGACTTAACGTGCTTCCATGCACTGCCTTTTAATTGAGAGAGCCTAAACAACAGCTGGGAAACTAAATTAAGGTAGGAAGTTGAGACCCAAACTGTTGTTCGGACACCTGAATTCTTACATCTTAATCTTTTGAAAAGTTCTTCTGACAAAAAATGACACTAACAGATAATCCTAGCACTACTGGGAATATATTTCTGATGAAAATATTATGTGCCTTCACCTCAGGAACTGAAAGCTCATAAACAAAAACTTGAATAGTTCTATCAAAATTTTGGTGTTATTACTTTATAAATATGAGAAGGACTGCACCCCTTCCCCCGCCCTTCCTTTTCCATGTATTTATTGAGTCCCGAGCTTTATAAATCCAGATGTGGCCCTGAGGGAGGTGTTTGCTTTATAATATGTTTGCGCAGCCATTCGCATAGCCTGCAGGCAATCCGTGATCCGTACGCGATGTTCTCCGGCTCCCAGAGGGAGCCCCGCTGAGGCGAAGTGGTACCCAGCCACCTCAGGCATGGGGAGAGATGAACACAGGTGTATGCATGGGCAAAAGATTGTCCAGGCAACTTGGGGTTTAATAGTGCAAGCTTTTTCTTTTCAATAGTATTGGTTTATTTACTGATTGTAGCTTGTGATTTTTTAAAATTGTTTCGTCAGCAAATTGCTCACATCTCATGGTTTACGAGCCCAAGAAACACATCCATTTTCTGTTTAAAACTAGCGAGAAGCAGCTCCTTATTCAGGGTGAAAATTCAGTAAACTCTGACTTCAGTCTCTGAACTTGTCTCTGACGCTCGGTTTCTTTTTCCTGCTGTAGTCTTTCTGTGTGGGTGTGACTTTTCTATTGTGAGTTTGTTTATGAAGAACAAACCAGTGGATTTTCAGATTCAGCGTGGAATATCACTGCAGAATTACTACCTCCAGGTGGCTTGTAAAAGACTAATCATGGTCTTGTCGGTCCTATTCTGCTTTTATTTCTGTTTGGAAAAGATTTCTTGTTAAATTTGAGATAAATTTGGAGAGGTCTTCCTATAGAACAGAGGGCCTGGTTTGGAAAAGGATGAAAACCATAAACTATACAGCCAGTAGTGCTTAAGCACTAAATTCTTAGGTACTGTTTTCTCCTCTCTCTTAATGTTCTGAAATAGTATGGTGGAGTTGTATTTTTTTGTCTGGTAGAATTCGTAAATACTGTGATTATAGCTAAAGAAAAAGATAACTTTTTTCGTATGCAGTATGCTGTATTTGCAGATAACACAGTTTGTTTAATTACTCTTTGAACAGTTTCTGCTTAATAAGAGGATAACTGGAATTTCTTAAATGCTGTAAAATTAAGACAGGGGAATATGCTACAGATGAAGACGATGAAGATATGGGACCTGTCCTTCCAGGAGGTGACATGGCTATTGAGGTGTTTGATCTCCCCGAAAATGATGACATGTTCTCCCCCAGTGACGTGGACACCAGCAAGCTCGCTCACAAATTCAAAGAGGTAAGTTAGAGATCAGAAAATACTCCTGAAATCTCTCACTGGAATTAGATTTCTAGTTATCTCATTGCTCAGTACTTGTTTTTTCTCTTGCGTACTGGAATTCATTTCTAGCTGTTTGTGTACTCGGTATTGTTGAATGACTCAAGAAGTTCTGCTTAAAAAAAGTGGAACTGTTCTTCAGGGTTGTTTTAACATCGGCTTTCAGGTGGCTGTTGCATCGATGGAGAGTAATGTATAATTTTAGTTTTTAGCACAGAAATTATTCTGCCTCAGCACTTAGTTTGCATTTTTTGACCAGGAAGACAAAGTGCAAGTTAATTCATTACTAGCGGGTTGCTTTTGGTTTTGGTGGTTGTTTTTTTTTGTAAAATTCCAATCAAAGGTGATCAGGAAAAACAAACAATAAAATGCTGGATTTCCATGAAAAGGGACATGTGGAGCCTTTCCTATACCATTACACAGCGACTCGTCAATGTACAGCACTGTCATATGTTTGGCCATGCTGTATCAGGGAAGTAGGCACATTTCAAGCTGGTGTTTTACAAAACCTCTGTGGTTATAGTGTTTGTGTAGCATCCACTTGTACTAACTGAGGCTGGAATCAGTCATGTTTGTTGTGGTCACTGAATTCATGTAACTTCACTTGCCAAAGTACTGAGAAACATTTCTTCTGTATTTTAGGCTGTGCTTTTGATGTGGTTTATTTCTGAACTTTGCTGAATTCTGATGCAAATAAAGACATGAAACAATTGGTTTTATCTAAGCCCACAGCAATGGGCTGAGTGATGACAATAAAGAACATTTTTCTTTTTAAATGCAGTGAAGATGGAAGGAGTGAAAGTAGCCAGAACGTCCTAAGATATTTGAGCAGCAGAGCCCTTCTGGGCCCAGAATGGAGTTTTAAAATAGAGAGGCTCCTTTTTTATCCTGCTTCCTCTGTCCTCTCCCCTTCCTCCACTCAAAGCAGGTATTTTATTTGTTATAAATATGTGTTGTTATCACTCTCTAGTGAGAGTAATCTATGGAAAGTAATCAGTCACTGAGCAACCTGTCTTTCCCTTTCTGCTAACACCCTTTTCAGCCCTTGGGGGCCTACTGTTACTCGTCATCGTTTCCTGAAAGTTTTTTAGGTTTTTTAGTTTACTTAAATGATAATTTCCTCACTCGGAATTTCAAGATACAGGCTCTTATGCAAATTAGCAGAACAGTTTACTTGATTTTCTAGTACTTTGCATCATACATAGCGATACGTTCTCAAAGCGGTGCCCGTGTACCGAGGCTATGCAAAGCACAGATGCAGCGATGGGTAAGACACTGACCTTTGAATGAATTACCTGTAAAACTCTGCTTGTCTGCAGTTCCCGTCAACTTGGGCTATTGCCGTACTTGAGCATGTCCAAACTGATTTTAAGCTATTTGCAGACCTGTCAGATTTAATGGCTTCAAAACGCTGGTGTAGAGGAGATCCGATGAAGGGACTTTGGGATCCTCCAGTTTAAGTGTAGATGAGAGCCCGAGAAGAAAACATTAAATGTTCCTGCATAAGAGTGGGCTCTTTTTCACTAACCCACGCAGTTACCGCTGTTAGGAGCTTGCTACTCTTGTTTCACTGATTGTATTTAACAGTACACAGCTGCATTTTGTTGGCTGCTACAGAGTACATGTATTTTTCTTGGTATTAGCCCTGAATTCTTTCAACACTAGAGGACTTGTTCACGATCACGCTGCACAAGCCCACACAGTGTTTTCTGGAATTGTATTTAAAGAATAACTGTTCTTTCTTGTTCTTACTGCAAAGATTAATGAAAGTATTAAACAAGTGGGTTGGACGTAATCTTTAAGCATAATAGTTTGACCTAATTAGTTGAATTCAGTCTTTGCAATGAAAAATGTGCTCAAATACTTTGAGAGCACTCTTATTTGAAATGCCTTGCTTTTGGAATGCAAGTCAGAAGAGAGATGGGCATTCCTGGGTGAATCACTGTACTTCTGCAAGTCTTGTTTTCCTGGCTGTGAAACAGGAAAACTGGGACCGATTTTCCTTAACTGTTTCGTGAGAAAAAGCTAGAAGCTTTGTTTTAGCTGTGATGATTGGAGAGAGACAAAGTCTGTAGGGAGAAGGGACATCTTATGTAAGAATTAGGTATTATATTTCCCATCTTAATGAAATCTATGAAAAATGGGTTATTATTATTATTATTGTTGTTATTATGTGTAAGAAATATAATGATTATATAAAAATTTTCATGGAGATTATTAGATTCCATTGGGTACTTTCTTTCCCACTGTACTGTAGATACTTAGCATCTGCTAGCTTTTCATCCCATTCTACCTTTTGCAGTCGTAAAAGAATTCAAGCTATTTTCTCTATATTGCATTTTTTAAAAAAAGTTGCGTAGTTTTGAAGAAAATTAATCAGCTTTTCAAGACATCTTTGCAAAGGAAATGTGCCAAAAATTATTCAAAATGTCTTTTGTTAAAATGAAGCCTTCACAGTTTTATATTGAGTTATAAAACGTAAAAAATACAAAATAGTATCTGCCAAGAATTTGTCTGGCATTATATGGGACATGGAATAAGGCATTTCTGTTCCCCTATTAGAAAACTTGCTTTAAAATTTTTAACTATGGAGGCCAGATTTGCTTGCCAAACAATTGACCTTGCCTGTTCTTCTGTTTAACCCATAAACGTGGTAGTATTTCTCATCTATTCTGCAAGCGTAATTAGTTCTGTTAAAAAAAATTCAGAAAAAAAAAGACAAAAGTAGATGTACAGTTACACATTTATCTGTTCAGCAGGGAAGTGTCTTTTTTCTTCTGCCTCAGTGGGATCTGCTGTACCGTGTACTGATTCAATGATCTGACTGCGTGCTCAGTATTCATTTTTTTAACTTAATAACAGAGTGTATAAAAATAACTGTTAAAACCATCTGTACCTGAGCAGATTGTCGTTTATGCAACAATTTGGAGTTTATTTGTATGTAATAATAAGCTGTTTAAGTGCTGCTTACTGGTTTGTGGGGTTTTTAGAAGAGATGGGAGTGGACTGAAAGCAGGTAGCCTAAGGCTTTGAGTCTTGGCCTTTTGATTTCATTATTAACTCTGCAAAGGACAAAGTCTAGCTCATCCATCCTTCCCCTGATTTTATCTCACTCCAAAACAATGAGGTAGCAGAACTAAGCAAAGGCCTAGGGACTTTGTAAACACGGTAACATTTTGAGATGGTTCTTTCATAATTTTTCACTACTAACAGAAATGGAATGGTGAGGAAACGCAGTTCTCAGTCTCTGAAAATTGCAGATCAGAAGGTGGATTGAGGGAGCTCAAAAATTGCAAGTAACCTCTTGCAAATGATAATTAAAGTATCTCCTTAGTTTCCTCTACTATGTATAATTACAAAAAGGTATATATCCTTCTCGGCTTCCTGGTCCACTGCGTGGAGTAGCACCATTAGCTACTTCTTGCTCTTAGCACCAGCTCCAGGGTTGCTTAGTGCCCTGTTCCCAACTGCACTGGCATCTCTCCTTCCGTCCTGGACCAGGGGCCCTGCTCTTATGTGGTACTTTCTCAGGAACCCCGTGTGATCCGTGGGTTAGCTGCGCGCTCGGGTCTGGACCTGTGGGCGTTCCACCTGCTAGTGCGCCTGGTGTGCCTCCACATTTTACGTGTTTCAGTGACTGGTTTCATTGGAAATGAGATCTTACATCTGCCTTCACTGAGCACTTTAAGATTCATTACACTTTTCAATGCAAAGTCAAAAAGTGAGCACAAGTAACATGATCCTGGGGACAAGAAGTGCTTACAGTCTCCTCTGGAGACAATGAACAAGGAATGGGCGGTGGATTCCTAAACTGTTCCTCAGGTGGAACTGGTTGCATCAGTGTCTCCTTTATTCCTTCCAGCCTAAATTCAATAATTCTCCACCAGAAAGGACGCAGTTTATTCACTACATCAGTTAAGGCTGATTTACAAACCAAACTGCATCTGAGAGTGTGCATTTCCTATGCCACGAGAAGTGCATTCAAGAGGTCCCATGAAAAGGGAATTTCAACAGTAGCTCAGCCTTTCTCAAAGATACTTTTACCGATCAGCTCTGTGATGGCTCCTGTTATTTTGAAAATTACTCCTCTCCTTCTCTTTTGAATTATCTGTACATTTTTTCACTAACAGCCTGGTCTTCAAGAACGTAGCCATTGCTTCACCAGAGGTGATAATTTCTGGTGCAGTACAACTCCCTCACATACTCCATTACTTCAACATAAACTATTCCCAAAGGCTTCTGTTAGTCTTGTAAGAGAATTAACCCTCATATAAAACATGCGTTTCCGCAACAATTCTGGTATTCATAAATAATGGACGAAGGCTTTGTTTCAGCTGCAGTGCCAACACAGGCTGTAATTCAGGTTTTGCCCTTGCCCTCAACTCAACACACACTAGTCACTGATTCAGATTAAACAGTACTTTAGTTTTAAGGTTTTGAGGCCTGTCAGAAGTTTGTACGTGCTGCCTGCTTTAAAAAATAAAGCAGGAGGGATTGGGGTGCAGACCAGGATGGTGTGCACGTGCGTGATCGTTTCCATTTGGATTGGCGTTGTGCTGTTGAAGCTGTGGTTTGATTCATACTTCAGCGTGTTCTTGGAACCTGTGAACAGCAGACCTTTGGGGTGAAACTAAAGATGTTTCAGGATGTTGCCTAATACACTCAAAAGAGCTACTGCACATTCACTCCGCAGATCAGACTAGTGTAGGTTAGTCCAAAAGAAATCCCCTTGGAAAGTGGGCAGGTGGATGCCAGGTCCTCAGCACCCCCCCTTTCACTGCACAGATGCACTGTTACTGTGGCACGCTGCTTGGTGATATAACTACAGCCTTTAGCACACTGCCTGCGCTGTTAATCTACTTGCAATCATTTTGTGTGCCTGAATGTCGTTTCCTGTTTTGTACAGTTTCCCCGTGTTACTGTTCTCAATTAGAGATTAGCTAGCTTGGGCAGAATAACTCCAGCTTATGGTGAAGGAGGATGGCATCAATTTACCCTTTTGCTTGCATGTAATAAATGTGTGGAATCTCCCCTCAAGGTTTTCCTGGCTTCTTGAGTTGTTAAATCATTTATTTCCGTATTTGCTTTTTTGTAACGTGCCTGCTTTAATCAATGCAGTGGGACTTTCTGACAGCACTGGGACGTATATCACGTTCACATCAGAGGAGAGCAAAGCCCAGCAGGATAACATCTTCTTTTTTTTTTTTTTTTTTTTTTAAACCATAAGACATTTGGTTTTGCTAAACAGATTGGATGTTCTGATTTGAAATTATGAGTGGTTAGACGGCATCCTATCTTTAATTAGGTTGCACAGACTGAGTCATTTTGCAAGCTAGACATTTTAATTTACAATCTACTGCACTGCAGCACTCTTCAAGGCCTTCTGCTGTGTAATAAGGTATTCAACTTGCAGCACAGGCTTTAAAAATACTGGAGTACTCTCTGTGACTTCACTTGTTTATTTTATATTTTCAATTTTAGTTGCAAATCAAACATGCAGTTACAGAAGCTGAAATTCAGAAGCTGAAGACGAAGGTAAGAATCAATATACGGTTAATACATGCCATTTTTTTCCTCTCTCATGCAAAATCAGATCTGAAGACATGTATCTTTATGTGGGTGGAGAAGTCAACGTCCTTATTAAAGGCTGATTAAGAAGCACAGTGGCTCAGCTAGATCTTGTCTTGGTGTATATTCTCTATTCAAAGTTTCAAATAAAATCTTAAGTGCTGCTATTCAGAGAAACTGCCAACTTGTGTAGCTTCAATTAAACATACATTTTACGGGGTATCATAATGACTAAATGCCAGATTTCTAGCTTTACAATTATGATGCATTTTCTCAGGTTTTTAAATTATATTTGCATTGAATATTCAAGACTAAGTTAGTAGGGTTTTTATTTACCAGTGATGTTAAAGTATCCTGTTTATGTTAGTTCCTTTTTTTGACTTTTTGTAAAAAAACCCTCATTTATTTAAAGGTATTTAATAAAAATTACTTTTTTATATACAGAAGAAAAAGAGCTGTTTCATAGTGATGCAGTTCTTTTTAAAAGATACTCTAGAAAGCAAAAAGCTTACCAGTTTAACAGAAAATACTATCTCACAATCGGTTGCTATTTGTTACATTGAATTTACTATAGCAATAAAAAGAAATTGTATTTTTTGTACTAGGGTAACCTTTATGAGAAGTCAACTGATAATTCAGTTCTTCGGTAATATTAGGTTTTATAATTACATCCTTCTCTTTGAGTTTGAGTACATTATAAAGGAAATAAAAAGAAGGCAAAGAGAAAATTATACTTCAGAAAAAGATTTTAGATTATTCGTTCTTTCTAGCAACTATTTGCACTCACTGTGTAGTTTCCATAGTGTTGATCAAATATGAATAAATTATTGTTAAAAGCAAATTCAAAGTGCAACCGTTTCCTGTAAGGACAATTTATGTTGTCCTGTTTCAGTTCAGAAAAGTCAGAGATCTTTTCTCACTCTTGTTTTCTGGTTCCAATCCAGCAATCGGAGCCACGCGGTCAATCCCTTGTGATTGTGCCAAGCCCCATTGACTTCATGGCAATGATGCGTGGCTGTAAACACTCATCTGTGCAAATCCATTTGGAAAATTAGGGTTAATGTGCCTTTTTGTGTTGGACTTCTTCACCTAGTGTTTTGAATAGAGCCGAAGAAAATTTTGGGCTAGTTTAGGTATATTACTAATAAAACTGCAAACAAGTTAGTTTCTTTGTGTGTGTATCATCCATAGAATCATAGAATCGTTCAGGTTGGAAAAGACCTTTGGAATCATCGAGTCCAACCATCAACCCCACTCTACAAAGTTCTCCCCTACACCATATCCCCCGACACCACATCTAAACGACTCTTAAACACATTCAGGGATGGTGACTCCACCACATCCATGATGCTAGCAGAACTGCCTGGGGCAAATTAAACAGTCTTGATGAGTAAACAGGGATGGGAAGGCATTTTTTGTTTTCTGTAAATCGTGGGAGCTAAAATTTACAAGCTGCTGACAACTCTCCCCTTACCCAGCACCAAACATTGAAACCAGCAGCTAGCTTCAGCTGGGAAGTGAGAAGCCTAACGCAAAAAATACATCTAACAAAAAAAGCTAGCAAAGGAGATAAGGTTTATTAAAAACTCAGCAGTAAAATTGGGACCTCTCTGAGGTCACTTGGAAAACATCATTGGGCTTCATTGGTGCCAAATAGTGGAACTCGCAGTGGAACTGCACTGGTCGGAGAGTTAAGCGGCGCTGATGTGTTGGCAGAATTAGCACCTGAAATTTTCAACAGCAAAGGCATATTTTTCTTTTCATATTAGCTCCTTACAATTCAGTAAGCAAGTTTAAAGAAAACGGGTAATATAACAGGTTCTCTTTGTCCTCTTAGTAGCTCTGGCATAGTTTCAGTATTGGATGCAAAACTCTGTGCTCGCTTAAATGAAAAAAGATTCTAGGTTATGACCCAATGTTAAATTTTGAATTATGTTCCAACCTCTTTTGTTTGGCTTTCTAGATTAAGCAAGATTATGCCATGAAAATACACATTGTAAGAATTCAGTAGATTTTCTAATTTGGGTTAAAATCAGACAGTTAGATTAGATGCAATTGTTTTTTTTCTATTGTTTTCTAAATTGATCTGAAATTGAATAGAGAACCTAGAAATTGGAGTCCCCCTAAAATAAGAAAATTCTCAGTTTTTGAAAGTGTATGAATGTTTTCTAACACCCGAGTCAGATGCATAGAGCAAAATGCATCCCCAGTGCTGACTGATTAACCCTGCAGTTTGCCTGAATGCTCCGCTATTGACATTTTTAAAGCATGTTGGTTATTCCAGAGAAGCACAGAGGCTGCACTGGCTGCACAGAGCAAATGTTCTACTTCCTTTTGTAAGGAATAATAATGTATGTATCAGCCTGTGTTCTTTGTCTTTGCTCTCTTATAGCTATTAATTCACAGATTTTCGCTATTCATGTTGTTTGAATTCATCCTAAAGGAGTAGGCTGAGCTGTGCGCCTTTTTACTGACTGGCATCTCCACTCTTCCGTTCAGCTGCAGGCTGCTGAGAATGAGAAGGTGAGGTGGGAATTGGAGAAGACCCAACTCCAGCAGAACATTGAGGAGAATAAGGAAAGGATGATGAAATTAGAGAGTTATTGGATTGAGGCACAAACCCTGTGTCACACGGTGAATGAGCACCTCAAGGAGACGCAAAGCCAGTATCAGGCTCTGGAGAAGAAATATAACAAGGCAAAGAAATTAATCAAGGATTTTCAGCAAAAGTAAGCAGCTACGCCAGGCACAGCAAATGACTTAGTGGCCAGATAGGAAACATATATGTGCTATGTTTTGAAATATGAAATCCACTATTAAACACCTGTAAGGTAAACACTATTTTTCACTTTTTTTTTTTTTTTTTTTTTGGTGAAAAAGACGGGCTCTTTATTATGGAAAAATGTTAGTAGTAGTCAAGTATTAGTTTAATATTGTTGAAAAATAATACTATAACTAAATAAAGACTTAGTCTGTAGTATTCCAAGTTGGAATGTTTCAGAATGACTAGATAACTCAATGTGACTGGGAACAACCAAGAGTAATCATAGTAAAGCATTTGGTTGGCAAGGTTTGCAGAGATTTATATTGGTATCGTGTCAGCTGGATTCACTCCAGCTGTGTACTAATGTAACATCAAAACCAAAATTGTTTTGTTACATTTCACATGTTATTTTTCTTCTTGTTGTAGATGTCAAGAATGTTTGAGCTGAGTTGAGCTAACTGATGATTACCTGGCCCCCTCTGTTTCATGTGGTCCCCTCTCCCTGATGGCTAGCAAGAATAATAACATCTTACGTTTCTAGAACAGCTTCCATTCTTTTTTTGCAGCAGTTTTTTCATTTTCTGCTGAAATATACTCATTTAAAGAAGAAAACTCAAAAACATACAGTGATATCAAGTGACAACTGGGAGTGCAGAAGCAAATATCCTGTCCCATTAAAAAGGGTTTTAGATAGTCAAAATGTCATTACCCATCTTGGAATTTCATGACTGTTCCAGAACTGGCTGGCATCTTGCGTGCTTTCTATCACAAATGCCTTAGATTTTCAAAATAAAAAGAAATAGGGAAAATAACTAGAACAAGTTTGGATAGCCTTTCTGTTGTTGTTCTGATTTATATTAGTAAAACTTCTAGTCAATTGTTTTTAACTATCTCAGACTTCTAACATCACCTAACAGATTTCCTTAGAGCTTACTAGAAAATTAGATTTGTACCTGGAAACTTACGGATATCCTTTCTGTGAAGGAGTGCAGTCATACTCTAAGAAAACAGAGATTTTGCTCCATTTCCTCCAACAGAACACAGCATAAACTAGGCTAATGTTGTTTTCATTTTAAATACAGATTATGAAAAAATTAGTTTGATTTAACTGTTTTGATTATCAATTAGAACAAATGGGGTGATTTTTTTCTTCAGATAAATTCCTCTTACCATTTTTATATGTTCACCTAGCATCTTCACTCAGACTAACTAATTGTTTAGGGGTTTGTCCTAATTGCAATTTCATACTTTTTACCAGGCTAGTAATAAAATATTTGTTAAGGAGAAATTCTTCTGATGCATAGCTTAAGATATATCAGAACATTTTATTTTCTGTTTGAATCTAATTGCATTGATGACAGCAAATACATCTTTTTTTCCCTAAGAGAACTTGACTTCATCAAACGCCAGGAAGCTGAACGAAAGAAAATAGAAGATTTGGAGAAAGCACACCTTGTAGAGGTTCAAGGCTTACAAGCTCGTGTGAGTAGTATTTACTCTCATGTTTGAAGAATGAGACAATTCTGTCTGATATTCTGGAAAAAACCCGTATCTTCGAGATATATGTGTTTGTTATGGGTAACACTGTGTTGTATTTCTTTCAGATACGAGACTTGGAAGCAGAAGTTTTCAGGCTAATGAAGCAAAACGGGAGCCAGGTTAACAATAACAACAACATTTTTGAAAGGCAGACATCTTTTGGAGAAGTCTCTAGAGGAGATCCAGTGGAAAACCTAGATACTAAGCAAGTGTCCTGTCTGGATGGCTTGAATCAAGGTTTGTTTGAACCAAACCATAACTTCTATTAATATGTATGTAAATAGCATGGTTATCATTTAGGATTTAAAAGAAGCCATTAATAATGCAGAGATGTTGTTATTTTTCTGAAATTCAGTATCTAATGGCAACTGTATCAGAGTTATACCAAATACGGAGTCCCAGAATAGCTGTACATTGTATATGAAAGAAATGGAAGTAAGTGCTAATGAAGCAAAGATCATTACTGATTTCTTAAGGCTGTCAGTGGGATGCTATCAACATTTAGGTTTAATTCGATGCTTCTGTTATGTTAATAAAGTAGGAGAAAATTGTGTTTTCTCCTCTGTTCCTAAATCTGTCCTTAATTACCCAACCACCAAAGACCAAACAAGAACAAAGTTACCAGAATGAGAAAACCAATGAGAGAACCAGATCTACCTTTTTGAATGGACTTCTGCAGGTTCTGATCCCACCTTGGTACACACATGAAAAGGAACCGTGTAGGTGGTACTCACCATTTCTCAGCGTGGGGCCTTTTGTTAATAAAATGCAAATTCTTTCCTAGCAAATGAATTAAACATCTTATTCAACTATAGCACAGCCTGATTTACAACATAGGACTTGTAAGACTTTGTTCTACGTTTCCAAGGAGCCAAAACAATTTGTGGCAACGCTGAGATCTGGAGAGATGCTGTCAGCGTGGTGGCTGTAACCTTTACTTGTTTTGCATAGAAAAGGTAATTCCCATTTTTCACACTGTGCCAGTGAAAATATACAGATAACTCCCATACCTTTAGTTAAAGTTCTGTAATTGCAAGTGGCTCCTCGCTTTTGAAGTATAGGCAGAATTAAAGCCAATTTTAGGTCCATCGCCTTGGAAAATAATTTTTCTGAATTTTATTTGGCAAATATAACACACGCTTCTCGAGCCTTAGGATTAGGTCTGTGGGGTTGGACTGCATGTATGAAGCCACATGTGATAATTTTTATTCTGCAGTTTGCAGGTCTGTCTTCCCTCAAAAAACCAGTGTATGTAAAAATACATATTTTAATTAAAATGATGCTAAGTATGTTTTTTGCTTCAATGTCATCTGAGGTGTTTATTACATTCTTGCATGGCAGATTTGGGAAGAACTCATGGATGCGATTTGATGATCGTGTACATACAAGCACAGCCGTCCCCGGCGCGGCAGGTGCTCTGGCCAAGTTTAGCATCATTCCAGGCCGTTCGACTCCTCAGGCTGTGACATAACCTCATCCTGAGTTTGAGGGGCTGCCAGTAACATCAGTGGAAGTTAGAACATCAAAACCAGTATGGCCCACAGAGTTCTTCCTTTGCTTTGCCGAGGAATACTAGAAGCCTGAGGATCGTGTTTCTTTTACCAATCTATGACTTATTCTGAGAGTCCAGAAAAATGGATAAAGTGCATTGTAGCTCTCTGGTTTAGTGGTCTTGAGCTGCAGTAGGGAATCATACTATTTACTGGAAGGCGTTAGTGGTTTGAAATCTAAACAGTTCAGTGCTGATGCCAACTTTGACAGTATTTGCTCATCTCTGTGCAAGTACCTGTTCAGGCTGTTTTGATGACTATACTTTCTGGGTGCCTTGGGATACCCAGGGATGCATCAGTTCACAGAAGGAGGTTTTGAAATCTATCAGCTTGTATAATGAAAAAACAGTGGGAGGACGGACAAACTCTTTCCTGCTCCACAGTAGTACTGAAATAATTCAGATGGAAGCCCATTGGAGTCAAGTGGTTCAACGCCTGCTGAAAGAAAGTCTAATTGCATTGTCTCCGAGAGCAAAATAAAACTTGTTATGACTTTTACGTGAGAGATTTAACAGGCCCCCCAGTGGGTTGGGAGATTCCTGGACAAACACGTGTGTGTGTGGCGGGGAGCAGCGAGGGCCGGCATCGCTCTGCGGAAGAGGGAGCTGGGACAGAGAGTGACAGCACGTGTGGCCGGGGCAGAGACCACCCGACAGCAGCCCAGTCCTGCTGCACCCAAGTGTGGTGAGCAGGGCCAGGTCCAGTGGTAGAAACCAGGGTCAGCCTGGAGCCTGGGCAAGTTCGTGGTGGTGAGGCAGGTCCGAGGGCAAGCCGGGAGGTCCATCCGTGGGCCGTGGCTCAGGTCTGGATCCGCAGAGTGCATGGCCTGAGGGCAAGAGCCCAGCTTAAATGCATCCTCTGATGAGGAAGGAGCCCTCGCTGATGCTGTGTGAGCTCTTTCTTTTCAGCAGACTGAACCGTGGTTAGGTACCCACAGCACAACAGAGAGCTGCCATTGAGTGCGAGCAGCCCAGCTCTGGGGTGGGGGGAGCAGGAGGCTCCAGGCCCAGGTGGTACTTTGCTTAAACAAGGCCAATATGACCACTTAAGTGAATAAGTGTTTGCAGTGCCATGTCAATAGTTAGCGTGATTTCAGCAGTGAAAGGAAGCGATGTACAGAAGCGCACACACCTGAAAGAACAAACCTAAGCAGTTCAAGTCATGACAATGTGCAGTTATCCTATCAAGTACTTATGGTGGAAGTATAATTACAAGTCAGACAATGCTAATGATTCTGTAGTGTCATCCGTATGTAGAGTTTCTCTCTTACACAAAGAAGAAAAACAAAACATGGTAATGGAAGTCTTTGCAGTGCTTTAAGACAACATAAATCTGCAAAAATAAAAATGAATTTGAATGAGTATTACCCCTCAGTTACTTACTGACATACTAACTCAACACGTGGCTCTGATTTCCAGAGTCAGTTTGAGCTGAACTGACAGATCATTACTGTTGAAATGGGAGACTCTACGCCATCCCTGCCTTTGTCCATCTGCCTGGTTCTGCCTCTTCTCTTGCCCTGTTCCAGCACTTACACACTTCTGTGCGCACACTGATTCACTGAAACATCAGAATACTGATCTAAGAGGGGAAGAGATTGGAGTATCAGACTAAAATTGGATAGTTTCTGCAAGGTCAGTCATTTGAATCAGCAAGCTGCAGTCCAAATCCAAGGCGGGGGGGGCAGGAATGGGATGGTGTCCAAGGGTCGGGACAGCAGGAGGGAGAGCAAGAGCTCTCTGTTTTGGTGGTGGTGTTAAGTTACTGAGTCAGTTCCATCCTTGGTGAAAACACGTTCTCTGAGACAGGGTCAGGATGCCGTAGAAAGCAATGGGAAAAATTTCAGATTTGCTCAAGTTGGTCAGAGTTTCTACATTGGCTTCAGTGAGGCTAAGATGTCTCCATTTATATTTGTTTAAAGCAACAAGCGTTAAGATTGGCTTCTAATTAATTACTGTGTTAGGAATGCAGTACTTAGACAAGTAAATAAATCTGACAGATTCTGTTTTGATTCTTGTTCAATTTGTACTATGAGGATTGCATAAACCCAAAAAAAGTTAAAACCATAAAGAATCGCTTTACACCTTGTGTGGTGTAAAATGCAAAAACATCTTTTAAAATATATTTTGTCTTACTGCAGCTTTGTTAAATGTTAAATTTGCTGAAATACTCAGATTTCATTTGAGTGGATGATTGATAGCTAAGAAAAGTGCAGTTATGTTAGCTCTATTTGTAGAGGCAAGCCATGTATGACGTGTTCAGTATACTTTGCTCACAAGACACGCAGGAATAGGGTGGCTTTGAAACGAGGCAGGTAAGATGGTTTCATTGTTCCATTTCTTTTATTAAATATTTCTCCAGTTTTCATGTCTCACATAATGGTGTTTGGGCAGTGGATGAAGGCGAAAGATCTGAAACGCTTTCCCTTCAAAACCAAAGAAATAGGTTTTCATGATTTTTCCAGCAGAAAGTTCTATGCACAAAGACAACGCTGAGTAAGCATGCGAGTGACAGTGTCCAGCTCTTTTCTGATGGTATATAAAAACGATGTAGCTCTGGGCTTTGGCGTTTTTTTCCATTTTGTTATTTTAAAGTATGTATGATAGAAGACATCATCTGCACAAACCCCATATGTTCAGAAAATACAGCAACTTTTTAGAGTTAAGAAGTGGGGGAGCAGAGTACATCATTTGGCTTTCACCCAGATCTTCTGGTGACTCTTTGTTGGGTTTTGCTGGGATAATTACCGGTGCCTTACTGCAAATCTCTCAGAGAGTTTTTGAGCTATTAGATCAGGATAATGACACATCTAACAGTCCATGTCCTGCTCCACACAATGTAGTTGTTTTTCTAATCAGGGAGAAACAGAGTCACTTCACTCTTGTACGGATCACAGCCTTCCCATTCCTGCCTTGGACAGCTGTCTTTCAGGGTGCCTGTCATGGACCTTCTGGATGTATTAATTTCATTTCATTTCCACTGTCATGATAAACTTTATGCAGCATCACTGACAGCTGGTTGCAGTGAAAATTTATTTCAGCACTCGTGGGTTCTTCCTGCAAAGCCGTAACACTACCTTGCTAATGATTTTGCCAAAAAGCGTTGCTATCGGAAAGCTGAAACCAGACAACTGCAGTAGATGGTGATAATCACAGTAATGATCGCGTCTTCTAGACTCCTGCTTAAGGAAAGGGGCTTGGCAGAGTGTCTTCTAATGTGATCCAAGTGCAAGTCAGGCAAGGCTGAATTTGTGTGAGGTCACCCATATCAGTCTGTTTGGGAGGGGATGACGATGGTTGGTGCGGACAGAGATGTTTTAGTTAAGTTTACCTAAGTTTATGTAAATTTTAAGAGTTTGAAGGAACTCTGAATAAAAGAGAGAAGAATCTACAAGAGGAGATAATGGTTCTGAGGACAGTGAGGCAAGGGAGGAGTAACAAGCAGTCCAGTCCCTCCTCCTCAAGTGGCCTAAAAGGGCAGAACTGGGGATAAATTAATTAGTCCCCTGGCTCTAAATTGGTATATTCATTCAAATGCTGAGACACGTCAGCCAAAGAACAGTGAGATGAGGGTTGCTTTGCTTTATGCCCTGGTCGAGGAGAACTCTCTGCAGGCCAAGCACATGCAAGTCCCTCTGAGGGAGTCTAAGTGGACCTGGTTTCTGGGCTAGTGCAGCTGGTTTTGCGTGGTCCTCCACATAACAGTGGGAATCTGTTGTTGAATTTTTAAGTATTTGCAGTTGATTCTTTGCTATGCGCTTACTGGATCTTTATAGATAAACTTGTTAACGGTTTATGCAAAGAACCTTTTTTTTGCATGTGTACTTTAACAGTTATGAAGGTACAGGTACAAGTAAAACATGCAAAGTGCATATACTCGCGATTGCATGTCCCACCTTAGGAAAAAGTAGTGAAAGATTGTTCCGTTAAATAGCTTCAAATCATGTTTCCATGCAGATTTCAATGAAGCAGTGCCAGAAACAGAGAGACTGGACTCCAAAGCTCTGAAGACTCGAGCTCAGCTTTCAGTGAAGAACAAGCGGCAGAGGCCTTCTAGAACAAGGTTGTATGATAGCATCAGTTCAACTGATGGAGAGGACAGCCTTGAGCGAAAGGTGAGGAGGACTCTACCCTCTCTTTTAGGCTTCCTGTGGAGAGCTAGATTGCCCCTGTAAGTCATTTCATCCTCTGTCATTGTCCTTTCATTGTAGCACAGGCAGTATTTATTCCTCTGTGGCCAGCACGCTATGAATGTCCTTGAGTGATGTGCGAGTCCGGTCTCCTTTGAGACCTGGTTTTTGGTTTTTGTTGTGGTTTTTGTTTTTTAACAGGAGTCCTGGGCTTTCTGAGTTATGTGTCCTTTATAATGCAGAGTGGGTCCCTTCATTTATGCAGGAGATGAAAGGAACTTGAATCGTGCATTTCTCTATTTGTTAATTTGTTAACACAATTGATATGATATTCACTCGTTGTTTTGTCCTATTCTGACTTCCGTCTGAAAGCAAATACCAATAAACAACACTGTGTGTGGTATCAAAAGGTAATGGCATGAATTGCTAAAGCGTTTCGTACAAATAGAAGACTAAATAAAGAATAAATGAATAAAATGAATGAATAAAAGAATTGCATGTTCAAAGTAAACCTTGCTCTGATTGGTTACTAAATGGTATAACCTGCTTTATAATCTCTTATACCAACAGCCATCAAACAGTTACAGTAGTCCCATGCACATTTCAAAATCACCACTGCCCTTATGCATGAGAGCATCCTCACCAGCATCAGATTCTGGTGCTTCCTCCCTCTCCCCCGTGGCTAGCAGTGCAGCAATCTCACTTGACAACCTAACTGAAAACCAAGAAGAAGGACAGCACCACAAAGGAGGTGTTCTTTCCCCGCATGCTCGGGGAGACACTCCGCTTTCCTCTCCTTCAAAATCTGGGAACAGCTCTGAAGCATCTCCTTTGCATCACCCAGCTGGCAGGAATATATTACAGGATAAAGGTATTACTATTTTTTACAGTAAATTGATGCATCGTTTTGCTCACTTATGTCTACTTCATGAACTTTTGTTGTGTAGTAGGACCTTAGCAACTAGAAGGCCATCAGCTTATAACTTCTTTTGTCTACCTGGAAGTAAAAGAATTACAAATGACCTTGTATGGTGGTATAAAAAAAGGATAAAGTTTAAAATGAGATGGGGAGCTGCTTCCTTTCTTTTTTTTTTTCTTTCTTAGAACTCACTGAAAATGCAAGAGGGAGGTTGCCTTAAGAAAATCTTGTATTTTGTTTTTAAAAAAAAACAAAATTATTGGACCTTGGGACATTTCTTTATTAGAAACATGCTTAACACAGTGTACTTACTCAAATTATGTGGTTTTGGCACTGCTAGATGCTTTTTTTGGAGGGTGGGGAAAGGAGTGTAAAGCAAGAATAACAGATTGTAGCTTTTAATCGCTGAGAGGCGGCATAGTCTTGATTAAACAAGAGGTTAGTGTCTGGAGGCTCTTCATTTACAGAAAAAAATATCAAGTACTTTGTTGGGGAGGGTGGCCACATTGTTATTTATTTATTTCAGATTCTTTAATCCAGATAAAAGAAGATTCAAATATACCTAGCTCAGGTACATGTCTCAGATACCAGTTTATTAAATGCATTAACAGTACAATATGGCACGGAATACTGAGCCCTCCTTTTCAGATGCCTTGTGAAGTCAAAGTTAGCATTTTACCCAACTTCAGCATTCTTAGCTATGTACCTTGCGTTCTCTAACTGTCACATAATATAAAAAAATGGTAAAAACTGTTTATAAGGGAGGACTTCAGGAATAGGTCTTGATAGGTTCATAACAGACTTTGGCTTACTTAAATTAACTGAAAAGAACAATTTGTTGAGGATTTTTGTTTGTGTGTCTGAAAAGTCTTGCCACTGATTTACAGCCTATTTTTAGTTCATACAGGGCTTTCACACAGATTCCTAAAAGACAGATTAATGAAGTTTTGTTGAATTTAGGATCGCTTAATACATGCAAGCATTTTTACATGGGTTCTGAAATTGCTAGTCTAGCTGCATAGTTTCTAATTGTGTGTTGTGTGTTGTTAATGAATCAGTTAGATTCAATATTTTAGTTTTTCAAGTAAAAATAAGGGTGTGAACCTAAGAATGTGACTTTCCAAACTCGTACTTCAGCTTGAGTGAACGATTGGTTTATCAGTGAAGCTGTAAATCCTGCATTTCCAGCTGATGTATGCAAAATATCTTGATAGAAATTTAGTGGACACTAGCCTTGTAGTATAAGGAATAGAGTATTATATTCCACCCACTGTGTTGCTCTTTCCAGTTTAGTTTGAAAAGAATCTCTGTCTAAATATTGGTGCCATGCTTTCCCCACTGTGACCATTAGGTAGAGCCAGTGCTTTTGGGTGTATCCACATTCTGATGAGGACATGAAAAGTCTTTTAGTTGTAGTGTTGTAGTGTTACTGTTTTAATTGATTATTAATTTGGCTGTCAAAATTCAGAAAAGAAAAAGGGCCATTGTATTTGTTCTGTGTGTTCAGGTAGAGTTTTTTTAGAGATAGAAGGAAAGCACATCTGTGGGCACGTGTGTGTCTATTGAATAATCTCTCATTAGCAACAGTCAGCATGAGCAAACTCACACTTGTCTTTTTTTTCTTATGAGATCCTGCAGTGTTGTGGGAAGAGCTGAAGTGTCATGAGAGCAGTTTCATTGCAAAATGATGAGGAATTTTCCTTCTTCCTCTTTTAAGCACAACTTTTTCGTGTACGTGTGTGATTAATTTATTTTCTTCAGTGCTGCCTGGTTTGTGCAACAGCATCCTTTGACAAGGCAGCCGAGGTGACCCCTATGGGCAATACTGCGCTGATGTGAGGTGGCTGCAACTGTTTTGTGACCTTGGGGAAGAAAGTTAGGTCTAGTCTCCTTTCACATCCATCAGCCACAGATCAGCCACAGATTACTTACACCAGCTGCTTGAGGCTGTAAGTGATGGAATAAACAGCTTCTGTGTGATTTATTCTGAGGAACCAGCTCTCCCTTACCCTCTCTGAAGAGCTACAAGGAGTTGGGGAAGATGCACCCATCCAGGGTGGTCAAAGTCCCCTCCTGCCCAGGCAAGGCACTTGCAGCCCTGGCTCATGGCCCCTGCCATGTGCCAAGCACTGCCTACCTCTGTGTGTGCTAGACCATGTAGAGTCAAGTCTACTCTGCCACTGAAGCTGGTTTTGGGACCTAGCCCATCCATCTTCCACTGTATCCCCTAGCCAGCATGAATCTTTTCCCCACCAAGTCGCCAGTATTCAGAGGGCCCTGGCTTGGCCAACCTGTATCCAAGTGGAAGCATAGCGATACGAGAGCCCCAACAGCAATTTGCCATACCAAGGGGCTGCTACATGTCCCTGCTGAGCTCTCCAGGTAATTTCTATTACTACAGCAGCAAAACCTCCAGCTACTGAAAGCTTTCATTATTTGCCCACCAGAAAAGCAGTGTACGTTACAGTTTGATTTACTTTCATTAAGAAGTTTCTCAAAAAAGCCCACCCTGGCCCCTGAGCTCCACTTGCCTGCGAATAGCTAGTGTGTAAAAATAAAAATTGTTACTTTTATTCTTGAAAGTGGCAATTTTGACAGTGGTTAAATGAGAAGTTTGCATTAAAGGTGAAAGAGGAACCATAAGAGCAGGCAGGAGAGGAGTGCGCACAGTGCGGGGTTGATGCAAAGTGTGCATTGCTTAAAGCCCTCCTCGGCCGCCCTGGGGAATGGATTTCTTCTCAGGAGACTTCGCCTTGCTTTTGTCATTCTTCATATTACTTTTGTTTGTTTGTTTGCTTTTTTGGCATGAGGTTACTTGTCACTTGTTCTTGAATGGTTTTTTTTTAACGTAATGACTTGTGCTGGTCTAAACAGTATGGCTTTTAGAGGGTGGGTATTGCAAGAGGCTTCTTTTCCTGCTTTTCCGGGGATTTACGAACCAGTTGTGCATTGAATTTTTTATTTGAATGAAAACTTGGCCAAATATTATCCACAAAGCAACGTACAAAGTTCTGTACACATAGTTGACTGTCTTGTGATAGTGCTCTAGTATTTTGGGTTAATTCTGAGGGCTTAATTTGTGTCAGCTACAGTAGGAGAAATCCACAAACCACTGTGCATCTGAAGTCACGTTGCATTGAACTGCAAGTGGCATGAATGACTGACCTTCATTTGCTTCCTCTAGAGTATTTGGGGAGAGTCTTTATGTTTAGGAATCAGAGAAACTGTGTCTGAATTATTCAATTGCTGTGTGTTTTCTTTTAGCTTCCCTATAGATTTCACAGGATGTTTTGCAGACTCGGATTCATTGTTTTGGCTTTATAGGTACTGCAGGCTGTTTCCTCTTTAGGCTTTAACAGTGTTTGTAGGAGAGATCAAAAATCAGTCGACGTCTCAGGGCGGATTTGTTAACTTAAGCTACTTTTAATTCATTGTGGTTTTTTTTAAATTCAAAATGGTTGGACATCAAGTTAAATGTTTATTTTAACAAAGATGTTCAAGCTAAACAGATAACTATTACCTAGCGTGTCCATCATAAAAGGTATCCTTGGCTCCAGAGTTCAAGAAAGTATTTCAGGAGTCATTTTGGAAGTAAAGCATACATACCAAATGAATTCTGTAAAAGGAAACTTAAGCAGCTACTGCCGAGTTTAAAAATGGATTCGCTGTAATGTTTACAATGACTTACTACATATTCATTAAAACTTAACAAAAATTAACTTTTAATTTTCTTCAATTAAAATAAGATTTCTTCATGTGTATTTTCAAATTCTGAAAGTATTTATTTATTTTTATTCCTCTTCACACCATCTTCTTAAAAACAAGAATTCACCTCATTAAATTGTGTACTCACACACGTGTACATGTATGTGTATCTAACTATGAAAAGATAACAAACTGTTCTGGATGGAAAGTGGAATAGCTATCAGTAGCAATTAAAAATAATAATGTACCTTCTTCCATGTACACATGTATCCTAGATGGTGCCACATGTGCTCAGGCAGCAAGAACAACTAGCCCTACTATAGGGCATACAGAAAAATTAAAGCGAAAACTTGCAGATCTTGGGTAAGCATTTTTTTAAAATACTTATTACTTTTACAAAGAAAAATTTCAAAGATATTTCCTGATGTTTTCTAATATTTTTATAGGGCTCCCTTGAGAAGGAGTTCAAACAAGGGCAAGAAGAGGAAAGAGAAAGATGCTATTAGGGTGACCTACGGCAGTAGGTATGACATTGAGGGTGCAAGAAATGATATTCCAGAAACATTAGAAAAACCTAATCATCCTAGCAGATGGGAACACTGACAGTCCCACTGACTTCACAGAAATAGCGTTAAGCTTTGAGATAACCTTCTCAGCTTACAAACCTAGATTTCTTAACTAATGAAAGACTAAACGTATAATCTAATAATATTAGATATAGGCTTATAATATTGTGGCATCACCACTACTGTTGCATCCACTAATGGGATTTTCAGAAATAGATTATCAGAGCTGGCCTACAAGGTGCACACGCAGTCAGTTAATAATACTCGTGAACCAGAAATCTTGACACAATTCCGCATACTTTTTTGAAAAAGCCCCCAGAGCGAGGATGGGGAGCAGCTGTTCACTGCAGCTTCACGGCACCCACATCAAGAATGCTTTCTGAAGGGTTTGTTTCTGAAGATGAACATCGTAAGTTGAAATTAGAGAGGAAAATTGCTGACTGCGTTTGTCACATCACCAATTCTCAGGGAAGGAATTGTGAACTCCTTGTGAGATCTGATGAGACCACATCACCAGCATCTGGACTATGAATAAATAAACGAACGTTCAAAATGGCAGGGAACAACCTTCTTTGCAAAAACTAGTGTAGATTTTTACTGAAGGTCTCTCCTCACATACGGATGCATATGACAAGATCACAGCTACAGGGGGTGACACTTGGTTCCAGGTATGAAAGACAAGTTAATGTCAGGAGTGCTAAGCAAACTTAAGACATTCCAAAAGTCTAGAAAGGACATAGCAACTCAAAAACTCTCTGGACATAAAACAATGCAAAAGAAAACCTACATGATAAAAGAGCTGTTGGAAGAAAGCAAACTTTGAATGCTACTCAGAAAATCATTGTGGTGGAGAACCAGTATGTAGCCGTTTGTGGAGTTTTGCAGAGAGTCTAATGTATATAGAGCCCCAGTGACAAGTATATTGTGTAGCTCCGGAAAATCAGAAAAGCAAAAGAAACCTTAGACTTCTGACTTACTCCCTCAGGCGCACTGTGCTGAAGCACAATGTTCTGTCTCAGCTTACGTTTGTGCATTTGTATCCTGCAAATATCTGGCAGGATCTTCAGTGATCTTAGGCAGCAGTGTCAGAAAACCTGTTCCACTGGTGCGTCAGCTTGCAGCGTGCCTTGGAGGTAGTGGTATTCACTGCTGCGTTGCCCTACTGACAGGGAGAGATTTGTTAAAGCAAATTCTCTGCACCTCTGTGTAGCTGCAAGGCACCTCGTGCCCTTAGCAGGGTATTTAAACATCATGTAGCATTTAAAGACCATGCCACAGGGTGGGGGAAATTAATGGATACTTATTTGTAAAAACTTGATACGTTCCTCGTACCAGCATAGTAACGTTACGAGATGTTTCTGAGACCCCATAGGTATCTTCCTTAGAGAAAGCAGCTGTCAGCATAGAGAGATCGGTTGCTTATTAGACCATTTGATAAATTGGTTATTTGTATTGTTTGTTAATATTTCTGAGTTTGGATACAGTTACTAAAAGCAAAGTTTAATACTGCTTTCAAAGTCAAAATTCATAAGCATTTGTAATTCTCACTGTGCTTCTGTAAACTGGAATGTTATTATTTCAGTATAACTTTTTAAATACTTGGTGTCACTTCCTTTGTTACTAACTCCAAAGAATTTCCCTCAGAAGAAATGCGAGGATGTTTTCTCTACAGTCCAAAGCTGTATAAGCTCTTTGAAAGAAGGAAAGACAGCATCCTGTTGTAATTGTGTCCATTACAGCAACCGATTGCTGTAGAATTAATCCTGCTGTCAGATGGATTTTGCATGCATTATTTTGTCATTGCCCAAAAATAGCATTCAGGATGTGTAAATGAAATCCTAAATTATTTACTAAGACTACCACTAATGCTACATATATTAAAAATTCCCCATTTAAGTAGGAAGCATATATTCTCCTGCCTGAAGCTAGGTGATTCAGGCAACATCATTTGTTTTTTCTTTCTACTTTCAAGCAAGATCAGAGGATGAGGGAGGAGAACAGGACTGGGTCAGATACATCCACCTTTCTGTACGTAGCAAAAGGGAGGGAGGACAACCTCAGTTTCATCCATTCAGAAAAGACGCTTCACAATATACAAAGCTCTAGTGATTAGGTTAATAATGATTTTAGAAGCTGTCCAGAAGGCAGAAGTCGAGGGGAGATTTACATACGTGCAATTTACTGCTGGCTGCTAAGAGCAGTAGAAGTTTAATGCTCTGAAACAGTAGTATATATGTTGATATAAATACTATGGGACTATGACAAATGCATAACTTCTTTGAGGCAGACACTTCGCATAGTTATTTTTAATTTACATACTGTATTGTTGACATGATATAGTTAGCAAATACTTTAGGCATTTTGTTTAATAACTGTTATCTTTGACTTGATCACATTATCCACTGCAATCTTTCTTACTACAAAGAGAGAAGCTGATAATATCACATAGGTGTTTCTTTCATTTTTTATATTAATATATTTCATATTTAATAAATTTATAATCAAGATAATAGTACTCTATCAGTATTTAGCTGTTGTAACAAAGGCACATCTCCACAGATGGATACAGACGCACCTGATTCATTCTGCCTGTGCTCGAAATCCAAGCCAGACCTTCTCTGGGAACCGGAACCCGCTTGGGTCGGTGCTGCGTCTGATCTATTTAATCATGCTGAGACACCACTGGGGCTCAGCAATGCACCAACACAGCATGTGGCTTCTTGACTGGTGCTGGGTCATTTCCGAACGGCGGCTGTACGGGCATTTTCAGCTGGCATCTGTCTCCGTTTGCTGGCTGTATGTTGTCTAAGAGAGCTTGAGTCAGAGAAAGAACGAAAAGAACCCCCTTTTTTCTTCTCTTGCTGAAAAAGAGATTTCAGGCGTGCCCCTACCAGCTGCGTGCCACTCAGTTCTTCAGTCACAGTTACAGGGAATGTCACTCTTTTTACAATTAACCACCTCTGTAGCATTTTGGTTTCTCTAATTTTATAACTTAACACATATTCCTGCTCCGTTCTCTTAAACAGGACCGTCAGAGAGATGCTGCAGAAATCGGCAAACACTAAATCTTTAGCAGAGCGATCCTCCTCTCTCCCACACTGTGTACCATTCACATGGTACGGAGAGAGTGGCAAGGGATCCAATTCTTCTAGCAACCTGCCATCGCCCACCAGCTCAACTGAACCTTCCTCTGAAAATATAAGTCCAGCTAAAAAAGGGTCGAAGGTAGAAAATAAAAAACTACCTTATCCCCACTGTGTTGAGTGGCATAATTGGCTTCATGTTTCTGGAAAAAGAACAGGCCAATATGTGACTACTACAATAAACAGTGCATGGTGTTCATTGTACGGTTACAGCTCATCCGAACGGAACATCTCTGTCATTGTACCATTCCACAGTCTACCTTTTTACTGCGTCTTAACTGTACATTAATTCAGTAAACTAACTGTGGTGTGCTGTACCGTAACAAAAGCAAGTGGTGCCAGTGGAAATTAGCATTTGGATCCACTGAACAAATGCTAGATTTGTGTATTCAGTTATAGATATTTTCTGCATTCTTCAGGACTGATTGTGGGAATACCTACCCGTGTTCAAATGAGGTGTTTGCAAGTGAAGAAATGCTGTATGCCATCAGTCATCTGCCTTTTTTCCCCCAATAATGAAATCTGTTTGTCATGCATGCTGGATGTTGGGTTTAATTCTCTGTATGAAGATGCTTGAACTGTAAATATGAACTATTGCAATTTAATACATCTGTGTGATTCCTTTCTATGTGCATGAATGTTTCAGCATGATAACTCCTTAAATAACCCTTTAGTTATAGTAATACGCTTAGCTTTTTCATGTTTATTTTCACTTCTGGAAAATATTTCTCTGCCTGTATCTTCTTATAACTTGGAGCAGTTGACTTTTTATATTGGTTTGGTAAAAAGAAACAGATATGGTTCTGAAGTTTATGGAGAATATGAATCAGAAATCTAATTTCTTTGTCTTCTACAAACACATGCATGTACGTAATAGCAGTTTCCACGGGCATTTCTTACTCTTCTGGTGCCAAAAGCTGGTGATACCTGACTTCTGCTGTGCACCAAGCTATGCAAGGTCACAGCTGGGCTTGTGTTTCCTGGTCGGGAGAGCAACACAAGGCTGACCAGTCCCAATCAGATTGACAGAGAAGACCCCCAGATGAAATCTCTGAAGATTAAAGAGAAAGTTATCGGTTACCCGGTTTCTTTTGAAAAAGAAGGATGAGGATTAGACGTGTAAATCCTATTTGTGCCTTTAAACAAACATTGTATAAAAATAATTTTCAAATGGGGAAGAAAGCACCCCTTTTACAGTTAGTATTAGGTTGAGGTTGGGGTGAGGGGTGTTCTGCTATCGTAATTATTAGCAGGCCTTGGCTGTCTTCTGTTTTTCTTATGGAAAATTAAATTTTACAGACTTAAATTCATTGTAAGGCTGAAGCTTGCACAAAATAGAGGTGAAAGAAAAATCAGAGTACTTAAAAAGATGTTCTTCACACAACAGGAGGTAGAGCCGTTGAACTCCTGGGCTAAGAACACTGTGGGGGCTAAAAGTTTGCATATTAAGGGAGCTGCTCGGATTTTCTTCTCTACGAAGAGTTGCAAAAAGCAGAGCAGGAATTCTAAATGTAGGTGTGAGAAAACTGATCACAAAAAAATTTTGATGTTCTCTGTAAAGTTTGCAAGCTCTTAAATTAACAGTTCCTATACAGCTATTCATGTGTGATACCAATATTTAGTTGCAAAACTAAGAGGACCAACACTTGATATTTTTGGAAAACTTCTTGTTTTCAGGAAAGATAGGTCAAATATCTTTGGGGTGGGGGGGTATTAAAGGGTAACTTTTTTAGCGTTGTTTTTGGTTTTGATGCATGGATCCATTTTTTGAAATTGAATGTCAAAGGTGAATTGAATTTGATATTCATTTAGATGTTAGAGTAGAGTTAGAGAGATTAGAGGTCTCCGTATCATCAACTATATATTCAATTTAAATGGAATATCACGGTGTTCTTCATTTTTTTTTAGATTTTGTTTTTTGTGACATATTTGTCAATTTTTGTCTTCTTCTGATGGTAATTTTGCTGTGTTTCTGGAAAATATGTACACGCTTTTGCTATTCTTTGCTGTAAGGTGTGATGTCTGTCATTGCATTGTTAAGAAAAAACAGTGTGTGTTTTATGGTTGTTATTATTTCAGTAAATAACATTCAATATTCAAAGGTCTATTTTACTTTCAATTTCCATTTTTTCTAAAGGTATAGGCAAAGAGGGAAGATCTTTTCACTTTTCTAGGAGATTGTTTGGGACTCGGAAATGGATTCGCAGGATATTCTTCTTGCTCTTTCAATAGCAGTTTTCACTTCTCTCTGCTAATTAATCCTCTGTCCTATTCTTTGTGCTGCTGCCTGTGCTACGCTTGTCCTAAATATTTGGAGGACAGTAAAATGCTAGTGATTAACCCATGGAAGCAGTAATTTAGCTCCAGGACAAGAGCCAGCATCTTAAGAGGGAGTCTGGAAATTGCTTTCAGACCCCTTTGCTATTCTTTGAGACATTAAGATGGCAAAGGTGTCTTTTAAAGTACACAGTGGTAAAAATACTGTGTATTCTATACATATTAACAATACTAAAAATGAAGCTTTCTCGTGTGTATTGTAACCGTTTTGGTGAATGATTGAAATCACTCCTGAACTATGCCAACCTGGAAGACAGAAAGCAAATTTCCTTTTTAGATGCGGATATGAGATAGTTTGTTCATTCTAACTCATCTCTTTTCTCCACAGAATTTCACGTTCAATGATGATTTCAGTCCCAGCAGCACAAGTTCAGCTGATTTGAGCGGTTTAGGAGCAGAACCTAAAACCCCAGGTTTCTCGCACTCCTTAGCACTGTCGTCAGATGAGGTACGCTCATGAAATTGTTCAAGGTGGGAAATTGTTGTTTTCTTTCTCCCGTGGCATTTTGCTTGATAATTACTCAAATAATAAAGGGATACTTTTTAGGCAGTAGAATGGAAGAAGAAAATGAATCTTGGTTTCTAGATTATGGTTTTTCTTGTTCATATAATAATGAATTGCAGTAAAGGTCCTATGGCATTGTCGTAGGGAAGTAGAGTGCAGTTAGTTTCCTAAGAGATGCTACATCCTCATGTACATTTCAGTACATTTTTACTACGTTCTAAATACGTACATGTGGACTCATAGATATAGATATATATAGAGATATATATACATACACTAAACTAAGCATAATTGAGACAATTTTGAGATAAGTTTTTAAGGCCAGGCTGGACTGGAAGTTTTTAAGGCCAGACTGGATGAGGCTCTGAGCAACCTGATCTAGTGGGAGGTGTGCCTGCCCATGGCAGGGGGGTTGGAACTAGAGGATCTTTAAGGTCCCTTCCAACCCTGACAATTCTATGTGATTCTATGATTCTATAATAAACATACAGTATAGTTTGGTAAATAGAGTTGAGATGCAAGGCACCTTCACCTAGACTAAGTTTTACCCTAATACACTAAAATAATAATGACCTGTACATGCAGTAATTGTGTGTTAATGTACCTGAATGTATGTATATCGATTAGAACGTATATGTGTTAATCCACTTTGCATTCTTTGTGCTTGCTTTGCACAGTGGATTTGAATTCAGTTACTTCAAACCAGAGTTTTTTCAAACAATGATAATGTGAAAAAGCATTCCTAATCCTCTAAATTGGTGACATAATTGAGCTGCATACAATATATTGAAAATACTTTTCTTAAAATACTAGCTTTGTAACTCAGCTGTCAGTGAAGTTGCACAATTAGACAGTAGCTGACAATGTGTCTTGTGGACTCAGGAAACCTGTGCCTTTGTTCTTTTACAAACACTCCATAAGAACTTCACATTTTTCATGTGAGCTTTGAGCCAGGGCTTTTTTTCTGGAGAGGAGGAACTTGAAGTACCTATGTCTTTTTTTTTTTTACTATATTTAGGTTTGTTCTATTACTGCCTGCATACTTTGCATGGGTTTAAAGAATGAGAGCTCTTCCTTGCAACCCTATTTGCCAAAATGCAAGTTTACAAACCCAACCATTCTTTAGAGGTTACTGCAAAAATTTGTTAAGAATCATAGGACAGTGCAGACAGGTCTGTATATTCTGTGAATTACTGAAAACAACAAAATCATCATTTACACTTTCTTTAGTATTAATACTGTCTTGATAATACATTTCATTCTCTTACCACGTTTCATTCCCCTTGTATTATGTATTTTATTGTGACAATGCCCTGTTCCCAGTGGTATTGAATTAAAAGCTTGAAAACGCTTTCATTTGGCTTGTTCAGCTCTCTACTTTATCACTTCTAAAATACCAAGCCTGAACAGGCCTATAAAAACAAATGTGTTTTCTCCATCCTCGGCTGTGTGCCAAATTGCAGCCTCCGAATCGGGCAGCGCGTTCAGCAAGAGCAAGTGGGAACCCCCAGCACCCCCCTGGCAGGGGATTAGGCCAGCGTTGCTCTTCAGCCTTCCCTAGCGTATTGCCGTGAGCACGCCTTCGCTCAGGCTTCTCTGGCAGATCTGTCATGATTATTTGAAGGAGACCAAAAAAAAAAATGAAAAGGTGGGGAGGGAACCCAGTTCTTGCAGGTTGTTCTCCTCTAATTATTTGCAATTGGAGCCATCGGAAGGGTTCCCACCATTTCTAGGGTGTCAAGACCAGGAACTCCAAGGGGATTTCATTGGCACAGTCTCAGGTTTAGCTGCCAAATCATGTGTGTGCTGAGCTTTCAACATAACCTCTCTGCTTCTGGAAATAATTTTTTTTAAAGAAATCTCTTTGGTTTTGAGTAGCCATATCTGTTTGCAAATCTTGGTGCTGCCCTTGCCTGAACTTTTACATGCTGTTACATGTTCTGTATTTTGTTTCTATAATGCTTTTCTTTCCCATTTCTTTGTTGCTCCCTCACTCAGAGCCTGGATATGATTGATGATGAGGTGAGATACTAGTGTGCTGTTGTGGTGAATCGTGTGACCATCGCGTGGCAACGTCTCGTCTCATTTGCAGATTCACATTTCTTGTTTTACCGTGTTGTGTGGCAAAACCCCTTGTTCGAGCACAACAGGCAGATGTCACTGGCTCCTCTCTCCTTGTCTTCGGTGCCCCTCTCCTTTCTGCTGAGGGTCTTCAAGGCCATAGCAAATTGCAGTTTTTGCGGTGTGCTGGAAGGGGGAGGAGGGTCCGTGTCAGAGCAAATCCACCAGACCCAGCCTCAGCTGCACTGAGCTCCTGCTGGCAATGGGAGAAGGAAAAGATAGTGCTTAAACCGGCTTTTCCCCAGCCCCGAGAACTGACAGCCAGAAGCCGAGAGAGAGCTCCCAGCATCATCTTCCCCGGTGTGAAAGCTGCTCTAACCGCAGGCAGCTGCTGCAGCCGGTAGCAGCTGCTTTGCTGACCGCGGCTGGGACAGAGTAGCTTTTGTTTCAGGCCCCGCTGGCATACCCCTGGGTGGAATAAAGCGGCAGAGCGGGGGACAACGGGGCTGCCCCCAGCAGCTGACACCCCACCTGCCCCTCCTGGTGCTGGTACTGGGGCTCTCCACAGCAGCACAACGTGGTGAGAGCAGGGCCAGGGCTGTGGGATCCCTGTGTGTTCCTTGCCGCTCCTCTGTGTCATCTCATAGTCTTCCATAGATAGTGTCAGTCTCACTGGCTGTTCAGTGTCATCACTTGGAACTTTAGAGTGGTTTTCTGGGGTTCTTTTTCCCCTGAATTTCTTGTTTTATAGCTTAAGCACATCATAAAGATCTGTGAATGAGCCCAGGAATTGGAATGCAGAATTCATTGCATCCTTTAGAAAAAATTCTAATTTGAAGGATAAAAATCTTGCGAGGGAGTGGAAGCATACCTCTTTAGAATTGTGCCGCCTGGCCATTTCTGTCCCTGTTTGCGTTAAAAGGAATGCCAGTTCCTTTTTCTTCTTCTGTTTATACATAGAAGACTTTCTGAGTACCTGGTACCAATTCTTAGATATCTGGTTACATACAGATGTAATATAGCAGTGTGAAGTTGTTATTATTGTAACGTAAAGATAGGAGAGGTACCCTCTGCTCTGTTGCTAGCATTTCATACAGAAAAATGTTGTTATTCGTCCGTGTTACCCTTTTAATAATAATGCTGCGTGTTTTTGTCACAGATCCTCGACGATGGACAGTCTCCCAAGCACAGTCAGTGTCAGACTCGCGCCGTTCAGGAGTGGAGCGTGCAGCAGGTTTCCCACTGGTTAATGAGCCTGAACCTTGAACAGTATGTTTCCGAATTCAGTGCCCAAAACATTAACGGGGAGCATCTCCTTCAGCTGGATGGGAGTAAGCTCAAGGTAATTGACTGACTGGACTTCAAGACGAACTGTAGTATTTATTATCACTTTAGCTAATCTTAAAGGAAGTAAGAATTCGGCCAGAAAGCAGTGAATCCCCATGTATAGGGTGGTGATAGACTAGAATAATAAACACAGAGTATAAAGCCACAGCAGCACTTTAAGAAGTTCCCATATGCACTTGGATTCAGAAGCTTCAGAAGTAGAGAGCATCTGCTTTGTGAAAACTCCGGGTGTACATAATGTACCCGTATTTGTATGCGTAAATCATACAGCAGCATGGGTAAGTGTTATTTGCATGCATGTATTTCTAATCCAGCTCTGTGTTGCAAAAGGGTGATTCAGAGAAAATAGTAAATAGTAGATACATCAGAAGTAGCAACTGAAAAATAGATTACTGGGATACTGGAGGCATAAGCTGATACCAATTGTGCTACGTTAGAACTAAAACAGTTTTGGTGTATAAAGTATGCACTGTTTCTTACAGTGAAAATATGAGCCTGCTTTTGTCAGAAATAATTATAGGAAGGAGTTGCGGGAGGCTCAGTATATCTGAAAGTCAAAGTTTAGTGTTTCCTTTCTGAATTTTTTTGCTGGCGTTTCACTAACGCTAGGGGTTTTAGAAGAGAACAAGTGGACTTTTGACTAAGGCATAGCAGTGAGAATTGGAAAGCCTTGTTTTGTGTACATCTAGATGACTTCAGGCAAATAGTTTAATCTTTGCTTCATTTGATCAGCGAAATCAATGTTGGTGGTGGCAATGAGATCTAATACTTTAATATTCTAGAAATTGAAAGCATGGGAAGTAGTACAGAATTGTATTACTTACACATCAGTAATGTAGCTGAGTCTGTCTCAAATTTGCTTAGTTGTTACAGACTTCTACCTAAGAAGAGTTATTAATAGAATATGAAAAAAAAATGTGATAGATTAAACTCTATGAAATTATTTTTGTTTTTAAATTTTGTTTTCTCCACCTCAGGCTCTTGGTATAACATCTTCCCAGGACAGAGCAATCATTAAAAAAAAGCTAAAGGAAATGAAAGCATCCCTGGAGAAAGCTCGCAAAGCTCAAGAGAAAATGGAAAAGCAAAGGGAAAAGCTTCGGAAGAAGGAACAAGAGCAACTGCAGAGGAAATCGAAGAAAACAGACAAGTCTTCATCAGATGCAACAGAGGGCACTAATGAGCAGTGATAAGCAGAAGTGCTGCTGTGTTAGGAAAGCCGAGGCACCTGAAGGGAAGAGAAACTCATACCCACTGCGGTGCCCCTTCAGCTTCCTTGCATTCATTACACAGGATTGTGTACAGAGGAATGGGGCTATACATAGAACGACTAGGGAAATTTATATTGTGTAGTTTTATTTTCCTGCGTATCCAGTTCACGCTCGTTGTTGTTGCTGTGTGAAACAACCCCAGCCCCTCGGTTTGTTTTGTTGTTGTTGACAGCTAACAGATTTCATATTTGTGTGGCGGTGTTTCCTTCCAAACTACTCTTCTCTATTGAGCTCTATGTGTTTGGTCACCTCAGTAACCAGCATGATGCCGAGGAGCATGGTCCACTGCTTCACCTCTTCTGAATAGGATGGCCAGTCAAAACGACTGGTGAACGTTTCTTCAGCTGGCAAAAGGAGTTGTGCTCTGTCTGATAAGAGTTGACTTAACTTTCTAACTGGAAATTCAGCGCCTTTGCGGTGTTTGGGTACTCAGTTCCGTCTGCTGGAGTAAGTTTCATCTTGCGTCAGTACCTTGAACCGACACTGCTCTGGAAACACAACTGTTCAGTGACTTCTTATACACTGGAGATAAAGACAGGAGAGTCGATATTCCCCCTGGGTGAAAGACAGGAGGTGAAACTCTTTCTGTTCACTGTACAATAGTTAATCCAGGAAGGAGGCAAAGCCTTAAATGATTATGTGGGTTTACACAGAAATCTGAGGATAACATTTATCCTTTAGATATCTGAGCAAGGATGAATTTCTAACTAGAGCACAGCTTATAGATCTGTATAAATTTCATTGTGCTCCCAGTGTGTAGGCAACTTTCTTATAGCACACTCCGCTTTCTTTTTCATGTGTTTTGAACAGGAAACTGGGCTTATTTTGTTTTGGAGGTTTTTTTTTTTCCCAAGAAAAAGAACCACGTCTTCAGATTCATTCTCCAGGAAGCATTGGGAGAATAAGCTTTGTGCTGTACTGTTATGAAGCTGTTGTTGGAAACTATTATCAAACTTGAGTTTGCTGAAGATTTTCAGTTTTTACAGAAGTGCACTTTAAGTTGAAGAAGAAGATGAGGGATTCTGGTTAAAATTGAATTCAGTACCTTGCTGTTAAAATCAATGCTGCCATGGAGGTGAAGGTTACTAAATCCAAAGCTGCCATATATTAACTGTTTTGATTGGTGTGTTTAAAGAATATCCCTACCAAAACCTGAATTTTTGGGCGTAGGCTGTAGAATGTTTTGGTGGCTTAGTAGTGGTCTTACTACATCCTTCAAAGATCTCTGTTTTCCTGGTATATGAGGCCATTGGCGAAGCCTGCTCTGTGGTTTTGACTATGACAGAAGTAGTGCATACCTCTCGCTGCATGGGGTTACTGCCTCTTAAGAGTGGTATTAAAATATTCAATATTTCTTCAAAAGAATGGACAGACAACAGGCAAATATCCACAATGAGAAGCTCGAGGCATTAGCTTACTGCTTTATAGTCAAAGCTAACTACGTAGCAACTTTTATAGTTGAGAAACGACTTCCTTTTCATGCATCCTGGAAGTTGCAGTCTTCCTCTAGTCATGCCAACCCATAAACTGTTTAAGACGTTAATGCAAAGTTAGAATCTTGAACTTAAAAATTTGCCAGTCTAAAAAAATCCAAATGTTGAATTCTTTTGAAGAAAATGTTTGGTTTAGTTTGGCTTGGCTTCTCTTCTGCTCTGTACCTTATGGCATTCAGATTTGTGTCTAAAGTTCTCTGAAGCTCAGATTTGAAACAGTTGGAGTGCAACGTTTATAGTTAAATTTCTTTTGATCCTAATAATTTCTTTGACATATAAAATGGTCTGTAAACTGAAAGAGGCTACTTCATTCAAAACTAATACGCAACAGATCTACTTAGCATTAGCTTTATTTTTGCTTCCAAATCCAATTTCTACAAGTTTCTGATGTATATATTATTCAGATCTAAAATGAAATTGCCGTAAAAGATACTTCCTGATATTTCTAAAGGCTTATGATACGTTTCTTGAGATAGGCCACTGGCAAAAAAATGCACCTGCTAACAAGAATTCCACATTGCAGTGAATCTTTCTGCACTCTTTGTAGGAGAAAAATTATGCGTATGTTTAACAGCGTCATAAAGCTAGCATTCTGTTATATTCGAGTAAGAGAAGTTATCTGAAAGAAACTGGAAATTTAATATTTTAAATACAATGTTGATAATTGCATTCAATGATGATTTTCTTTTTAAATTACGTTTACATTGTAGTAACGTTTAAGTGGTTGTATATAGTAATCTATGATGATGTCCCTGTTCTGCGTTCTTTGTTTTCTTAGAAACCTGAGCAGACTGCTTGGTGTTATACATTGAGTTTTCATTCTTGCTGCTTAGAACAGTGCCTAGTTAATCTCTTCGTAAATCGGATTCTTATTCTGCAGAATAACTAATTCAGCCTAAGTTCTTTAAGTATTCAGGGTTTTTTTATTGCTTTGTGGTAATGTTATTTTGTTATTCTCGGAGTTAAAAAAACAAACACACCCTCAACAGAAACCTAGCTTAAAAAAACACAGTAGCTTAAATTTAAAATAAAACCATAAAATGCATTTTGATCAACACATGAAAACTAAGCAAACCAAGCAATGTCAAGAGTTTTGCTCTTCTTTCTGTGATAAGAGATTAACGTGGTTCCTTATTAAGTATGGTAACTCATTTTTGGGACATGCAGAAATGTCACTGGGTAACAGATGTAAAGACCAGTGCCGTTTGAAACTTTTATTACTGTTCTGTGGGACCTTTAAAGTTGTGTTGTGTTTTTCCCCCTTGTATTATGTAATGAAACAGAAGGTGTGGATGTCTCGTCATTCTTAACTTGAACTTCTGTAAAGCAATGCTAAGTCAGATGAATGTGGGGTTTTGTAATAATGAGAAACAAATATTCCATGCTAAATGACTGGAAAGACTTTCTCTTTTGGCTCACCTGCAAATGTAACTGTCGCCTACTTTTTGCATACTTATTTGTGGAGCTAAAGCAATTTTGAGTATGCTGACCTGTCTGGCCACCTTTAAACTGCTGTGCTGGTGTTTCTACACCTCTAGCCGTGTGTCTGTGTCATCTTTATGCCTAGGTGACCCCAGCAGGCCAGTGAAAGTAACTTCTCCCTGGTTGCGACAGTGGGCCAGCGCTGTAAACTCTTAGTTCTACTTATTGCTGCAGTATTGCCAGGTTGTGAATATATTGAGCCTCTGAAAGGGTGAAGAAAGGAGAATTAGCAAAAAATGTAACTCTGAAAAATAGGAGATGAGAGAGACAACACTGCAGGTTACTTTAGTCCTGGAAAAGCCGGTGTTTATACTGAGATTCTGGAGAGAGCGGTGTCTCCTTGCTCTGTCCAAATCACCCAGACACACTGACGTTACTCGCTTCCAGGTGGTGTTTTCCCATGTTGGGTGCTGCGCCTATGCGATTTGCTTGTTAAAACTCCCAATTCGGTTTCAGTCTGTCCGGGCAGATCAGGGCCGAGAGGTGAGGCAGAAGGCCAACCTGTTCATTGCAGTGCCCAGAGTACTGCCCATTGCTGTTTGCATCTCACCCACCTGCTCTGAGCAGGTCTGGTGGTGGTCACTGTTAAGTGCAGCCTGTTCTAGATCATAGGTTAGAATTGCACAGTGGAACAAAAGCCAGTAATAAAAAGCTGAACAGTTAAGTGATGTTTGTATCTCAGTGTATACAAATTCTTTTGCTTTTTTTTTTAACTTTTTAAATTTTTTTACAAAGGTATCTTTGTGCTATGACTCTAGTCAGCTGCAGGGATACCACAAGAATCGAGCTTTTACAAGAATTACTGAGCAGCTTTCCTCTGAAGCTTGCCAGTCCTCGGCTCTCATAGACAGAGGTGCTTGGCACTGATCATCAGGGTTCCTCATACTTCGTTGTTTCCCTCAAAGCCTCCTGTCCTCCTGAACTGCTCCACCTTCACCTCCTGGCGAGTAAGAGATGAGCAATGTTGTGTTTTTTGAGATTGAATTGTGTCCCACTTTTAAGTCAGAGAAAGAAATGCCACTCTTGGTACTCGTGCAGGATCCAGTTCTACAGTAGGATGAAAGGGGATCATCATTTAGTTGTGTCTGGCCAAGAAGTACCATTCCAAGTACACTCACAACACTGAAAATCTAAAGCAAGGGTTTGCACAGATTCAGCTGTAGTTCTTGGCAGAATCTGTACTGCAGTCTGTACAGGTCTCGGCGCAGAAATTTAGGGGAAGTTTGCAAGAATTAAGTCTCGTGTTGATTTCTTAGCCGTGTGTTTACTGAGAGAAGATGTTGTCAAGGAAAAAGTAAAACCTGATCTTGCTTTTTTTAGGTGTTGCCTTGTCCCCTGCACTATCATCAAAGTAAGTGATAGAGGAGCTGGACCCTTTTAATAGGGTGCTCTCCCTCACTTGAAAACCTCAGGAAACCTATGTCGTGGTCCAAAACACTGAAAAAAGCGACATTTGAAAAAAGCAGCATATACATAATTAAGTTGTAAGCCTTTAAGAGGCAAAATGGACAGAGTGCACAGAGCAGTTAGATGGTTTGGGTTTCGTTTTGTTAAATTAGTGATTGAAAATAATGATTAGTCTTTCTAGAAATGTTTCAGCGATTTGTGGCTTGATTCCGTCTTTCAGTCAATATGGATGGTTTCGTGTGCGTACATACGTATGTACACGCGTGGATATTCACAGAGATGTACGCTGCGGCAGCAGCAGTTAGCACACAGGTAGCTGTAGGCAGACAGTCCGCCCGGTGGGCAGAGGGCTCCGGGAATGTCTGCAAACTCGGAGGAGCAAAGCCCAACCCCTGGCTCTCACCAGGATGCTCACCCCTGTCAGTGCTGGCAGCTTTGCACACTCTTCTCTCACGGGGTTTTACATATTTTGCAGACCAGAAGATTTTAAAGTTTTGTTAAAACTATATACAGAAGGGTCCTCTGCAGGTCCTTCTGCGTGTCGTCCCTGGGTTGGATTTTTTGGGGTGAGAGATTGGCAGGACTGATATATTGGAGTTTCAGTATTCTAGGAAGGAAACCCCTTTTTTGTATTTTTAACCCTAACTTTGATTTCTATTGGAGCGCTTTCAGCAGCTCGTTTTTGAGCAGGGTTGTGAGTGACATCCGAGGTGGCTTACCCACTCGCCACAGTGGAGCGTGGGTCATCTGCAGATTGCACAGTCCCTTTTCTTAACCTCCCGTATGTATTTTTTTCCACCTGTAAAACCGATTTTTCAAAGCTGTGACACCTTGGTCATGACATTGAGTCCTCAAATCCTTCATTATAAAATGAGCTTTCTGTTAGCAGCTGGCAGTACTAATTGTGGTCCTTTTGCTGTCAGCATTAAGTAATGGTTTAAAAGATGTGTATACAGTAGGAACTGGAAGGTTTGGGGGTGGTGCCTTAAGCTGCCTGTTTCTTTGGGAAGTTTGGACTGTGTTAGGAATGAGCCTGGTCTGCTGAGTTGGGCAGGTTTCTTCTTCCAGAGCGAGGAATGGTGAGGAGCCGTCGCGGCTCCTGAGATAGGGTCCAACCCACGTAACCCAGGAGCCTGAGTCTCCTGACGGGCTTTCAGTGGGAGCTTTGTCACTGACACCAGTGGAAGCAGGTTCAGGCCCCAGTGCAGAAGCATCCGAAGGAAAGGGGAACCCCAGGGCACCAGGTGTGAGGAGTAACCAACCCATTTGGAAGTGGGGAGTGCACAGTGAACCTCTTCTGACTTTATACTTTCCCATACACATTTACTGTCTGAACAACTGCTTTCGTATTTTCCAGTCGCGTTGCAATGATAACTCACTGGTCACGGACAAATGTTAGACATATTGCTAGAAGACCAGGCAGCTAAAAGACTAAAATGCACTGTGCTCACTGTAAAAATTGGCTTCTTACATTGTTTCTTTTTATATGGTTGAAGAGGTGGTTGCGCTTCAGTTTTTTTCCTTTTTCTTTTTTTAAAGAGGTCAAATGTATATGAAGTGCATGTTATCCTGAACTTTTTGTTTGTACATCTTGGTGTCTGCTCATCTGCATGAAAGACACAGTAGTGCCATGTCTGAGCTTGTTCTCTTGTGCTTGGTTGATATGAACTTCTCTAGATTGTTGAGTTTTCCCCAAAATAACTTTGGTTAATATTTAGTTATCGGGAGACATCAAAACAAAACATCATGGTGGCCCTTTGTTTTCTTACAGTTTAAATACAAACAACAAAGCCTTGTGGTTTAAAGTTAATTTGTTAGTGTAAATAAATTTCTTGCCAATGAGTATTATTGTTGTTAGACAACGAATGCAATAAAATGAGAAATCCTGAATCTTTATTAGAATCTGTATCGAGTCCTCACTTTCCTGCCCACTTGTTGGTCATTCCAGAAGAAATGATGAATGTTGAGGAAGACTGGACAGCTGTTGCTGCCCTGGGGGGGTGGGAGGTGGGGGGGGACGCCCTGCTTGTTCTTTCCTTCCTTCTGCTCAGTGCTGAAGATTATTTTAATCCCAGTTGTTGGCCAAATTGGCATGATTCACAGGCCTCCGAGTGGATCTTGTTTACAATCTGTAATTATGTAAAAAGAAGTAAAAAAAAAAAAAAAAAAAAAAAAGAGAAAGACAAGAGAATGGCCTTTTTTCCTTCATTTGCAGATGAATTGTAGCGTGCTGTCTTTTGTTGCAGGTTGGTGTAAAAATGGGCTACCTTCACACTGATGCTGGCCAATGTTTGTGTGTTTAAAAGACCTGGATTGATTTCGGCATATAAAACATTTAAACATTTTACCATTTTACACTTGAGGGTGGACTAGTTGTAATGGGCATTTTATACATTCGAAATACAGCAGTTCTTCTGCTGAACACATTTATTGTGTCTTTATTTGATTTTATAAAGCATTAAATGAGGGGAAAGCAGAGGGCACAGACTGTCCAGTTTGTGTAGTCGTTTCAGAGGATTTACATCTGGCAGAATCTAGGCCAAATACTCTGCACTTAATCTGTCTAACCCATTCTGTGTTTCCCAGCGGCTGAATCATAAATCTTGCTTTCCGCTAATATGGCCACCACCTGCAAGAAAATAAAAAAGAGTCCACAATCCATGAAGTTATTATCTTAATTAAAATAAGTATATTAAGAGGCTGTTGGTCCACAACTGACATGTAAAATGTGTCTGCTCAGCAGCTTCCTAAGCCTGGAGCCATCTATACGTGTGTCCTTGTTGTTTGTGCAAGTTTGCCTCAGGTACCTGCAGTTTGGTTTCTGAAATGCCCAGAACCGCTCCAGACTCCACAGCTTGTAAAAGATGATGGGTTGTGCCCTCCTCTGGAAAGCCAGCCTGGATTTTCCCTTCGCAGGTCACCCTGTAATTGGGAGGTTGGGCTTGAGGTGCACCTTCCTCCACTGCTCTTTCTGTACGGAGGCTGCCAGTGTGTTTTATCGAGTGGGGATCTCGTGCCGAGGGGCAGAAGCTGGACCCTGGCATGGCTTTGGCTGCAAAATGCCTTTGTGCTGTCTCTGTCCTGCCCAGCAACGCTTGAATGCTCGGTGGCCCAGTTTCAGTTCCCACCTCCGGACTGCGAGGCCGGGACGCCTTCGGCGAGGTTGGCAACAGGCTTCCCACCCTCCTTGCCTCAGGTTAAAATTCAGAATTTTACTATTAGTGATAGCAGGTACTAAATGCTCCTACGATCTCTCTCCTCTTAAATGCTGTAGGAAAAGGTAAGGCCTGTGGCTTGCACATCTGCAGGCAGACTGCTGGGAAAAACTTCAGTACAGGATTAGTTAAAAAAAAAGAGGAAAAAAAAAAAGCTAGTCACGAGTGAACATATTCTTTATTTTCTGAAAGGCCAAAACCAACAAAGAAGTTTGACAAGATCCAACAGCATGTAGATTTGCTCACTTGAAGATGTTCTAAGCTACTGGAAAAATTGAAATTAAATGTTTTGATGGGTTACTTCTACCACTGCTGAGGGAAATGCTGCCTGTTGCACTTCTACAACCACAGAGCAAACCCAGGAGCAGCAGAGCGACTGGTCGGTGTTGCGGCTGTGCTACTGCCACTGCTGCAAAACACTAACTCTTTAGAAGGTGGCACTTAATTTACTTGAGAACAAATAGTGGCACAAGCCTAAAATAATTATTTTAAAATGCTAGTGCAGGATGCTGATGGCTAATCGCAAACAAGTTAACAGCCCGACCTCTCCTTATTGTGAGAACTTCCTTCAGAGCAGTTTTTTCTGCCTGGGCTCTGGGAACGACATCTGCTCCTCCAGCCTGAAAATGGATTACAAGTTCCTGTAGGAAAGCATGCTGCTTCCCAGGGAAGTTGAAAATGTCCTGCAGGGAGAGAAGTTGCTAAGGAAGGAGTGGCAAACCCAGAGTTAACAGTACATGACATTCTCGGGTGCTTGGTGTGGGTTGGCTGATGCCAAAGGCAAGTCCAGCAAAGGGATGGGACAAAAGCTGCCCTCGTTCAGGGCGGGCTCTGCTCTGTGGAAGGGCTGTCTGCAAAAGACTCGAAACCACGATCCGAACAGATGAGTCCCTGTCACCAAAGCCTCCGCTGGCAGACGGCAGACCCTGGGCAGTGCTCAAATCCCCAGATGAACTGTGGGCATTTTGGAGAGGAGCTGCGAGCTCGGTTTGTGCACAGACCCACCCACGCAGTGCCGTGCCCAAGAGATGGGGTCGATTAGCCGCATGGTTAACCTTCAAGCTTGTATCTCCCCCTCTAGCCATCACTAGCCACCTGCAGCACACGGTGTTTGTATACGAAACACCACAAACACCAGCAGCCGCTATAGCAACGCGGGGATGACAGAGTCGTCTGGCTCGGCAGCAGAAGGAAGCTGCCAGCGTTGGGAAGGGCACAGCCACGCAGCCATCGGCGACTGCGTTCTCAGCCCTCACACAACTCCTGCTGCCCAGGCACATGTCCTACACCACCGTGTCTGGGCCAGCAGCGGCGCGGGGGCTCGGGCTGGAGCAGACACCCTCCGGGGACGGGCAGGCGATGTGGCAAGACCCGCAGCCCACTGGCAGCTGTGCAGAGGAGGGGGGACGGCACCGCCCCTCCCGTATGGCAGCGCAGCCCCAGCCACCAGCCCTGGCACTGACCCTTTGCTCCGGTTAGAGCTGTCCCCCTCCCTCGCAGAAGGAGCAGTAACTCCTTTATACCGGTGGATGAAAGCCATTAAGCCAATTTGTGCTAGAAAGGAAAGGCGCAGGAGCCAAGAGGTGCCAGCGCACACATGTGCTGTTCAGGGCCACCCAAACCTCAGCCCGCAGTGCCGCCTCCTCTCAGCCACAACGGCGAAACCCAAAGACAGACGAAGCTTTGCACATGCTCTGGCTCCTGTCTCAGTGTTCGGGCCGCTACAGAGCGGGTTATTTGACTCTGTCTTGTAGGCAGAAAGGTGCCTGTGCTTTCCAAGTACTGAGCTTTCCACGTACTCACCAGATTAGAGGAGGCCGTGGATGGTGGCGAAGGAGACTGCAGGAGGGAACAGCAAAGCCAGAACGGCAATTAGCATCCAGGGACTGGCTCTTGCTCCTCCCAAGCTCACGCTTTACAAGCTGCCTGCCTTTTTCCTCAACGCAGAGGTGGAAGAACAGCAGCAAGGAAACGCTACCGCATCAGCTGAAGGATGCAGAGGAGATGGTGGCCCCCGGGCAGGTCTGTCTGGTGACACTGTCCAGAGGGACAGCCAAGCTGCTGAGAAGGACCAGTGCAGGCAGGCAGCACAGAGGCTGCCCCAGCAGGGGAACCACCACCCATAACACGGATCCTTGAGCTGGATGTCAGCATTTTTCACAAAACCAGAGTGGTGATCAGAGGGAGGACAGAAGGAGCTGTGGGAGCTGCTCTGTGAGTGAGGACATCTCTACTAATGGAGGAAAAGCTCGCTTCACGGGCAGGAAACCAAGTGGTGGCTCAAACAGGGGCTTCTGCCAGACTGGCGTCTTGCTCTGCACACTGTAAAGCACAACACTGATTCCCAACTTCAAAGGACCCTCAATTCAGTTTATTGCAAGTGATTGCTAACTAACACCTTTCAAAAAATGCCAGTCGACAGAAACGTGGATAGGTCTTTTAGCAGTGCCCAGCGTTATCAGTAACTGCTGCTGGATGAAGGAGGAGCGAAGCGGGTGCCTGCTGCACCTCCGTACAGACTGGAAGTTAAACCCAGAAGATGGGTGACCCACACTTGGAGGTAATCACTGTGGCAAAGCACCCAGAAATGCTCCCTTTGCTGTGACAGACAACAGGAATTGCTAATGCACTTTTCACTGAAGGTGCCTGGGAGTTGTTGCCTATTCTTTAAGANAAAAAAAAAGGCTTTTTTTAAACTCCCTTTGGAAGACTCATTAAGAAATTCCTCCAAACTGATGCCCCCCCCCCCTTTTCTCAGTAGGACTACAACAAATTTATGAAACTGAAGTAACATGAGGAAATGGCTTAAAGGGGAAAAGGAAAGAAATGGGAAATAACACTTATTCTCCTTCCACTTATTTTAGAAGCACTAGGGAAACCCAACAGGAAGGTTCAGAAGAAGAACCCTTAGCACAATCCTTGGGAAAGCCGAAAGGTCGGTGACAAGAAAGCACACCACACTGGCAGTTAGCAATTCTCCTTTACAAAATCATTTTTCTCTGAGGAAAAGGAACAACAAAACCCAAACAGAAATCCAGTTGCAACAGATAATTCAATGTCTCACAGTTTAGTCATTTGTAATCTGAATTTGAACTTCATGGTTACCCATTCTTACTGACACGGGGTCCTCCACATTACACAAATAAACTGATTTCTCACCTTCAGTTCCATTTCCTTTACTATTGCATAAAACTCTAATTTTGGAGAGGAACGCTACAATACGTTTCCATGACTCTAGTTCACCTTTATTGGAACAGTCTTGTCGTTAGCAAATCTAGCGGAAACTAAGTGAGTTCCCAAGGAATTAAATCCTTTCCACGGCAGCAGATCTTACCCAAGAGATGAGCTATAGCTCACAGTAGAGCGCTCTGTGGTAGACTGTGCCGATGAGCAGTTTTCCCTCATAGACGGATGCCACCGAGGTTCCCTGCAGCACGGAGCCGTTGTCGGCGTAGATGCGCGTCACTGCCGGCTCCTCTGAGAGGATGTTCTGGATGCGCAGGACCTGCCAGGGGAGGGGGATACATCTGCTGAAGCGGCCACGGGTGAAAATCCTCCACAGAGGGAGGGAACATCAGTATGTTAATTTAAACAAATTAGTTTGGCTGATCAGCTGCTGATAACTGCGACCAAGTGATTCCTGTAATAGGCCCCCAATTTCTGCTTCAGTGAAGCGTGATCCGTGAAGACCGATTACTTTTTTTGAGTGGTTGTGCAATAGAGACTCCAGCCCAGTAAGGAAGGCAGTCACCCCCAGCACTAGGCATGTGCACAGTTTTTTGCTGCCTAAGAGTTATTCAATATCGTCTTACTTTCATGCTTTTTCCAGACAGAGTAAACCACTGCCTACTATCATAAATCTACTGCTATTGAACACGATAATTTTGAAAAGTGTCTTATGGCAAGCTTCAGACAAGGCTGAAATCACACAGACGCCAACCAGCCACCTGCACTCGCGGCCGCCAGCACGCTGATGCCAGCACCTCATTGATTTCAGAAGGAAAGAAGAATTACAGTGTCACCTACTGATGAACTACACTTGCACAGATAAACCACTCCAGTGCGAACGTTTCTGGTGAGTGCTTTACACACAGTCAATTATTTTTTGTTTGGCAAAGAGGTGCTGGCTCGGTAATTAACACAGTTCATCAAAATCTGATTGCGCGGCCACAGCTGCACAGAAGGCAGCCTGAGGAGTCCAGAATGAGTGAGCTACCAGGTGGAAATTATTCAGTTGTCTCCTAAAGATCTGAATAGGTGTTTGTTAGTGAGCATATGCTGTTCAGGCTTTCCACTTGAGAGCAGAAGCTTTAAGCTGGAAGCCAGCTCGGCCTTTGCCAGGCTCTTCTCTATAAAACGCAAAGTTACACCAGGGCGATTTGAACAGAGCAACTTTCTGGCACAGAGATAGCCAAGAGAGCAGTGTCATCTCCCAAAAGGCACCTCAGAGGCAGGCAGATTTTCAGGATCGTTGTAGAACAGCTTCATCCCGTTGGGATGACATCCTGTCCAGATGTCTCCAGTGTGAGGGTCAATAGACAAGTTGTCAACCAGAGTGTCCAGCTGCAGCGTCTATCCATCACAGAGGAAAAAGAAGAACAAGAAAGAAGTTAAAGCAATCAGAAGTCCTGGAAGCAAACTATAACATAATCAACAGACTTGTCCAAGACTCTCATCTGACATAACTTAGACTGATTTTATAAAAAATATTTTCTCCCTCAGTGCTATTTTTCTTCTCCCTCTTACCCTCCTCCATGCTATGATAAACCTCCTTGCTGCTCCGTGCTCCCCCCATCGGCTCATTCACCCCTACGCTCGTGCCAATTACTTCAGTGCTTTGTTGACTGACCCGCACTGACTGAGCCAGACCTTCCACTGCGGCTCTACAGCACGCCCAAGGATGCCTCTCTGGTTGCCAGTGTGAGGGTGGAAGACCTGAAGCTCTGTACTGTGGCGCAGTGCACCTCTGCAAACCCACAGTAGGAGCTATCAAGAACAGACCTTTATACATGATCAGGTTGAAATCTCAAGCGTTCATGGGGACTAATCTGTCCAAAATTCATCTATGCCTCTTTTTTATGGAAGAGCAGCACCTTACCTTCACATGGGTTAAATTCCAATTAGCATGTTTTTCCATAACATGGACATTATGATCAAATACATCTGCAACATAGATGTACCTTCAAAAGAAAGCACCTCTTAGCAATATGTATGAGTAACCAGACACCAAAAACAGTCAGTTCCTCCTCTGCAATCCCAGCTCTTCCAGTGAGAAATGCCAGCTCACGGTTCTCACATAGCAATAGACATTGCAAGCAGGCCACAGGGCACTGAAGTGAAGCCAGCCTGCTGAGATGCTAATGGAGCTTCACACTCTGCCAGCTCTTCCATTACGACACCGAAGCAGGCCTTGGATCGTGAGATCCACAAATACGCTTTATTTTTCATTTAATATCACCTGTCTAAACCACATGACTGGCTAATTCAGTCCCACAGACTCTGAGAGTGTAGAGCATTCCCCGTTTACAGAAATTCTGCCCCATTAATCCTTGCAAGTAATACATACAAATTTCTGCATCGGCTGGTTAAAATGCAGCAACATTTGATCTTATTGCATATAAACCACCATGCAAAGCAGCAAACATTGCCTCTAGTTAAAGACTGAGACACGTGACTTCTGTTCTACAAACCCTTCATACCACTTACATTGTACAGGTAGCACCTTGCCTTACACAAGCCAATTTAGACACTTTACCGCATGTACAAATGAGGATTTTGGGAGTCTTTTGTGCGATAAAACAAATTCTGAGGCAAGGAGAAACTTACTTTCTGTCAGGTGAAATGTTAATTCCATTGGCTGAATAAAACCCAGATGCTACTTCTTTAACTTCTTTTGGACTGTAGTAAACAACATTTGACCAAGTTAAACCCAAGAACATCTCCAAGAACATCAAGATGAAGTCAAAGAAGTAGTGGTCATTGGTAGCATAGAAGCTGTCTGGTCCCATTGCTACTATATCATTCACACTAAAAAAAATAAAAGGAGAGGGAGAAAAAGAAATAAAATAATGAAATGGGAGGCATGAAGGAGCATTGTAGGACTGCCCAGAATCCAGCCAGAACATGGTCATCCCATGGACATAAAGGGGCTGCAATTACAGATGGTACTTCAGATAGATGCTGTGTTATTAGACCCTTTTTCTGTCCTCTTTTACATGGGCGAGGACTGTGCAGTGCTGATCAGGAAGGACCATAAGGCATCAGCTAGAGATGTGGCAACCTATCAGCAAGCCCATGGACGTTTTTCTCTCTTTTGATCACATTCAATTGGAAACCAGAGAACAGGCAGGAGTTGTGACGACTTTTTTTTTTCAGGCTCTGTTTATCTTACAATCATCTTGCAGTAGGACAGACCAAGAAAATTTTGTGTGCCCCAAAAAAAAAAAAAAAA
>VYZM01021024.1:235873-256871 GCA_013398915.1 Dromas ardeola
CGGCGGAAAACGCGTAACTTTCCCCGCAGAGAACGCGTAACTCCCCTCCATCGAGCCGCTGCCCCGCAGAAGAAGGAGCCGGAGTCGGTGTCTAGACCCTGTGTTGCAGCAGCCGTGTGGAAGGCGGGTGGACCAAGTTCCAGCTTCTGTTGTTAAAAAAAAAGATATTTAAAAGTCATGTAAAGATACGTGTGTTAGCCGAAGACTGCGTGATGCAGAATGTACAAGGACTCCATGTGGCCCTCTCTACTCAGATACACGTGCTAAGGCATCTGAACTAACACCAAAGTTTCCAAAAAGGTACGGTAACTTCCTCTTGTTGCAGTAAAATTGATATTAACCAGAAAAATGAAATGTAACATGTAATCAAAGCAACCAAGAGAACCTGCCGTTACTGCTAAAAGTCCTCTATACAGCCCCAAAATCATTTATAGAGCAATAGTAACTAAAGATGATTTATCTTCACGCGGAGAAGGAGGAGAATGGCTTAAGAGCAGCCCTGAGGAGAGGGACTTGGGGGTGTTGGCTGATGAGAAGCTCAACATGAGCCAGCAACGTGCGCTTGCAGACCAGAAAGCCAACTGCATGCTGGGCTGCATCAAAAGAAGGGTGGCCAGCAGGTCGAGGTAGGTGATTCTGCCCCTCTACTCTGCTCTGGTGAGACCCCATGTGGAGCACTGTGTCCAGCTCTTGAGTCCTCAGCACAAGAAGGACATGGACCTGTCCAGCAGAGAGCCACGAAGAGGGCTTGAGCACCTCTGCTACAAGGACAGGCTGAGAGAGTTGGGGTTGTTCAGCCTGGAGAAGAGGAGGCTCTGGGGGGACCTTATAGCGGCCTTCCAGTACCTAAAGGGGGCCTACAGGGGAGATGGGGAGGGACTCTTCATCAGGGAGCATAATTATAGGACGAGGGGTAATGGTTTCAAACTGAAAGAGGGGAGATTTAGATTAGATATTAGGAAGAAATTCTTTACTGTGAGGGTGGTGAGACACTGGAACAGGTTGCCCGGAGAAGCTGTGGATGCCCCATCCCTGGAAGTGTTCAAGGCCAGGCTGGATGAGACTTTGAGCAGCCTGGTCTAGTGGGAGGTGTGCCTGCCCATGGCAGGGGGGTTGGAAATAGATGATTTTTAAGGTCCTTTCTAACCCGAACCATTCTACGATTCTATCTAAGAGCTAACTACTAGACAATGTAGCCTTGTTGATAAGCCACCTGGAACAGCCAAGATTAGAGGAGAAGTAGGTAAAAGGTAATCTCGGCAGGGGGAGATCATGACCACCGACCCATTGACTACCTACCCAAGTGATACCACCTACTCAAAAGAGAACAATGGCAGAAGAAAAGAGAGTCTGTGCACTAATTTACATAGGAAGCGAAGAAATCTCAACCAATCATTAAAGAGAATAACAATGAATATGTATTAATTGTTAGAATATGTAATAATCAGTGTATAGAAAGGGACATTTTTGAAACTAATTGCTGTGCATTAATGGAATAAACTTGGAAATACCTCTGCTCTGTGTGTTATTGGCTTGCACACCGGGTAAAGAACACAGATTTGGGACAACACTCTCACTACCATGCTCCCATCAGCAGCTTTCTTCTCCATGCAGGAGAAGGGCTACAGAACCCACCATGGTTGTCTTCAGGGCTGCGGGGTCCCCCATGAGGGGTCTGCTTTAGCATCAGCTGCAGCACTGGCCTCCTTGTGCTTTCTGCTTTTTGGAGAGCACACCTTGCCAGGTGGATGCCCTCCCTCAGCAGCTACCTTTCCCTTTTCTGCACGAGGATGCTCCCACCCGCAAGGCTCCCCTTCCTTTGAAATTTTCTGAGTGACTGAGACGTCACTAAAAAGTGCTTCTCTGCTCTTCTTGCCCTCGAGGCCAAGCAGATGCTCCACACTTAGGAACACTTCAAGCAAATCGTGGCAGGGAAAAGGAGGAAATAGAGATCATTATTGCTTTTTATAGCAACAGTGCTACAGTATTTTTCCCCCCTCAGTTATGAAATATCACTTTTCCTCTTTCTGGTCCTTGATTACTTTGGAATTATAGGTAGGTGTGTTTGAGTTTTTTTCTGGGTGGATATAAGGGGATGGTTTTTGGTTGGTTTTTTTCCCTGTGCATACAAATCTCAGTCTAATGAAGTCTGCTTCAATCCTAAAGAACGTGGTGGGATGGGTGGAAAGCAGTGTTGAAATTTTTGGGATATTGGGATGACACAATAAAGTTCAGTAGTCGCTGTTCAGAGTTAGCATTTATTAGTGCTGCCAATCCTCCTACAGCCACGGAGCTTTGCCTTCCCTACAAACACGTGTACCTTTCGAAAATACATTCCATGGCACAGATCATGAAACATATTGTACCTGAATTTGAATGCATCATTCGGTAGTGTGAAAAAAGGCTTACGGAAGAATGATTTCTTACCTCAGCTTGCTGCGGCACTGATTTGTTGGCATTTGTTTCATTTCTTTATTTACACCACAGTTTAATTTGCGAGAGCACATGCTGCTGACTGTCTGGGTCTCACTTTTAGCACAAAGTGGGTGCAATTTACCTGATAAAATGTAAATGTCTACAGGGGAGATGCAGACATCAGAATTGGTCATAAGATCCCAAGAGTGGCCATACTGTGTCCGACCAAGGGTTTGTCTGGCTCAACAGCCAACACAGGCGGTAGGCAGGGGCTTAGGGGAGAGTAAGGAAGTGCGGGGGGGCAAGTTGGATAAACCCCCCAACTTTCTTTCCCAGCTCATAATTATTTTCAGCTCAGTATGATGAGCTTTACCCATCTAGTAACTCCTAATAGATCTATCTTTCAATACTTTCCTGTCTTCCCTTGAAGTGAGTTGTGCTTTTACGATATTTTTTTTTCACTGATGTCGAGCCACCTGGGCACCCTGTATAGTCAGGGCAGGAAAACAGTAACTTTGAGGTAGCAATTCATACGAAAGGTGTCTAAAATAGATCAAGAAATCTTCCCTAAGAAGTGGCCATTTCTCTGCATTCATTGGAAAAGACGACTACAGTGACTAAATTAAGCGCAGGAACGTGCTTTGTAGATGCCTGAAGGTAGATGGAGTGGATGTCCCTTGAAGACTCTGCTCATCAAGTCACCCTTGGCTGAAGAAAAAGCCTGGTTTTCTCAGCAGCTTACCTCCTCAGCATGATCCTGGCCAGCCTGGGATCTACCCATTGGCACTGTCAGCATCAGCTGCGGCTTCCCCCCCCACAGCTTCCCACCGGCGGGCCAAGTAGCTGCAGCGATGCTAGAAAACACATGGCTGCTCTTCAGTCTGTTACAAATTCCCCTGAGCAATCTGCCTTTGGAACACTCAGGAGAGACCCACGAGTGACATCCTGCCACATAGTGTGGTGACTAAAAGCAGGAATGAGCTGAGTGCCCGTAATCAGCTGTAGAGGGATATGTACCAAGCCTGGGAGTGGAGGAAGTGTGCAGGAGACAGGGCAAGTCTTATTCTAATTTAGTCGTTTAGACTCCTCTATAGAAAGGAAAGAAAAATAAGTCCTCTGTAAACATGTCCAAGGGTGGATTTATTCCACCTGGGAAAGCATGGGTGAAGTAGGACAAGCAGCACTCTGTAGATGCCTAATCTCCCTCCCTCTCTCTCTCCCCCCGCTCATAATAGAGGGAAGTGAGACAACTTGCTGAGAAAATAAAAGGTAGTGTTTAAATGACTAAAGGTAAAGGGAATTTTTTCTACTAAAAACTTTGGAAGTCTTAAATCTTTCACTCGTGAAAGATTTACATGTTCTCCTTTATCACATATGATCATCTTTTTAAGAGATAAGCTACAGAAGCTACGTACATGCAGATTTGTACTTCACAACAAACTATTTCAAAATGCATCACGCTTGAGGCATTAATGAACCACAACGTGTTTTACCAAACAAACTTTAAAAAGCTGAAGCTCTCTTTTTATCCAGATCTTGCTCTCTTTTACACTGATGTTAATCTGAAGTAAATTCGCCAATATCTGCATTGCCAAAGTATTTGCGATGGATTTACACTAAAGATTAAAGGTCAGAAAATTATTCTAGAGCACTTTTGGGGGGCTGGTGTGACTAAATACAGAAGGCTACAATGCAGACGTGGTAGTATTAGCTGGAGCCTTCAGAGCATGGAGGTCACTGAGGGCAGATCAGATCGATGACTAGCGAGGAGTCAGACAGCGCTCATTGACCCAGACCTGCTTCACAAATACTGAATCAAATTCAGAAGAGGCCTTGCAGGCACAAAGTCAAGTCAGACACGAGGAAGCAACTGGAGACCAACCTCGGTGTTTCTATAGTTTAACCATAGAAACAATTAGAAGATGTCAACACGGTGTGGAAAGTTTCGAAGGGAGACTGATGAGATCTTGTCTCAGACTGCTGCTGACATGCAGGTGCTGCACCAGCTTCAGGGAAAAATAAAAACTGGCAGGCAAGAGAGCTGCTTACCACAAAACCAGACAGAAATCGCAAGCAAAGCCTGTGGGTTTTGTACTGAAAGATAAGGGAAAAAGCTTCAAAACTGCCAATCACAGAAATTACAAGATCCTCTACAAAGGCTATGGCCTAAAACCGCTATAACCCTGTTAGCTGATCAAAGGGAAATTGCAGATGGCTTGCTCAAAGACCTCAGCAATTCCTCAAACCCTGCATTCTTCAGCTCTGCTAGAGTTAAAAACCACTTCTCAGCTCCCCATTCAAAAGTAGGGAGCAGAGATTCCTACAGCCACTGAGCAGCTGCCACAGCGCAAGGCAAAGTCCCTGCTCACACCCTACCATTATATGTAAATACAGTGTCATCAACTAGTTAGAAAACTGTTCACCACAATCGCCTAATAAAGAGATGGTACCTCAAGGGGTTCAAGAATACAGATGCATAGTGCCTTTTACAAAAAAAAAAGGTAAAAACATTCCTGCGGTTTCACCAAGGTATATTGATTTTCTTAACTGCTGAGAAAAATCCATGTCAAAATGGCATCAACAGGTTTGTTGGTGAGGGTGTTGAAAAGGCTCTTGCAGAAACAGTCTGGCTTTCAGCCTTGTCCTACTTCAAAACGAGCAAAGGTCTCTGCCTGCCCTTTGCGGGGCTAAGTAAAGACACCAGCACTCTCAGCCACGAGCAGCCCAGAGGCATCTGCATAAATTTGGATGTCCAAATAAGCTTGTGAGCATATTTTGGTTATTTCGTGATGGTGTGAGGTAATGCAAAGGTTCTCAGTGATGGCAGGATGTCGGAGCATGTCACTGTCAAAAACAGCCCCAAGCAAGGCTATGTCCTAGCCCAACTCTTGTTTACTGTCTTTTCTGCAGCAGTGCCTCTTGCTGCGTCTGGAAGCAGCAGTGAAGGGAGCTGCTTTAATTATTTTATAGGTGGCAGAATTGCTGAACTGGAGAGATGCCAGGCTAAATCAAAAGTCAGAGAGGTCCTCCCAGGCAAGCTGTCCTTTGCTGCTGACAGTGTGCTGGGTGTGCAGAATATTACCGATGGCTTTGATTGCGCTGCCCTGGCTCAGCCTTGTGACAAGCATAAAGCAAATAACGCTGCCTTTTTCAAGGCAGGAGCATGCTGAGCCAGTAGTGTGCCTTGGCAATACAATGCCTAAGTCCTGCAGGTGAAATGCTGCTATCTTGGCAGCAAAGTCCTCAAACATCATGATTGATAACGGTTGTTCAAAGGAGGGACAGAACCATATGGCTTTTGAAAGATTAAAGCTGTGTATGAAATAAAAGAGGTTCCTGACTTCAAACACAAGTAAAAGAAAGTCATGTTCCTGTCACCATCACTCTTCTGTACAGTGGGACTCTCAGGTGATACACAACAACTGCTCCGAGTCTCAGCCCACTACTTTCATGCCATTGCAGATAAAAGAAAGACAGTCAGGACAACGTCCTGAACACCGAGATTTGAACCACTGTCAAATATTCACCACTGCCAGAGACTCTTGCAGGCTTAGCTACGCTGCTGTGAGCGTTGCTGCATGTATCAGGCAAAGCGTTGCACGTAGTTGTGTTCTGGGGTAGAAGGTGAAGTACAGTCCAACACAACCTTACAAGCAGGCATCCAGCACTGATTTTCAGCTGTGGCGTTAGTTTCACAACACAGGAGTCTCACCGCTGGCTGCTGTGGTAGGGGTGACGTACTGGTGCCATCGCGGCCTCTCACCAAAGTGCAACGATTCAATGATATGGCAAAGGACTAAGAGGAAAATGCCCAGTCAAGAATTACTCAGTGCTACCCCTATTTATTTATGCATTGCAAGTATCAGGGAAATTTCTCAGAAAAGAAACAACAGAAACTGAATGTTCAGGATACAACATCTCAATAAAAAGATACAAAGTGGGATTTAGAAATTCAACAGCTTTCAAAATAACACAAAGAAAGGGAGGAAAGAGCTTTGATTTATAAACACAGTAACAAACAAGAAAAACTATTATACACACTATGCTATGATGCTTTGTGCTACAGCAAAATACAAGTGAGATTAAGAGTTTTAGTATGCAAAGTTTATTTATAAAATGTAGGCTTCTTAAATTGTATTGGCACCATGAAGCATAAAGAAAACAAGAGGAAACGGAAGAGTAGAATGAACACAGTGGTGCGTATTTCTTCATGAACTATGTTTCCTGCACCTGGTTTCTCAGTTTCTGGACTATCCCACATGTACATCCCAGCCTACTTTCTGATTTACATCAGTGTAAATCCAGTATAACACCACCAAGGTTAATTTAACCTTATCTCACAGGTCCAAGTCCTCGTGCTGGTATTACTGGAGTTGCTTCAAATACAGAAGTGTAGATGTTGGCTATGGAGGCACTTACATGACACAAATGTAAGGAGACCTTCAAACCAGACTGTTCTATTGGAGTAACCATCAATTCTAATGCTGTGGAAAGCGCTTCATACTTCTTCATTGGAGGGATGGTGGCCACAGCCTGAAACTGTACAAGTGGATTGGGTCTATATGCAACGCATGGCTGGACTATTTGGGGTTTCAGACAACCAGGAGCAGCAGAGAGACTCAAATTAACATCCTCACCTCCAGGTAAAGTGGCATCAGGGGTTCAGTTGTTCTATTTAGACTATTCTATTTCTATTCTAATTCTATTTGGACTTAAGATGAAAATAAGGTGTAAAATCTTTCAGCTAGATTTTCTTAAGCTATAAGAGCAAACTGAAAACAATACTATCCCTGTAGAAGAGGCTGTCTAAATTCTAGTCACAGTAAGTCTGAAAAAGCCAAGAGATTCCTGCAGTTGTACCATTAAATACAGACAGTTTACCTATTTGCAGTTATGTTCTTAATATTTGACTTTAAAAATGCCTTCATTCAGGTATTACAGTATATGGTTATATATGATGTACACTGTTATAACAGTATATAACCATATAAAGGGATAATTCATGCGGATTCGTAAGGTATTTTACTTTTCCTCTAAGCATAAACTGCCAACAGATAGACTCTAGGACCTAATCCGACACTCACTGAAATCATTGAGAGTCGCTGCATTGTAGCCTCCCTCTCCTCTGCAAACATGAGCCAAAGAGCAAAGAATGTGGCCTCGGTGGAGCCAGCGCCTTTGTAGCATCCAAAAACACTGACCCCTTTTGCACTCTGCTTTTGTGGAGGAGGCGGCACGTGAGTGGCAGATAGAGAAGGCACTCATGGGATGCTGTAGAGCACTGCCAGATGTAGACATCCGCCTTGCTCTCAACCTAATTCAGCTCAAGAGCAGGTTGTATGTGAATCCCATTTAGGCTGTGATGGACCTTCTAGAAAAGAAGCTAGACTTTGTCTTTTCTGCCTAATACCGTCACAAGAAAAACACAAACAGGAGCTGGAAGGTGCACAGAGTTCGGTGTTGTACTCTTGACACCCAGAAACACTGATATTTCTCATCTCCTTCGAATACCCTGGGTGGCTGGTCGCAGCAGCCCTCCAGCAGGTAGGCAGCTTGACCTATGTGGTATCAAAACTATTAGAATTTGGCTGCCGACAGGTTTTTAGGAGACATTGCATGATTTTTTTTCTGTGTTTCACTTTTTGTTCTAACATGAGCATATATTTGAACTCAAATTGCAAATTTCTATTTTATAATAAGAGATTTTAAACCTTTGATTAGCACCTTTGAGGGAAGCTTAAAATTTCTGATCACAGTGTGGAGGTACACACAGTGCAGATCATGTTGTATTCTAAATTTTGACAACATAGTTTGACTTATAAATACCAGCACAATGAAGAAGAAATCAGTTCATTTACCTTCATCTTTTAGAAATCTTACATGCAACTATCAGAAAGCTGTAGAGTACTCCAGTACCGCCTGTTAAAGTGTTCTTGTTATCTACTGCTAAGGTCTCATCCCAATATGTACATTCTGAGTTTTTAAATTCTAATAGCCATATAAGTGGGTTTGGTTTTGTTGTTTTTTTCATTTTTTTTGTGTTTTGTGGGTTTTGTTTTATATACTAGTAGCTGCAAATGTTGTTGATTTATTTTTTTTTATGACCTAGTATCACAATTTTGTACTTCAATAAAATTGCACACAGTTGAAAGTTTCAGCACTCTTTCTTAAAGCCTAGGTGGGACTTCAAGATTTGTATAAAATGTCGTCACTGAGGCAAGTAAGTGCTTTGCAAAGCACAAAAGAAAATATGGACAGAGGAGTCTGCTGGCATCGGGTTGGCCTAGGGGCTTCTTTGCACAGCAGGTCAGATGCAACCAGGGGCACTTGGGCTGCCCCAGCCAGAGCACAGAAAAGGAGACCTATCTTCCCTGGCATCCTGAGTCGGAGACTCACACAACTGGCTCTTGCTTGCTGCTTCCTTGAAGTTCCGTGTCAAAAGTCTAGTTTTGCTCCAAGTTCTAAAACTCCTTGAAGTCTCTTGTGTTTTATGGAGATGGTTCAGGGATTTGTCTCAGGAAGAGCAGACTGCATTCCTACTGATCTCCTTCCCCTAGGAGTACACCGGGCACTTTTAGGTGCAGGTACTACTAGATTGCCAACACAGTGCCATGTGTGTCCCCCGGGGTGCTGGTCTCAGGTAGGCTTTGGGTGCTGGGAGGGAAGGGTTTGGGCACGGGGTTCACTACTGCGTGGCACAAGCCTCCTTCCATCCCTCACCTGGCCCAGGAATCACCTGCACTCAGTCCCACTGGCATCAATGGCCAAACCCAAACGTTTGGGCCCCTCCATCCCGCTTTAGCTTTTGCTCATTGAACCACCCTGCTTCGGTTACAAAACAGCACTCACACCACATTATCACAGAAATCTTCCTCAAAAGATTTCCTCTGGAACTTATTAGATTGTAAGCACTTTGGCTACTTACACCAACTTTCTCAGAGTTTTTAACATGTGAACAATGAATACCAGCTGTAAGAAAATAATTCAGAATCATATAAGCAGGGTTTGGGGAAATTTGCCGCTTACTGGGTCATTTTAAATAAGACCAAAAATGAATGTCCTTAGAAGGAAAAGTAAGATTTTTTTCAAAAGAGAATTCTCTGATTTCTTCTACAGACCTCTCCTCCAGGAATCGGGCATATTTGTGTGATGACTAGTTCTTTCAGTGCACTTTCCCTTGACCCAGTGATGAGCAGTTAGATGGATTAAGAAAAAAAAGTAATCTGCTGAGTAGCACAACAGATTTTGTATTGTAATTTTGATTTGAGTGTTAGATAAGTAACAAATTTAAGTAATGAAAGAAAAACAATAATGTTCTATTTCTTCACAGTATTTGAAAGTAGTTTCTGATATCACCACAGCACATATCTTATTTACTAATTAACTTCTAGTTCTGCATAATTTTACTAAACATGTTCTAAAATCAAGTGGTTAAACTAAATATTGGTTAAATTTACTTTTAAAAATACTCTCCTGCAGAGGGTTATAAGTAAACCAGATTATATTTGGCTTACTTTATTCTTAATGAAGAAAAAATAATATTTCTAGAGTATGTCTGATCCGGTTTTGACTTTCATCTTTGGACAAGTGAAATTGCACCCTACAAGGATCTTCACAGACTCTCCCAGGAGATGATGTGGCAAACTCAAGAGTCAGACGTCTACGCTGTAAGCATCGATGTTTGGATAAAGGAGGAAAAACATTCTCTTGTCTTATCTGAGCATTGTCATGCTGCAAGAGTCACATAATCTTCCAAACCACCTCACTCTGGCTTGTGTCTATCTTTGCATAGTTTTTTTATGCTTCTCTGTGCCTACCAAGGAAAAAAAAAGTCTGGTTTTGAGAAAGGTGATGGCAAAATTGAGTAACTATATCTGCCTGCCTGCTTACCCTTGCTTCAGAAATGTTCTCATACGTCTCCTCATGCAAAAATCTTCCACCAGCCTCAGGAGGAGAGGATACAGTGGTGTGCAGGCTCTTTAGCCTGTTCTTCTCTTGGAGAAGATGTGTATTTGACACAGGAATAAAAACACCACTTTAAGCTACCATTTCTCAGAAGGAGGTACATTACTGACAAGATTTGGGCTGCAATAGAGTGATAAATGGGTTGGTTTTTTAAAGGTTTAGTTACAAAGAATCTTCTTGAAATACCAAGGCTTTTCTCCCAAGTACTTTTCAGTGTTAGATGCGATTCACTCTAACTCTATCCTTGACATGACTATTATATTGATAGGAAAAGATGTCAGACTCCCAAGACTTTTGATACTTCAGGACTCCTTCTTATATTAGGTCTGAGTGATCTGTTGATGATAAAGAAAGCCCACAGCGTGTAGCATTGTATTTTCCCGTTTCTTACATAATTATTTAAAAGGAAGAGCCCAAGTCATGAAAACTATTTTAAACTCAGTCAGAAGTCTTACTGACTTAATTGAAAATATGATTGGAAAAGGACAGACTATAAAAAGAATAAAAATGAGTTAAATGAGGACTTGGCCAGACAATGCAGGAGAAAAAAATAAAACAAAGCAAAAATAAAGCCGACATCCCATTCCTAGACAAAGCTACCGAGAAAGTTGTGATTGGTCACTATGGCAACAGATTTCTAAATGGAAATAAAATGCTTTTAATACTGCAAGCACATTTTTCTATACAGATCTAGTAAATGAACTCAGACCCCATTAAAGTGAATATAATTTTACGATAGGTATTCTATATAATGTCAGAAACACCAATACACAGAGAATCAAAACATAAATAGCTATAAGATGTTGATGTTTTTACCATATTACTGGTTTAGTCATTCAGAGTCTCAGGGGGTAAATCCTAACATTAGTTATTTTCTTTCCTCAGGGAGTCTTTTAATAACTGGTATACATCAGGCAACTGTAAGCTTAAATGAGAAATATTTGCTATTGTTTTCTTGGCTTTTATACTAATGGACTCAGGTTGGTGAATCAACATATTGAGCTCTATTCCGCCACGCAAGAGTTTGTTCGTACAGCCGCTGCTCTGACGGAGGCGATTCACTTCTCACCCTCTTTGCTCTGCACCCCTTGCCAAAGCATTGAGGCCAAGCCAGCCTTGCATCATGCACACAAAATTTGGATGCCTGTCAACAGGAGCTGGACTTCCTGCAGTTGGGGCAAGATTTACCCAGTACTGTACCAATAAAAGCAGCATCTAATATGCACATTGTGATTTAGACGAACAGAACTATATTGTCATTTCTGCACCTAAGGACTTGGTCTGTGGCATTCAGGGAAGGTAGATGGCAACATTCGGAAGGAGTGAGCTTAACAGCTTGTGTTGCTTAGAAATGTAGCAAACAACCTACTGTGGATCAGTGACTGATTGATCAGGAAAGGGTGGGAAACACAGGCAATAGCAGAGACTGAAAACATTTATCAAAAGCAGCGGCACAACCATCCTGGTGCAGGATGGTGGTGGAGCCACCACAGACCTGCGCTGTCCCCGTCTGCCTCACCACTGTGTCCAGCCTTGTTTGTGACCCGCTGCTTAATTCACGATGTCTCGTCTTCCCTCTCCACACGTTCCACCCTTTCGGCAGATTTTCCCACGTGCTTTATTTTGGCATCACTTCAAATTTAGTCCTGCAGAGGAGGAATAGGCTTAATCCTAGGCTGCTTGGTTCAAAGAATATCGGTACAGCTTCTGCTGAATGTGTTCATATTACCTCATAGGTTGGTATTTTGATCCAAAAAGACTGGCATTTTAGAGCAGCTGCAAAACTGGAGGTCCTTTCCCACTTTGGCTGTTTGCCTGCCCTAAAACCCCCATCACTTTATTGGACACATATTTAATATATGGGAAAGAATTCAGTATATAGGGAGCATCTGCCATACACCGCCTCAGCTCTCCACAAATTTCACTTCGGCAGGAAAGGCAAAAGTTGCTGGGAAGAGCCTGAGGAGAATGTCTCACCTTGGGCCAAGCGCTGTCGGAGTTCAGCCCCAGCCAGGGAGCACGGCCAAGCAGCCGGCGGCTGGGCATGAGAGAGGGTAGGAGAGACACAGCCGCCTGCGGGGCCCTTCCTACGGGCAATGAATTATTTTTGTCTCGCTGCTGTGAAGGAACACTTGTCTTTGAAGAACTGCTTGCTTTCCACAGGCTTCATTTAAACCCATAGTCCATGCCTCACTTCATCAGGAGGAAAGAAGTGAGAGAGACTCACATTTTAAGTTTGGTTGCAAAATCCCACTGTTTTAAATACTGTCAGATACTATGACATCAAGCTGCAAAAAATATGAGAAGAATTTTCCACTAAGCATAGATAGGCAACATTTGTTTTTTCTATGCCTTGGAAATACTGTCCACCAGATTTTAATTTCTGACTGTGTACGTGCATCCTATTTACAACACTCATGCCTTTCAAATCAAAGAGGATCTACAAGCGTTGTGTCTCAGTAAATATGATATTTTTTAAACTGTTTTGCAGAATAACTGCAGTTTGTGCTTGCTTTTTATAGCACAACAAGCTAACAATTGTATTATCTTAGTAGTAATTTTTGAGAGATTATTCCTAATTTTAAAACGTCCTAAATTCAACAGCTAACACCCTAATATCCAACCCTGAGCTTCTGGACATCCTAATAAATATATTGATAGCAGGAGTTGGAACAACATGCAGGAACAAAGGAAACAGATCCCTGGGGCTGAAGATGGAAATAACGTGCATAAAAGCCAAAAAAAACCCACGGAAGGATGGGCTAAGCTTTTGCCATGAAGTCTGCAGACATGAAGTTCCATGAGAACAAAATTCAGGATTGTTGGCGTCAACCTTTGGTTTCGTAACACGTGTGTACCTTAAGGCGTAAGCACCTCACTTGATCCATATTTCTAAATTATACTTGCTTTACTGTCAACAAAACCAGAAAGCCCCGACTCTCAAAGATACACAGGTTCCCAGCGCCTAGGAATTTGACTTCTGGGGAGTTGGAAGTTTTATGTCTAAATGCCTTTGAGGATCTGGGACTATTTTTCTCCCCCATCCCTAGCAAATGAGCACAAAAGTGAAATAATATATCAAAGAACAAGAAGAGGAGTCCAAACTACTGGTACTGAGAAGGTTTAAGTTATCCAGTCACAGGGATGAATTCACAGAGAGGACTTTTCTCAAAAGATGATTTGCAGCTGAGCACCTGGAGAAAATAGTTTGCACCTGGCACAGCTAAAGAGCTTTTTTATTTTTCTTTTTAAACTAAGAAAGCAAGAAGCATGGGGAAGATTTATGTAATCTTCACACTCAGAGCCAGCATCCTGGCAGAAGAAAATCAGATAAAATATAGCAACGTCTCAAGCAGGCAGGAAGATGTACAGCAGTGAAAAAAATTCAATATTAATATTAGCAAAAGGATGTGTGATATGAATAAGTAAGAGGGCTGTGCTTAATCCATCTTGGGAACTGAGAGCTGTCAAGAAGAGACAAGGGCTATACTTGGCAACACGAGGCAATGCTGCCCGCGGCGTGGCAGGCTTGGCCTGATGCTGCAGATGCTGTAAGGGCCGCAGCAAAGCGAGGGGTTTGTGATCACTGCTGCAACAGTATTTTTACAAGCATGCAGTGTTCAGAAGAGATGAAAGAGTGGGATTAACTCAAGGATCTGGGTTTTTTTTTAGCCTCAGGCCCGCAGATCTGATGTTCGGTACATTTTCCTCCTTAACACGTAAGGCTTCAGAGCCGGGCAGACTGCTGCTCGCGGGGGCTGCGTTACTACAACCCGCTTTTGCCAGCCACCCGCTGAGCCAAAGTAAGGGCAGAGCCAAGCGAGCCCATCCACCACTGCAAGGCTCGGAGCTGGAGCTTGCTTGCAGGCAACGTTTCGAGGTCCCCTCTGTAAGCAGGGGGGGCGAACATTCGCAACAACCCCGCTAAAGCTGCAGGTATGTCACCCTGCATCTGTTACTGCTCTCCATCCCCATCTCCACCGATGCTGCCTCTGGGACTCTGTCTGGCAGGGAGCTGCCAGGCTTTTCTGTATTGCAGCTCGGAAGAACTCCTCCAGCACTCGGGTTGCGTCACCGCCACTCTTTTGGAGCATTTCTCCTTTTCCTGGCTTTCTGCCTGCCCCAGCGTAGAGTTCAGGATGTTGGTTTTCACCTCCCAAACTCTGCTCGAGCTGTTCCCGGCAGTGCTGTGAGTTATGTAGCTGCCAATAGATGATTGATCTGCATCAGACAGTGCCAATGAGGGGCCCTGGCTCCCCAGGGGACACACTCTGCGCAGCCTGCCAGCACATCTTTTTTCTCATTTTCTCCTTAAGGCTGTCTTTTGTCTTCTGTGAGCAGACACAACTCTTGTTTTCATACACACTTCTGTGCCACCAATCATCCTTCTTATACCACCACCCTGATGGTGTTCGTGAACTCACCTCCGGGCACCTCTGCTGCTTGCTGCCCAACCTAATAAAGGACACAGTCCACTGGAATCAGTGGAAATACTTCCCTTGACTTCAGTGGGCTTTGGAACAAGCCTGTGATAACCCTGATGGAGAGTGTCCTCAACAGCCCATCTGAAGCCAGGGATGACTGTCCCACCACCTGAATTAGAAAGCAGTGTGCACCCCGGGAGCATTTTCTGCTCTTCTCTGGCTCACTGTGCCCCTTCACACCTGATTCTTCTGACCTGCTATAACCACTTATGGGAGGCAGATCCAGCCTTTTTATGTGTCTGCGGCTTGTCCTGTGAACAGGAGCGTGTTGTGTGGCACTGTGTGGAGCAGAAGGAAAGCTCGGGGGCAGGAGTTGTCTCCCCAGTAAAAATGTGCCTTTGTGTTAGCTGCGTAATTTAGACAATTGACTCCAAATGCGTAAACCAGGTTTTCTTAGTGGATACAGTGTGTGTGTGCACAGTGCCCATCCCAGTGGCCTCAAGTCTAACCGGTAAGTATTGTAAATACTAGTACTGTTATTTATATTAAACAAGTGATGAGCTATTGTTTCACAGGGAGATGTTCGGAACATTTGGCAGCCTTGGGGCTTGGATGACATCAGTTTTGACTTTCAAAATCAAACTGCCACCTTGTGGTACGGCGGGGGAGAAGTCTGTAGGAAATTACACGGATAGCAAAAATTTAGATACATAGTAAAAACTGGTCCTTTTGCCCCACCAATGACTTACAGCATTTATGTATTCTTAAAATTATTTTTGACTATACCCCAGGCAATTAATAAAAATTCTTATGTCATGCTTTAGAAAGCCAATCTCATTTTTTGTGATTGTCAATGTAAAACATAAAACCATTTCCTTGTTCTTGTATGTAATTGCACTAAAACCATCAGTGCGCTCATATGAGTATGTTTTTCAAGATTAGGCCCAAATTCAGCTAACAGAAAAACACTAACTATAAACGCTATAGGTATCTATAATACCTATATTTCTCTCTTTTAAACTCATTAACATTAAGAAAAATTCCTGTGAGATTCAGAGCAGGGCCACACAAATTGCTGAAGGTGAGCAAGTTGTAGTGTATCATTTGGTCTGAGATGCTGTCCCTGTACATCCTCTTGGACCATGACAGATGTAAGGTAATTTCAATCAGCTTTCTCTTTCACTGTGGGCCAAGCCACCACAAATTACTTCACCTTGCTTGTCAACCAGGAGCAAGCACGATGGATCGGCAGATGTGCAGTAATCTGTTACAGCAACGCGTTTCTGCATCTCAACCTTCAGGCAGCAGACCAGCACGGAGATGTGCTGGCATGATCCTTTCAGTATACAGCTAGATTGAATGTCCTTGTGTCATCTAATACTATTTATGAAAGATGATAGATGAAAAACTAGTCCATTTCAAATCGAAAAGTGTAGCTGAGGTGAACAGTTGATTGCAGCTATGCATCAGTGCTTTGTGCATCCATGACTTTTCAGGAATACAGTGGTTTAAAAAAAAAAGGTGCAGGTAACAAGAAGCCTGTAAGACCTGGAATTCACATCTAGTTCCCCTGCTCATGCCAGGCAAGCATTAACACTTTTTTTAAAGCATGAAGTGGAGTCATCTTCTACTGAAAGTATCAAAGTGAGAAGGGGGCAGTCTTGCAGGAGGGAACGTAAAGGTACAGAGAGCCTGATGCTGACACTCCTCTTAAGTAAGCCTAGAAAGACCTAGATGGGCTGTCTGGGACCTATAGCACCAAAGCAAGCCATTTTCCTTCCCACTGTGTCTATTACAAAGTTCAGTACCTCAGGGAAGTAGTTTTTATAAAGCATTCCTTATCCAAAAGTAGTATCCTATCTACATAGGTAGAAGGAACTCACAAATTTCACAGTTCCCCATGAACTGCTGCCCTGTAACATCTTTGTTGAGCACTGGCTCTAGGAGAGAACTGGTGAGCGTTCCCATGGATGGCGGTCCTGCAGGTCCTCATGGGGCTGCCTGAGGAGCCTGGCTCCTGGAAACCCTGTGAACACAGAGGCTGCTCCAACTTCCACAATCACCTGGCTCACATTTCGCCATCGACCCACTTGGCAGCCAAAATCCCAGGAAGGATAAACATAAAAATTTCTTCTTAGTAGTTGTGGTGGTGTCTGCTTTGCCTGGTGATTTAAATTAAGGGTGGATAGTCTCCTTCTAGCTATGGTCTCATCCATCATCCCAAGTGGGTGCAGGTGTGAACCGCTTCTACATGATGAATGACAGCAGCCCATGCTAGCCATGTGTGGGTTTGTGTCATCACAGACTGCTGTCAACACAGAGAGAAGGAAAAGGGAGTGGGGTGGAAGTGTTCAGTGGATGATGGGGTTGTGAGGGAGAAGGTCTGAGTACAGATGAAGGGTGGGCAGGGGAAGGAGAAGAGCACATGGACCCATGCAGCCTTTTGTGCTTCCCCCTGAGTTAATTCACATGTAAGCCCTCTGCAGCGTGTGAGATCCCCCACCCCATAACATGGCTGTAAAGCTCTGCAGCCCCCTCAACCCGCCACTTCTCCTTCCTAGGAGCACTGAGTGTGGGCCCTGAGCAAACTAGGGAAATCCTGCTGCTCAGGGTATCATACAGGAGACCGGGCTACATCAACACATTGATCCCTTGGGGCTTTGCAGATCAGGGCTTGTGAGCCCTGTGTGAGGCAGTCTCTTGAGGAGGCCTGCCTGGTGGCTGGAGGAATGAAAGGGGGACCAACATACCAAATGCTGTCCTAGGGAAGAGTGAGCTACCTCACACAGAAAGAGTACCTTGGGGATTTATTTTTTTTTTTTTCTGCAATGGACTAGTTAAAAGGCATCTGCAGGCGGGGCATCACATCCCATTGCAGTCAATAAATCAGCAATGGTAACGATGAAAGGAAACGCGAGTGTTTCTCCAGCTGAGAATCAACACCGGGGACTAGTGTCTTTTGATGTAAGTGTATGGCAGGAGCAGAGGGTAACCATGTGGTTAATGCAGCTTAAAGTGTATAAAGCCCACGGCGATAACTCTTATTTTGGTGTTATTGCTGGTGTCTCTGTCCTCGCTTTCATAAAAAGAGTGTGGTGATATCTAAGAGTGGCATTTCGATGCCTGAAATGCTCCTCATATAAATAGAACAAGCAGATCAGCATGACCGAGTGATAAAATTACCTTCTGGTCTTCAGGAACTTCAGCATGCAACTGTGCTATAGGGACCTCAGTGTACCCCTCTTCACAGCACAAAGACGTTTGGAAATGGATCTGGAGGAGACATACAAAGAGGGAGAAAATACAGAGGGGAGAATGACTCGAGTTGCAGCTGCCAAGTTGGTGAAAAAGGCTTTTCTTGAAGCCCTGAAATCCAATGACTTTGAAACACTGGAGGAGCTCTTGAGCCAAAAGAAAATAGACGTGGACACGGTGTTTGAAGTGGAAGATGAAAACCTGATTCTGGCATCCTACAAACAAGGTAAATGTGGCAGCATTCGCCAGCCAGGAAGTAGATGGGTTTGAGTGATTTTCAAGAAACTGTGGCCCTTTGTCTCTTCTGAAGCTACAGCATAAGCTGATTCGTAGGCAGTAACGTCTCAGTAGGTTCATATGGCCACGGTCACAGCAGGAGGGGAGCTTATCAGCTGTACCCGTCGGGCTTGGTGGAGGGCAGGCCAGAGACCCGCCTGAGCCTTCGTGCTCCTCAGGCATCTGCTGCAGCTTCAGGGGAGTTCAGCGAGAGGAGTCCTTTGCCATTTCCTCAAAGACAACTTGGGTGCAAAGCCCAGAATACACACGTGCAGGCTAAGCGTGGTATATACCTGTCTTGCATGTAGCCAGTCACATATACAGACCATTTAGAAACATAAAATATTAAATCTGTTCCATTTTCAAGTTACAGTAGTAGTACAGTGAACTCTCCCTAGCTCAGAACAGCTAAGGAAATACTTCAGACCTTGGATGCTGCTGGATAGGAGGAGATTTATTTTTCAAACTGACACAAAGTGAGGATGTGCTAGTTTATCAAAACAGAAAAATCACCTGGAAAAACACAACCAGAAAAGACATCTATTTTGAAGTGTAGAAAACCCGAACCAGTTCTCAGCCAGACACTGGTTGAATTCCCAAAAACTTACAACTTAAAGCAATAGAACAAGTTTGCTCTCTGCTAAAATCAACATACTTCATTACTTACCTGCTAACAGACTCTTTGTGTGTATCAACAAAACAGTAGTGACCAGACTTTGCCAGAAGCTAATCATAAGTGGAGATAAACACTTCCAGTCCCAGCAGCACACCAAATACCCTTTTTTTTCTGTAGCACACGCAAGGGACAACATCCCACCTCTTCTCCTTTTCTGTGTTTACCTCTGATTTAATGATTGGCTCCTTTTCTTTTGATTTCATTAGGGTGAGCATGATGCAGTCATGACATATTTCCCTTGGGGACAGTGTCTGAACTAACCCACACAGTGATGAATGTATCTTAAAATACCTTTTTTTTTTCTGTCCTCTGCAGGCTGAGATGCATTTTGGTTGTGGTTTGAGACTACAGGATTAATACATAGATTTTTCATTGTAGATCATTTGACTGCAAGCATTAACCTGTCTCTTTTGGAGAAGTCTCTCCTTTCTCCAAAAAATAAAAGAGGTAAATGCACCCTATGGCCTAAATCACAGTAGTGTATTCACTTGATCTGAAAGGCAGGAGGCACTCTATCAACTCTAGCGCAAATTTTACTTTTATTCTGAATCATCTGTGATACGAGACGGGGATTTCCTTGAGGAGGGAGAGGGCAGAAAAATTAAGCCCCACCGTCCCGCCATTCAGAGAGCCTGAGCTTTGCCATAGCCCGAAGCGGTGAAGTGGAAAGGAGATGCCATGGGTGACAGAGTGGCTTTGCTTCCTCTCTTCCAAAGAGGCTGAGAGCTCCCAAGGACACTGACCTTGCATGCACCAAGGCTTTTCCATGTTTCTACCTAAAGAAACAGGCAAGCTGACCGAGGCCTCCCATGGAGCCCACATCTGCTTCCTGCTCAGTGCCCGCTCCCTGTCCCTCTGGGCTCAGAGATGTCTGTGGGTTTGGGCAGAGGACATGGGAGATGCTCCCTTGAGATGTCTGAGACGGGCTCATCTGCAGCAGCATGGGCAAAATAAATAAACGATGGTCTCAGGCAGGGAAATTGTGGCTATATAAAGTGATAACTTGGCTTTGAGGATGACTTTCCTGCTGTTATGTATCATTTATGGCTCACATCTGGCCATAAACGTGAGGCGCAGCTCCGTGTTGGATAAGGCAGCAGTGCTCCACAGCTCACCGGTAACAAGGGGGGATGCCGCGTGTGTATTCAGATGGGGAGCTGATTTAGCTATATGCATAGACTCTGGGATATAGCCCACCTACTTTGTGCCTGGTTTGGGGACATATGATGAAAAGGCTGTCTTACCAGAGTTGGCAGCGTAACCTGGACAGTCAGTGGGTTGAGGGAGGGCTGAGTGGCTGCAGAGGAGCCTGTCGCCGCTTGGGCACTCAGGTGCCTCAGGGCTGCCTGTTGTTGCCATTCGTGGCGGGGGTTCCTGGGGACTGGGTTTGGTAGTCCCCAAAATTTAGTCCTAGGGTGGATGCTGTGGTCTGTAGACAGTTTCTCGCCCCTGACATCTGACATGCTGGTAGTAATAAATGCTTATATTGGTCAGGAACAAGTCACGGTGGCCATGCCAGAGCAGGAGGTGCAGCTGCTATCATGACTGTCCATTTTATATCTTTCAGCGGAGATCTAGCATTTTTCAGATGCACACAAGAACTGCATTACTGGCATCTATCTCAGAATATACTTGCAATTTAATTAGGAGGGAAGAAGAACTTTAATTAAGTTTCTCCCTGCCATCAGCACTTTGTTTCTATCCCTCTTTCCTTCCTCTCCTTTCTGTCTGATACAACACACATGAGTATTGTAAAAACTGTATCTATATGCCATTAGGTTGAAAAACTATTATAACAAGAGATTCAAAGATGAAGGTCTGAATTAATTTGGCCTCATACATCTTTAGTATTTTTTTCTGTGTCTTTTACATGACAACACGATTCAACCAGGCATTCATCCAGGGATAAACAGATAAATCAAACCCAGAAAATTTTATAGGCACATTCTAGCTAAGATGCAACTGCTGTGTCAAAAAAAAAAAAAAA
>VYZM01021024.1:256903-271669 GCA_013398915.1 Dromas ardeola
AGAGGGAGAGAAAAGAAGAGGTTTTAAAGAGGCTTTAGACTTCTCTTACCCTTCTGCACATTATTATTGTGTTTTACTTTTTTTAAACAAATGATTATAGTAATCATTTCTGAGACTGTCTCTGTGCAGTCATTAAGCACGTAGTCCTATTTTGGGAACAAATATTTAAGTGTTATTTGGTCTTGCACCTGTTCGTAAGTAAAAAAAAACCCAGATCTTTGTGAAATTTTCAGGGAAAAATGCAAACATTTTGGAGCCAAATTTCACGCTGAAGTGTCACTGCTTCTATTTGGCTCTTCAACCGAATTTACATCAGCATCCAAACTCCTCCCTCCACGCTCCTCAGGGGCAGTGGTTGGCAGGAGGTCTGTCACACAGCTGCAGCCACATTGCCAGGGGCCATCTATGTGCGATGCATCTCTGGAGATCTGAATCCAGCTCCTGACATGCAAGATCCTGCCATTTCCCATGCAGAAACTGCAGGATGAGCTATCTGTTGAGTCAGTGGGCTAAGTAAATGCTGCCTTCTTATTCCAGTGCCACCTTTGTTCAGCTATTGGCAGGCTGAAGATCCCATTTCCCCCATATTTTTAGCTGGTGGCATTTCAAATGCTCTGAGCATATTTATTTTTTTTTATTCAGTCTACACAGGTCACCAGAAAAACAAAAGCTGCCTTCCAAGTATATCTACATGGGAATTATCTCTCCAAAAGGCAGGCTATTCAGCACACATAGTAAAAGTGCTTAATGAAAATGAAGTTGTGCTTGAGAGACCTTCATGTGTGCTAACTAAGCCGTAGCTGGTGAAATTACAGTAAATTAAAGCAAAACTCTATCCCTTTCTTCCCCCTCAATTGTTCTCAGTAGGTGCCTAGTCCAAAGAAAAGCCTTTGCTGAGGATGGTAACATATTTTCACTTTGTACAGGGTACTGGCTGCCTAGCTACAAATTAAAAATATCCTGGGCAACTGGACTTCATCTAGCTGTCATGTATGGACATCTGGAGAGTCTTTCAGTCCTGCTCAATCACAAAGCTACAATCAACTGCCGGCCCAACGGAAAAGCTGCAATCCACATAGCTTGTGAAATGGCAAATGTTGAGTGTCTCAAGATCCTTTGCAACCATGGAGCTAAGCTGAACTGCTTTTCCATGAGTGGGCAGGCACCCTTGCACTTCTGTACAACAAGAACCTCCATGCCTTGTGCCCAGCAACTGGTTTGGAGAGGTAAGGTAGAGCTCTGGAGAGTCTCTCGTGGCATCCCTAGAGATAGTGGGCATGGTCTCTGCTTTCTCTTAGGAGGCAATTTGTCAAAGTACGCTTGTATTTCTCCCTTCCACCCAAGCTGACCCATGTCTTCATCTCAGACATCTTTTCCCCATCTCTTTGATCAGAGAAAGTTTTTCCCATTCTGGTTCTTCACCCCATCTGTCCTTCCCTCTCCCTGGCCACTGGCCCTTACTCCAGGATTGTTTCCCGTTTCAGTGCCTCCAGCCCGCTGCCCAGTCAGTCCCTCCGCAGAAGAGCTCCCCTGAATCAGGGGGTTTCTACTTCTCTATTTCTTTTCTGTCTTCTTCATCTAAGTTTACTATTGAGATTTTTTCCCATAAAAGTGTGCCCCCCTCCTCTTCTTTCCTGTTCAAATTTTCTTGATCTCATAAAATTCTTCCAACCACTTGTATTTTAAGACCTGGCCTTGAAAAACTGGATGCAGTTTTTCATACCGTCTCTCCATTTGTCAGCAGCCAAAGTCCTGCATCTATGTAGGGATTGGGGGGAAAATGCTCCTATATATTATTATTTTTTTTGCACAAAGTAACGTACATTATGCTGCTGGTCATCTGTAAGAAATGGAGCTATGAATAGATGTAATTCCTGGATAAATATGTTGGTGCCACACATTATTTCCTTAACACATGGATGCTGATTCAGGACACAGGAAAAGACAGGCATAAAAGGTACAGCAAATTCAGGCAGTTCAAGCTTTAAGTTGCAAACAGACAGATTCTCCTGTTTATCACAATGTGCCATCGGCAAATACAATGCTTTGGGGTTGGTTTTTTTTTTGCTACATGTGTTGTTATTGAAGGCTTTCCTTGAGATGCAGAGCCCAAGTATGCTTTGTGGGCAAGGCAATCTGCAGTCCCGAATGCTTCTGCTGGAAAAATACATATTATTTTGTTTAGTTGAAAGGGAAATAAATGAAATAAATGCTGCCAGTGTATCCTGCCCAAGGCAAACAGTCCTGACAACAGGAGCTAAATTTGCTACCATGGAAAAGCTTAAAAGTCAAATGTAGTCTTATAAAATGTTGCACAGGATGAATGCAAATGAAAGGATGTATTCTGTAGGCTTTCTCCACCCACCCATCAGCAACCCACCCATCAGCAACCCAATTATAAACCACCCTTTGTCCCAAAGAACTTGGTGAACTCAGTTCTCCGTATGAGCTAGACCTCGAGACTCCAAACAAAATGGGAAAGGTCTGGAGCAAAACGTGGCAGGTGTGTACATAAACGTAGCAGAACAATCCAGCAGCCGAAACCAGGGATATGGTTAATGTCCCTGCACCAAAGTTTCCAAGACACATCTCCCACCCTGCCATCTCCACTCCGAGGTGTGTCACACTGGGTCAATTCAGGTAAACACAGTTTAACCACTTCTGGTTTGGGCAACTCGCCAGCCAAGCAGAATTGATCCCATGTTCCTTTACCACCTCCGACCTTAGATTGCTGATACTCTCATGGACATCTAACATGACTAACACTCAACACAGCTTAACGGCATTAGCACTCAGGTTTTCCAGCCCAGTGGTAATTTTTGACTCCTCTTCCTCCTTCCCAATCCTTACACCTCAGTCTTAGTGTAAGATTGGCCACGCAAGGGAAGAGTCGAGAGAGAAGAGGGGTGGCCACTGGCTCTTGCATGAGTAATCCATTGACAGTTTGCCAAGCCCCCAGGTTCAAGGAGCCCTCGTCCACCCTGTGGTCGTCGACATCAGCACCCTCCACCTCTGGAAGCAGCCCCCTCGCCCCTCCAGCCTGCTGGCCCCGCTGCCCTTTTAGCGTTCTGCTTCGCTCTGGGTCTTGCCAGCCTTCCCTCTTTTCTCATGAGCAGCCTTCAGCGTTATTCCTGCAGTCACTTGGCGTTTCCTTAGAGCTGGAAAGCGGGAAGGCAGCCGGCAGGTCGGGCTGCAGCCGGCAGGCGACGGGGGAAGGGGGGAGCCGGGTCCCCCCCGCCGCCCCGTCCCCGCATCGCTCCTCAGTAGATGGTGCTGTTGCTTCAGCTGCCGCAGCCTCTCGGCACAACCGGAGCAGCCGTACCCGTCCCCTTAACAGCTTGAAAACAGGACCCAGGCCCTCAGCTGGGGACTTTGGCTATGGTTTGTTGTTGTTTTCTTTTTAATATCATCTATGGATCTGTCGTAAAATGTCCTTTCTCCCAGGCTGGCAGCTAATGAGGAGCTGCAGGGAGCGTTCCCAGGGTACAGATTTGAGCACTGCTACTCTCCAGAGCAGGAGTAAAGCTCTCCTTTTTCCTTCAGTTCTCAATTTATAGGCAAAAGCATTTTACGCAGAGATTTGGACCTGCATGCTGCTCCAAAATCGAGTGTTCAGATAAGGCCTTCTGTCAGCTTAGGGCCAAGCTGCTGCGTCTGAAGCTGGATCCAAGAATCTGAAGTTTCTAAAGGTTTCCTGGAGGCTTAAGAAATGCAGAATCCATGTCCCTAGCTATTCGCATTTCCACGTGCACGTTTCAAGCCAGTTGCCCACCCTCACCTTTTCCTTGAGTAGCAGGGCTCAAGCAGGGAGATGGCTGAACCAGGTCATTTTCATTTCTCCCAAATGTCTTCATTTTCTCCCGTCTTCTTTCTTTGGCAGGAGCAAATGTGAACATAAAAACAAACAACCAAGATGAGGAGACTCCTCTGCACGCCGCTGCACGTTTGGGTATCCCGGAGCTCGTGGCTTTTTACGTGGAAGAAGGAGCGCACGTTGATGCTCTCAACGCCTACATGGAGACTCCCCTGGCCTGTGCAGCCTATTGGGCCCTTCACTATAAGGATCAGATATACAGCCAGGATCACCACCTCATCTGTCGGATGCTCTTAGACTATAAAGCTGACGTGAATACTCGTGATGAGGATTTCAAATCACCGCTCCACAAAGCTGCCTGGAACTGTGACCACGTCCTGCTGCATATGCTGCTGGAGGCAGGAGCAGAAGCAAACATCATGGATGTCAATGGCTGTGCACCCTTACAGTATATCATAAAAGTGACATCTGTGCGGCCAGCTGCCCAGCCTGACATCTGCTACCAGCTGCTACTGAATCATGGAGCGGCTAGGATATATCCTCTGCAGTTCCACAAGGTTAATGATGGCTTTGTACGGTAGGGATATGGAGAGAGGTGGTGCCTTGAACAGGAATGGGGTGAGAGATCCAAACTTCAGGGTTCGGTGATATCTGGATTTGCTAGAGTCTTGTAAACTGTAGGCCCAGAGTGCCCAAAACCTTGTGAGACAGCCTCTTTTGTAAGAGTGGTATCATTTAACTGAAGTGAAATTACGGTTGCTAATGCCAGAAGCCAGACCCAGATCCCATTTTTGTTCTTAACCAACCTGAAACCCCGAACTCTAAAAGCTGGTTCAAGCCTAATTTTTCAGAGCTGATTCACTTTCTCACTTCAGAAAAGCTACATGTCAAACCTGGCTCCATACAGGCTTACCTGGCTTACATGAAATGTGTATTTCATGGCCTCTATCAAAGACTGGAGATCAGACTAGTTGATTCAGTTTGTCACTTCTGGCCTCTAAAAATCTATTCAAATCTATTCAAAGTGAAATGGATCTCAGTAAAACTTTGGCTCATCCCCAGGAAATGGGATAAATTAAGGGGAAATGCTGGGCCTGAGCTCACAGTTGAATGAAAAAAAAAAAAAAAAAAAAAAAGAAAAATAATTGCAGGATCCCTCCCAAAGTATTTCTAAATGTCTGCAAAGCCCAAGGCACTGACAGAAGTAGCTGACAGACTTCTTATATCAGGCAACTAAATAAGCTTGCTGTAATCAGGACTCATTCTCTCTCATCCAGTGCTCTGAGCAACATTTTGCAGCTCCTCCACTGTATGTGTAAAGTTTTAACTAGCCAAGCAACCAGAAGACTTTGAATAAAATGACAAACTTTTGGTGATGCCCTCTTGAGCCCAGGATGAGCTGGCCCTGTCTGTAACAGAACAACACTTAGGCTCCTACAGCACATTTGAGAGCCAGGTCTGAGGTCTCCTCTTCCTGCCTCTGCCTCTCTACTGTTGCACGGAGCAGGTCTCCCTTCCAAACCATCATTTGTCATCTGTAAAATACGTAGGATGATATTTATCCCAGAGGGATGTTCTGCAGTTTTGTTTTGCCACCCTGGCTACTGTGTGGGACAGAATTGTGCATCATACGGCGTGAATGCCAACTGTTATTCCATGCATGTGAGTGACAGTAGATTTTGGGTTTTTTCAGACTGATCCAAAGTCACTGGGCAGAGCAGTTGTTTCAGGGGCCTTGCGTGGCTTGGAAGTCTTACTTCTGGGCTGTGTTATCTCCCAGTCTTTCTTTAAATTTTCCAGTATCAATGCATTTTTGACTCATATGATGGGATTTTTTCCATTCCTGTGATGCATGACCTCGAGCAAGGAGTTTGTGCATGGCTTTGCCTGGTGTCGAGTCACTCAACCTAGTTATGAACAAGTTATCTCCAGATTCAGGTGATAAAGCTACCCTCATCAGCTACCCCCATCTGGAGATCTAAGCCAGTATTTCTGTACGGTGTTAAACTGGGGCGCGCACAGCTCCACTGGGGGCTAGCCTGGCGTTTCTTGCTGCAGGTTGCACTGTGCAGTGTAGACATGGCTTGTGTCTTTTACAGCTCCAACCTTATCCTCTCGTAATTCTTTGGCTGTGTCTGTCTCAGTATGCCGTTGCACCGTGCCAAGCATCCAGGCTAGCCCCAGCATCTCGGTGGTACTCATGGCTTCTGTGCATCCTGCCTGCAGGTGCTACAAGCCTGTCATTCCCACCCCCGAGCTGTGGAGATTGTCGTCAACACCTACGAACACATCAAATCAACATCCAAGTGGAAAGCAGCCATACCTGATGACGTCTTTGAGGTAAGCTCTTAACGACTCGTAGCTGAGTAAAATCCAAGCTCATTATTTGCATTCTCTGTACCTGGCCACAGACAGAGAGAGAATGCCTTTGAAAAAGAAGACCATCTCAGAAGATTTGGGACTTCCCTGCTTAATATCACTCCCTTGACAAAAAGCATATCACTCACTGACAAAAGACATATCTTTGAGAAATTTTCATTGCAACATTATCCTTTGGAGCACTCCCTGTCAGGGGTGCTGCGGCTCAGCTGTCCCTGCACTCAGCAAGTGCAAAGATTCTGGCTGTCATTGATGCTTCCTTAGATCTGTCAATATGTATATTTATATTTTTTTAAAGTCAGCAAATGTTTTAAAAGTACCATGTTACACGGGTATGACTATGTATCTTTAGGTTCTGCTGCACGGGTTGGGTTTCTGTGAGCAGGGCTGGTTAGCCGCAAATACAAGGGACAATTTAAATGAAAAATAAGAGATCAAAGTGAAGAAGTTGTTGTCAAAAGGCAAAATTGTGGGGCAAACTACATGCTTTGACATAATTATCCCTTTAATTCAGAAATCCTCATAGTCCTAATATTGCAGTTTAAACCTAGTTTTTTATTAATCCTGGGCTTTTTAAAAAATTTCAAATCACTGCTGAAGTTAAGTGCATCAATATGTGCTATACATTATCGGTGATGTTTAGGTAACTCCATCATTACAACGCAGAGTTATATAGCCTGAGGAACTGTGAGACTTCTTTGAGGTCAGATTTGTTCAGTAAAAATTAAAAGAAATCATTTTGGGTGAACGAAAAATTAAAAGTTAAAGGTCGTTTTTCACCTTAATAATACTAATACTACAACTAATAATAATAGCAATAATAATTTTTCTATTAGAAATAATATTTCTAATAATAATTAATCTTCTAGGGCAAGATAATAATCTTTCTTTCTAATTTATTATTATAATAATAAAGTTCTTCCAATTCTAATTTGGAAAAGTCCACAGTTGCTCTATTTCTTTGTTGAGATTTTCATTTTTGTTGTCAAAACTATTTGCTGAATTTGACATGAAATGGAAGAAAATTTTTTGTTGACACAAATGTGTACTTTTCCATACTGAAGTGTATCTGAAAATATGCGCAACCAGATATGTCAAGTAGCAAGATTATAAAATAAGGTCAAGTCACACGTAGGCTCACGCATTTGCTTCTTCTATTTCGACATCATTTATAAGCATCTGCACTTCTTTTTCCTCGTGGGGATGCAATTATATTTATTCTCCAAGGCCACCCGGGCGATGAGTAAGACCGAAGGTAGTTTGCCGCGGGGAGCTGATGGGTGATGCCGGCATCGCGCTGCCCCACGCTGGGTTTAGGGGATGAACTCACCCCCGTGCACTGACCCTGGGCTGGATCAGCACTAACACCACGGAGGAACCCCCACCTCAAACTGATGGATATAAGACATACCAAGCTGAAAGATTTCATCACGATCTTTAATCTTCTTAACACTAAATATTTGAAGCAAGCATAAGAATTTCATGCAAGCATTTGTCTAAACCAAGTCCTTGGTGCTTGATGTGCCTCCCAGGGACAGGATGGCTCTCGCTGCTTTTTACTTTGTTCTGCATGTGGGCAGGGGAAAAGGAGGGAAAGGAAACAGCCTTATTGCCCTAAAACACGCTTGTGGTTGTTTTTTTTCACAGCGGCACCAGGGTTTCTATGACTCTTTGTTCAGTGTGTGCAGCAATTCACCGCGGTCACTCATGCATTTATGCAGATGTGCCATTCGGGCGATACTGTCAGAAAGGTGCCACCGAGGAGTCCCTTTGCTCACCATCCCCCCGTCCATGAAGAAGTACTTGCTGCTGGAACCAGAAGGAATCATCTACTGAGCCCCAGAAGAGCTGGCCCCAAGCGTCTCCCTTCCCGGATCCGCACGCCTCTGTGGGGTGCTGGAGTTCCAGGCACGATATGGGATCCATATGGGATTTACCGGCTCTCCTCGGAGCCGCTGTCTTTCCCTGCAGTGAGGAATCGCAGCTGCAGACTGTGGGTCGTGCTGGGGAAGGCAGAACTGGAAAGACACCTCCCCCCCCAAAAAAATAACCCCCCCCAAACAAACACAGGGGCACATACTTCTCTGCTTTGTTCAGCCTGGCTTAAACGATGCTGCTGCTGCCTTTCGTATTTATTCCACTGCCTGCTAGATAGCGTTAGATTCAATCTGAACAACCTTTGATACTCTTCCACTGTAATTTTCTTCAGCTGTCTGTCATTTGGGGAGTAAAAGAAAGAATACCATCAGAAAATAGGACATTTATTAGCATCACAGAAATGCTTTCCCAGAAAGAAATGGGCGAAATGCTTTGAATCATGACCACAGACAGGATTTCAGTAGTTTCCAGGTTTTCCTGTGGATTGACTCTCAAGTCAATGTTAGTTCACTGTTCACTACACCTGTCTGTATCTTATAAAGCTTTGTCATAATAATATCCTTTTTAATTGTAAGAATTTTTTCCATTGCCAATCACAATATTGAAATCTGCAGCACTGAAATTTCTGTACATTGCTGTTCATGCCCAGGTAGCTTTTAGCAGATGCTGTCTCTGTTTCTGCTCTCACTGCGACCGATGGTAATTTCATGTCCTGGTGTTGAGAAATGCAGGTAGAATGGACTTGCCCCTGTAACCTGCACAGCTGTACTTATACCCATCCATAGATCCCTTGGAATGGTGTTGGATAGGATCTGGGAAGAACATGAACCCTTCTCTTTATTGACTATAAAAGGAACCTAGCCTGCTAACATGTACTATACACCTCAGTTTTTTGGCCATTAAGCGCACGTGAGAGGAATCCCACCTTAACCGAAAGGTGTTTCCAAGATGAAGATGTGGTGGCTGTGCTGTTACAGACCTGCCCGTCCCCCTGATTTACAGTACCTCTGCTTTCGGACCTGCCAGCGCTGGTTTCCCAGCTGGCAAGAAACCTTTACTCCTGACCGAGCTGCTGTCTCCGGTTCAGGAGGATGAAACACGGGGCAGAGGCAGTTCACACACCGAGTATCCCGCAGCAAGGGCAAGTGTGTGATCTGACCTACAGATAAAACCCATTTTTCTTCCCTTTTTAAATTTGAGGCAATCCATTTGGGCCGTTCCACACCTTTTTTCAGACCGTGACAACTCCAGGCTCCGTTAGAAGGGAAGGTGAGCCATGCCCACCATTGGGACCCAGTCACTACTGACTTCTCATTGCATTTCTGACTGGGAAGCTGTCGGTCCTTATCAATATTATTATTATCTCTTTACAAGAGAGCCCAGAGCACGTTAGGCTCTTCCCAGCCGGACAGGAGCGGCCAAGATGTTCAGTGTCTCTGTGTCTTGCAAAGGGGCAATAACAGCACTTGAAGAAGTGTGAAGATTGTTTAGTGTTATAGATCACTTTGCTCCCTTTTCATCTCAGTTTTCATGAATCAAAGCCTGTGTGCTGTGTTAGGAGAGAATCCAATTCATAGCTGTGTTTATGTTTAGCTAGGCAGCAATGTACACTGCTATTTAACAGTTTCCAGTGCCAGTGGAGAATTTCAGAGACAACAGAGACCATGAGAAAATGCTTTCTCATATGAATGACGTTGTAATATAGATCCCTGTGCTTTACTAAACTGCTGAAAGGTTCCTGCAGAGTTGCAGAGATATTTCTATCAGTGACACTACAGCAGTTTACAGAGGAGAATTATCAGGATCTGGGGCAATTTGTCGACAGAAAAATCCGCTTGAGGCAGTTCCAGGTCGATGGGATCCACTGAGGAAAACCAGTGAATTTGGAAGGATGGAGAAAGCTTAGGTTATCTAAACCCAATGCTTTTCTAGGTGACTTATCTATGTAAGTCAGGCATGAGGAAGAGGATTTGCAAACTGGTCAAGGCAAGAAAATGTTTGTTGCTCTCTGAACAGTCTGCCAATGGGGCAAGCTGGATATTCCAGAAGAGACAGACAGATGGAGGTAGCTGATTTAATTGGGAACACATCCCCAAGCTGGCTGCTTCTGGAAGTGAAATTCTGCATCTGGAAGAGGGAGGTTTAAGGCAGAACAATAGCAGCATTTTTTGACCTGTCGTAGTCAGGACTCTCTTGCTGAGAGAGAAGAAAAAAGGCTGTCACCAGTGTTCCTAAATTCCCTCTGATCCTCCCCCTCTGCAGTGAACACACTTAATTTTTATTCTGTGGGCACCCAGCCTCACTTCCAAGCTTTGTACCAAGCAGGTGCCAGATTATAGCCATTGTGGTATCTGACAGGGAGCACAGTGGGATCAGGCTGATTATAGTCATAGGAATTTGCAAGCTGTTAAAAACACTGGAGAACATCCCTATCACAGAAAGAAGACCTGATTGATGCACTTTAATTGCTTCTCTTGTCGGAGTTAGAAAGACCAACAGTAAGCAAACCTTATTATTTGTTACCTTTTAGCATTTCTTTGGGTTTTTTTCTCTTACTGTACTCTATTCCTACGCACTGGATGGAGTTGCTCATGTGAGACATGGGGGTATCTGACAATAAGCTCATCATTTATTAAATTTATGGGATGCATAGTCTCATTATTCTGACTTGGTGTAGATGCCTTGACATTTTGTACTGTCATATAACTCCTGATCATGCTTTTATATTTTCAAAGCTGCAACAGATTGGATGGCTGCAGGTGGAAATAACGACAGACCGAGTTGTCACCCCTACACTGCAAGTTTGAACCTGGTCATGACCTAAAATGACAGAAAATTGTTTTCAGGGTCGTTTGGTGTCTTCTGTGAAATGAGTTGCTTTTTTGCCATTTGGCTTCTTAGTAGAGATGTAGCCATGTTTGAGACATTTCCACTGCATTTCACAGCCTATTAGAATATTTAAACCACAGACGGGCAACTATCCTTCTCATTGGCAGCCATTTCCCACAGCTCCCTTAATGACTTCTCAGTGGACACCAACCAGATTACATTTTTCGGTCCTTATGCTTTTTAAGAGATGCATATGAAGAGATGTTCTCAAGCCACATGCATTATTGAAAAAAGAAGTTATCCCATCTATGAATATAGAGACACTCTGCATGTTTTTGTGGGCCAGTGCAGACCCATAATTCAGCTGTTCATAGAGGTATGGACATCCTCTTTGAAAAGAGCTCTTGCAATAATTTTTAACTTAGCCCCTGATGTCGGATTGGATCCAGCTTGATACAAAACTCCAATAATTTATCCACAGAGAGTACGTAGTGTTCAGGACTGTATTTTCCTGCAAAACCTTTAAATGTCTATTCATATTTTGTCGGCCTTTAGATACTAGGACAACGAGCCCAAAACAGCATGGCTGGTTCAGCTCTCCAACACTGCTGCTTGTCCTGCCTGCCTAAGGCCAAGGAGAGGATCCAGAGACTGCAAAGCAGCAGCTCAGGACATTGGAAGTGGAAGCAGTAAATGTTGACCAGTTCCTGCTTAGCCTCCAGCCAACGTGTGTTTAAAACCTTCACCACTCATCCTTGAGACAGGCTAGTTTCCCAGTGCTGGTGGTGGCAGGAGGGGAAGGATGTCTTCTCAGCTGCCTCTTGATACCTCAGTGGTATCAAGACCATAAGGGTTGCACAAGGCTTAGAGATGTGATAAGTAGGTCTTCTCTCCACAAAGGTGGCTTTGGATAAGTATCAACAGCTGTCTGCATACAGACTGGTCCTAGAGCATGATACAGGTTTTGTTAATGTGCTCATTACTGGTACTTTAAGATTGTACTCAACAGTCAATGTCACCCACCTCTACTCCACAAACAATCTCCCTGATGAGAGTCTACTGTTTGGCCGAATGGCAGCAATACTCACCCTCGGGACCCTCCGCACAAGGGGATGCCGGTTCCACGTCCCTTGCTCCTCTCATAATGAACTGCACTAAGATGAGTTTGCGCTATAAAGAGGAAAAGGCTGAAAGCCTGAAACAAAATATTGGGGCCACCTGGCACAGGCAGCCAGGATCTCTGTGTGTTTCTGCCCTTAGCATTTGAAAAGCCGGTAGAGGAAGGGGATGGGTTTGCCAGCACCCCTTTTCATGCTGTTATATGGCATTGTCATTAGGGCTGCGTGGAGGATGACGAGGCTGTCTGCATCATCTTGCAAGGTTTTGGACCAAAACTCCTGACTACATGAAAGCAGAATGGTGTTGAAATGCCCATTTCAGTTCTGGCAGCTCTTCGTGTGAGCGCGCTGGCATGTGTGTGCATCAGCAGGGGTGTGCATGTGTGAGGAGACTTGCAGGGATATCCCAGTCAAAATCTTTGATCTGGTTTCAATCAGAGTTTTTCGACCCAAATCAGGGTATCATCAGAGCTGAAACCAATAAATTCCCATAAGTGTTTTGGCTTCAATGAAATTTTACTTATTCAAAACCACTTACCATCTTGAAAACCCGTTTCTCTTCATTCCATGGGGCAATGTCTTACAGCCTATATACCAGTTTTGACAGAATCAAGTTAGCTGATGTGATCACGGATTTATATAAATCTCCCAGACTGAGCAAGACTGACAACTATTTTCGTAAAATGTCAGGAACACAAATAGCAGGGGACAGGGGAAAAGGTCTGGTCTGCCATGAAAGGCGACAGCTTTACTTTTAGCTGCAAGCACTGCTGGATCAATTAAAATGATCACAGGGGCTCAACTCATTCATATTTGAGGAATGTCCTTTGAAAACGCGCTAATGCTTTTGGCAGTGTATTTTGCTCATGGGACAAATACCTTGAAATTAAACATACAAGAGTTCAGTCTTTAAGATTGGAAGGAAGATTGAAACAGTCTGGGGTGGCCTATGCTATTATATACCTTTATTAAACTCTGAGAAGCCCAAGAGGCATGCCAGCTTTTCAGTGCGCTGGAAGGTTTGCGGGGCTCTTGAAGGGCTGCTGCTGCTGCTTTTCTGAAATGCTACAAGATACAGATGGGTCAGACACAGCAATATTTCCATTTACTTTCAGTATATGGCAGTAGAATTTCCCTCTATTCCCTAGGGTTTGCTCTTCTACTAAATGACAGTGCAGAACATGCTATTAGCAGAGATGCCAAAGCCTAGCTCGCGTCTGACACCTTAACCTCCCCAAGAATTACATTAAAGTAGTGGAAAGATCTACCGCAGTCTCTATTTGCAGAACGGCAGGGACCTCTGGTACAGCAGACGAGTGGGTCAGAAAAGATTGCTATATACAGCAACTGTCAGATGAAATCGGTTGGCTGCTCAGAAATTTGTTTCAGACTATTTCTCCAAATGTATCTTAAGCTTCGTAAGACACAAAGTGGAAAGGTGACGACGGATATTACGCATTCCAATGACCTGTTTGATTTTAATACACAGTTAACATTTTCTTAGCATGTGGCATCTGCGCGTTGCCCTTTACCTTGCACAGGCACCCTATGGAGTGCTGCTAAACTACAATTAAGGCATTTGAAACAAGGACAGCTGGGCACATGATGATTTGTACACCAAGAATGAACCATTCCGTTCTGTTCTTTCAAGCTGGGGCTGGCTAGGGATGCTGCCTTTTTGCCTAGTGCCAGAATCGCACCACATTTTAGCCTTGTAACAGTGTAATTGATGTGGCTGCTTAGGCAATTGGTCCTGCAAATAGCGCTGAGCTAGATTATGTCATTAGTAACTGTCAGTGGGGAGTTGCACTGCCTCAGTATTAGCCATAAGCTTGCTGGCTGTTTGTGGGAGGGAAAGGGGTTGAATCCAGACAACTCTGTTCAAGAGTAGGGATGTTTGCCTATTCCTGATAACGCTACAAAAACCACTAGTTGGTCAGGGAATAAGAATAAATAACTGCTAAGGTCTGAGGAAGAAGGTGCAGGAAAAGAGCAGCAATACTCACAGAAAGTCTACTTTATAATAAGGCGCTATACAGGAGGGGACAGAATTGTGTGCCCTATAAATATATGTGCATCGGTTCACGCAGTACGGAAACGCAGGCATTGCCGAAGGGCAGGGCAGTGCCTGGGCTGACTGCAGGCACACAGCGTGCCAGAGAGCACAGGCCAAGAGACATCCGTGCGGTCAGGGCAAAGCCGTTTCATGGCAAAAAGTAACACAGGTATTTTAACACCCATGCAGAGTAAAACTGACCCTGAAGACCCAGTTGCAGCGAAGCCCATTGAATTACATCTACCTCCCAAAGCAGAGCCAGCCCTTTGGTGAGTCTATCCTATTGTTTCCAAGTTCGCTGCTGGGGAGAAGGTGTGTGGTTGCCCTGATCACAAGGGCACATTATCTGCCTATGTCAGTGGTGCGTACCCCTCTTGGTGCCAGCAGCTCTGAACCATACCTTGCTGGAAATCTGGACCCCAGTCTGTCATCTGGGTACGTTTCTCACACAGCCCTGCCCTTCCCTCCATCATAAATCCACAGAAATTCAGTGATTTCTTTCTTTCTTTCTTTCTTTCTTTCTTTCTTTCTTTCTTTCTTTCTTTCTTTCTTTCTTTCTTTCTTTCTTTCTTTCTTTCTTTCTTTCTTTCTTTTCTTTCTTTCTTTCTTTCTCTTTCTTTCTTTCTTTCTCTTTCCTTCCTTCCTTCCTTCCTTCCTTCCTTCCTTCCTTCCTTCCTTCCTTCCTTCCGTCC
>VYZM01021024.1:271676-284701 GCA_013398915.1 Dromas ardeola
TTATAGTGGTTTTTGCTAGCTTTTGTTTGGGATAATTTTTTTGATACAGTGAAGGGAGTTTGTCCCAGTTAAAAATAATCTGAAATGAGTTGCACAGGCACCTGCACACAGACAGAGCAACAAGCCATGAACGAAGTCAACTAATGGACCTTCGACCAGCTGGAAAGAGAAGTAATACATTTTTATATGTAACATTTGTTTTTTAATATGTCAATACACTGACAGTGTAATTTGCAGCTGTTGGGTAGATGGAGTACAGTACGTACCATAGCATTGCCCTGATCTTAAAGGTCTCTAATGCAATCAAGCCTGGTGTGACCTGCTGAATATGTAGCATTCCAGTCTTAAACTGAGACCTGATGGCCTTACTATTTTTGCCAGATTAATTTAGAAATAATTTGGAGGGTTTAACACAGGAGCTTTTAGTTCTTCACAGTCCTGTTGTTTAGAATAATATATGCATATTATTTCAATGTTTTTTCTGGATGTGTGCTCGGCCACTCAGGTGCTTGGCTTGGGAGGGGGAGTGGAGTATCCAGCAAAGGCGGCGAGGACCAGCTCCTGGGGCTGTGCCACGCTGGGTGGCAGGATTATCCTGAGGATACAGATGGGAGAGAGCGGTGTGTCCTCCCCTCCCTGGCTGTGTAGCCTCTGGCACATAACACAGTGCCTGATCCCCACTGCTACTCCATCATTGCACCCTCTTTTAGCAAGGGCGGCAGAGCTGCTACCCCTCTCTGCTCCCCTGTGGTTCTGTGGGTTTGTGACACACTCCACCGCCTCTGGATTTCCTAACCCGCAGCAACCATCTCCCCCGCCTGCTGAAACAAAATCTTCAGTCAAATGCCCCTCACTCATTGTTGAAACCCAAATGCTGGATGGGTTTTGAGGGGCAGGCAGTGTGCCTTGCCTCGGTCAGCACCAGCAGAAATTCAAATCAAATTCTGCACCCTCCAGTGGTGTGGGAGGAAGTACAAGCCAGTGACCTTGGCTTCTAATGACACCAGGACCTTCTAGAGATGTGAGGTTTATCAGCAAAGCCCCTGTCCATGAAGCCATTTACCTCAGGTAGCTGCTTTTTGTTGTGCTGGAGCAGTGGTTGCACCCTGCCCCGGCCAAGCCAGTTGAGCCTGGGTGGGTGGAAATGGGCAGATGTGGCAGGGAGCTGTGCCGGGCAGATGTAGGAGCTCAGCCGATCCAGACGGTGCTGGTGGAGAAAAACTGAGAGAGACAGGGGGGAATTGGCATTAGAATTAGAAGCGATATTGTAGATTTTCACGTGGTGAAGACTGAATGTCTCAGTAATTCTGGGAAAGTGGTCATAGACGTCCAGAGATGAAGTCCAACAGCAAACTAGAAAAAGGAAAAAACAAGTCTAATGTAAACCAAAAAGATTAAACATTGTTTATTTAACAACAAGAATCAGCATTTTGAGGGTTGTGAACTGTGGCTTGTGATACTTGAAGCTGAAAATGTTATTTTGAACACAAGACTCTCCATTTGGTCACAGTCAACATTTCTGTGTGCTCGTCCCCCCCCAGGCACACCTAAAGGCCTGTCCCTGGCACAAAGGACTCATAAGCCACCAGCATGGGCTGCAGCCCATCCGTGGAGAGCAGCTTCCCACTGCAGTGACTGCAAGTTCAGGGCAAACCTGAACATTTTCTCTTGTGCTTGTCCTCAGGGGCAGCTGACAACTCTCAGGGGGACCTTAACAACAGGCAGGTACATGACCCCATCCCAGGCAAACACGTGGCATTAGCAAGCTTCGGATGGAGGCATCTGAGACACCCTGACACGTCTGTGGGGAGCCTCTGTAACCCAACTCTCCTACTTTTCTTTCCAGCTGGTTGAAATTCCACCGGTGCCCGGCTCACTGCACTGTGGCCGTCACGGTCCCCTCTTGTGGGGCACCTCACACAGCACCCACACACCTCTGTGCCTCAGGGACCTACCCGAGCTACGCATGCACTGTCCCCTTAACGTCCTTGTCCCTTTTCCATCCTCTCCAGAGCTTTGACAGCGGGTTGGTTCTCCATGGAGAAGATCAAGGAGGAGGACTCCTTTTTCGGCTGACCGGGACACACTATCCACTGTTCCCAGCCGTGCTGTGACTATGGGAGGGTTTGCTGTTAAATGGCAACGAAACCTGCCCAGTCGCTGGCACCCGCTCAAGCACAGGGAGATCTGCCCTTTCCGACGAGGGGCAGAGAGGCAGCCCTGGCTCCCCTTCGTTTTCAGGTGACCTGGGTGAGATGGTGGGTAGGTGGCTCCAGGCAGGCAGGAGCAAACTGCGGGCAGCGCCTGGAACCGACTCGAACGCAGGCTTGAACTTTGACACTGCTCCTTCCAGCAGCCTCGAAAAGGAGGGAGAGCAGTGGCGTGACCGGCCCCTGCGGCTCTCGCTGACTCTACATAAACATGTTTTTAAGCTGCGGGTGCGGGCGGCGGGGAACACGCTGTCCCCGCGGGTCCCCTGCCTCTCCCTCCGGAGGCTGCCAGAACAACGCCAAGAGGCACCGCTGCTTCCCGCGGCCCCCAGTCCCGACCAGGGGAGGCTGTGCTGTATGCTTACCCAGTGTTTGTCCTTAAAAAAAAAAAAAAAGGAAAAGAGAGAAAAAAAGGATAGAAAGCCTTAGGCAGAACAAAAGAGCCAGCAGCTAGCAACTGAACAGCAGCCACACATTTCCTGAAGGGTATTTTTAAGGTTTATAATTGTTCCCTCCTTATTTACAGCGCTGTTTTGTGTCCTTTTATCTAGCACTAGCTGCCAGCCTGCCCTCTGCTTAAACCAAGCTATTCACGTCCACGTGTCTGGAGCTACGCTGACTATGGGAGGCAAGCTTAGCTTTTTGAGGCTCCCAGCCCCAAACAGCTGGAATAATCTTCCAGCCATATTGAAGCAGGTCCTCACATTGTTCAGGGTTTGGACACTCTTAATCCTTTTTTTGAAAAAGCTTCAGCTGTGTGAAATGAGCACAGGCTGTGGCTCGTCACTGTTGTGTGTCGTTAAAGAGTCCTGTCCTCCTGTCTCCAGGCACGGGCAAAGCCCCTTTATCCCAGCCGAACTCTCAGAGGCTGGGGACACAAGGACAAACTGCTTGCTTTGCCGGACAGGGACAGACTTGTTCCTCAAAGACAACAGCAGCTCTATACCCAGGCTTCCTCAGCATGGACCTGGGCTTCTGGTCTCGCCTGGCTTGAAGAGTATATTGAAATACATACTCAAAAGTATATTAGAACTACATTACAGAAAAGAACAGTGAATTACATCAGCAGCAGTTTTCAGACATGCTTATAAACAACCCATTGATCTTTTACCTATATTCTGTATACTGTACCCATACCCTATAAAAATAAGAGCAATTGAATAACTGCTGCTGAATCTATTATTTTAAAAAGCTTTTGTGAGAGCTTAACATAGTGTACACCAATATGTTGCTATTCTGCTAGAAATGTTTTCATTAAAAAAACCCCAAACCTTCCAGTGTCAGTATACTTTAAAGAAATGGTGAAGAGCATTTATTTTAACCTTTCATTGTCAACAGCTTTGCTGGAATCTCCTTTCTGTTCTTATGAAATGCAACCCCCCTCTGAAAAAGCGTGTTGTTGAGGACAAAACTTCTCCCCCAAAACTCTCATTTCCTATAGCAGTGAGTGTGTTCATTCCTGGGAAGAAATGGGAGGATCTGCAGTTCTTCTCTACTCGGTTTGACTGCAATGGTACAGATTTAAAGTCAAGACACATCCTCTCCCTTAACATCAATAGCACAGGTGGAGAATATCATTCTGCTGCAGAGCAAAGGAGAAGGCAAGGACAACTCTTTGGAGAAGGATGAAAACATCTCTTTTAGTCAGCCCTGGAGACTAATCTCTGTAATACAATTTCCAAGGTCTGCCTGCACCAATTTATGGCACTCCAGTGGTGAGTTTTGCTATTTCTCCAGCTGTTCTGACATGGATGTTGTCATTCAAAAGACAGAAGCCTGGGAAAATAGAGAAAGTGCTATGATTTTTTTTTTTTTCCTCAGGGGAACTGGCCATCCAGTGGCCTTGAAAAATCATTAAAAGCTTTTGGAAGTGTGACATGCCTCTGAAACACTGTTCCCATCCTTCAGCTACAGAAGACACACTCAGAGTGTGCACAGCCTGGCACCAGCAGCAGGAGTAGGAAAACCAGAGGAACAGGAGGGCAAGGCCACAGAAGCAAAGCTCATGAAGGGATCTGGACCAGCAGGTGGCTTCTGGGCATCTCCACAAATAACATGAATAATGAAAACTTAGGAGCGTCCCCTGTCAGAGTTTGAAAATGAAGCTTTCTTCATCATTTATTTATGTAAAACCTGAGGCAAAGTTGATTAGAAACAGGGAGAGTTGTCCCGTGAGTTCAGAGGGTTTTATAACAGGCCCTAACTAAGCACAAACAAGTGCTTCTGTGTCAACACAGATGAAATTTTATGCCTGAGCAAACAGCTTCCTACAGTCTGTGAAGCAATGGCCCATACCTGTTAATACCCAGAGTGGTATAAACCATCTGATCCACCCCTGCACGAAGGTTGAATTCCTCCAGTAAAACCCTTTGTAAGCAGGGGAGTGCCTCTGGGTCACCAATACCCTTTGCCATGCATGCTACAGCGATTGGAGGAAAGGACAAGTATCCCTGCCAGGTATTCCAACCTGTTTCCCAGTTAATTTGTTAAAAATCAACCAGGAGTGCTGTGGACAGTAAAGCCGCTAGAAAAGAGAAAGCCGTAAGTGCAGTCAGAAAAGGGCTTTCAATACATCTGATTTCTCAGTATGCCTCGTGGTATTAAACAATCGGCATCAGTTCCAGTTAGCTCCTAATTTTCTGTAACAGGCCTGCCCAGTTAGCAAGTTAATTGGTATTTGGGTAAGGAGGAGTAAGCACGGCTCAGCCAGAGCTCTCAGGTGTTGCGCTGCTGCCCTGTGCGGTGCAGAGCCCCGACTGATGAGCCACCTGCTGTCTCCTGCGGTCGTGGGACACCATGACCGGTCCCAAACCCAGTCAGACCTGCGATGCTGGGAAATGCAGCCAGCAGTGACGAGCGGCATGGGGGCAGCTCCAGGCTGACACAGCTTGTGCCAGCAGCCAGCGGGGTTCCTCTGCTATGATCCCATTGCTGGTTGTTGCAAGATAAATATTGCCTGGGATTTTCCATTATCTATCCACCCTGGCCAGCAGTGACACAGCCGTGACGTTGTTTTGGGTTCTGTATTTCCAGCCTCCCACAACCACCCAGAATTAGTAAGGGGACTTGAGTCATTTATCTAAACATAAATGTCCACTGATACTTGAGAAAGCCAAGAGTGTCCATACAAGGTATTTGCATGGGATTGGCAGTCGTGACAAAGGACCTGTGGAAGATTTCTGTTCTTCTGGAGTGACAGATGAGAGGCAGGCAGAGTACTCCAGGGTTCCTCATTTAGCATCAGGTGTCTATATTTAGGTAACTGAATTAGCTGGGAGCCAGCTCACAGCTGAAGCCATCTAAATGCAGGTGCCTACATGTGCCCCAGGTTTCTAGGGTCCCATTACAGTTAGTTGAACTCTGCCATTGAAGATAGGAGAGCTATTCAGCTGCCCAAAAGTTGGTTTCTGCTTCAGGAGGAGTTGATAGGTTTCTGGGGTCCTCTGGATATGTCAACTCTGGTCACTAGAGAGGGATCTTAGATACCCAACTCACACTTTGGCACGTACAGACAGGCACGTACGTAGTGTCATGATAAGGTGTCGTACTTGGTGTGCCGAATCCCTTGCCAAGGTTCTCAGTTTTCAGGCTCAGTCCCCTAATGCAACATAGTACAAAATGCCCAACCTATAAACAACAATGATAACAATTATCTTTTTTCACTTGATTTTGTTATTCGAGCCTTTCAGACAGGGCATATCTGGATGTATCACATTAACGTAACTTAAAGTATGTCTGTCCTAAACTATAAACTCTCTGTCACCTTCCAGGAGGATGCTCTGCAGCCCCAAATGGTGGGCATGGTGCTCACTCCTCTTGCTGTGTTTCCAGCATTGCAGGTCTATCTGGGTTTTCAACTGGATGTGACTCCAGGAAGGCAGCGTAACATTTGTTCCTCGAGGATGTCCCTCTCACACAGCAGGAAATCGGGTAGGTCCTTTCTTTTCTTGCCTCTCCCTGCTAGAAACTGCAAAGCAAGGGGGTAACACAGGAAAATCAGTGCTAATTCTACATGGGCAAATCTGTTGCACTCTGTTTTGTTTTTCTTTCCTAGCTGCAGAAGGAATATTGAGGACAGTTGATGAGGAACAGCTCCTGAAAACCCATACATATTTTTCCACTTATATAAAAAATTACATTGTTAAGAGGCCTCATAATATTCTGAAGACACAGGACCCCTCACCACAAGAAAGACGTTGAGGTGCTGGAGTGGGTCCAGAGAAGGGCAACGAAGCTGGTGAGGGGTCTAGAGCACAAGTCTTATGAGGAGCAGCTGAGGGAGCTGGAGTTGTTTAGTGTGGAGAAAAGGAGGCTGAGGGGAGACCTTGTCGCTCTCTACAACTACCTGAAAGGAGGTTGTAGAGAGGGGAGGTTTGGTCTCTTCTCCCAAGTAACAGCCGATAGGACAAGAGGAAATGGCCTCAAGTTGCGTCAGGGGAGGTTTAGATTGGATATTAGGAAAAAGTTTTAGACTGGAAAGGTTATTAAGCATTGGAACAGGCTGCCCAGGGAAGTGGGTGAGGCACCATCCCTGGAGGTATTTAAAAGATGGGTAGACAGTGCTTAGAGATATGGTTTAGTGATGGTTCTTGTCAGAATTAGGTTGATGGTTGGACGAGATGATCTGAAAGGTCCCTTCCAACCTAGGCAATTCTATGATTCTATGATTGTGTTCTAGCCTCTTGCTGTGCCATCCATCATTTGAGGTGGCAGGAAAGAATTCAGACTGATGGTGAGGATTTTCTGCCCTTTCCTCCCTATGAGGTGATGGCAGAGAAACAGGACTGACTGAGACTGCTTCCTGGGGTGTCCTGCTTTCTCTTTGCTGACTGCAAGGAGGAGCAGCATCTGGCTAGGTACTGAGTCAGTCATTCTGTGTTGAACGTGCATGCCAGCACAGATGTGGTAAGTCACTTTAGGGCCTGTAATACAGGATCAGGATATAGGCATCTAAAATTATGTTGTCCCCCCAAATTAGCTGAGCTGAGGGATCATAAATTGCCACGTTCTACCTTCCGTTTGCCAAAACTGCTCAAGAATTTAAAGGCAGCCAGCTGAAAGTGGCCTCACAATCACAGGCCCTGGTTCTCACGGGACACTTCAACCACCCTGATATTTGCTGGAAAGGCAACACAGCCAGGCACACACAGTCCAGGAGGTTTCTGCAGAGCATTGATACAGATGGTGTAGGAGCCAGTGAGAAGAGGTGCGCTGCTGGACCTTGTACAAACAATAAAAGAGGGACTGGTTGGAGATGTGAAGGCTGGAGGCAGCCTTGGCTGCAGTGACCATGAGATGGTGGAGTTCAGGATCCTGCGTAGAAGAAGCAGTGCAAAAATTAGGATTACAGTCCTGGACTTCAGGAGAGCTGATTGTGGCCTCTTCAAAGACCTACTTAGAGGAATCCCATGGGTGAGGGCTCTAGAAGTTAGAGGCGTCCAAGAGAGCTGGTTAAAATTCAAGAACTACTTCCTACAAGCTCAAGATCAGTGTATCCCTAGGAGTAAAAAATCAAGGAAAGGAGGCAGGAGACCTGCATGGATGAGCAAGGAGCTTCTGGAAAAGTTCAAATGGAAGGAGGAAGTTTAGAGAATGTGGAAAAAGGGACTGGCCACTTGGGAGGCATATAGAAACGTTGTCAGAGTATAAGAGACGCAACAAGGAAAGCTGAGGCCCACTTGGCATTAAATCTGGCAAGGGATGTAAAGGACAATAAGAAGGGTTTCTTCATGTACATCAGTAGCAAAAGGAAGACTAGGGGAAACGTGGTCCCACTGCTGAATGAGGTGGGTGCCCTGGTGACGGAGGATACAGAGAAGGCAGAGTTACTGAATGCTGCCTTTGCTACAGTCTTTACTGCTGAGGCCGGCCCTGAGAAACCCCAGACCCTGGAGGCAAGAGAAAAAATCCGGAGAAAGGAAGACTTTCCCTTGGTTGAGGAGGATTGGGTTAGAGATCATTTAGGCAAACATGACACCCACAGATCCATGGGCCCCGATGGGATGCACCCACAAGTGCTGAGGGAGCTGGCAGATGCTATTGTGAAGGCACTCTCCATCATCTTTGAAAGATCATGGAGAACAGGAGAGGTGCCTGAGGACTGGAGGAAAGCTAATGTCACTCCAGTCTTCAAAAAGGGCAAGGAAACTACAGGCCTGTCAGCCTCACCTCCATCCCTAGAAAGGTGATGGAACAGCTCATTCTGGATGTCATCTCTAAACATGTGGAGGAAGAGAAGGTTATCGGGAGTGGTCAACATGGATTCACCAAGGGGAAATTGTGCATGACCAATCTGATAGCCTTCTATGATGGTATGACTGGCTGGGTGGATGAGGGGAGGGCAGTGGATGTTGTCTACCTCGGCTTTAGCACTTTTGACACTGTCTCTCTGACAACCTCATAGGTAAACTTAGGAAGTGTGCATTAGATGAGTGGACAGAAAAGGTGAATTGAGAACTGGCTGAATTGCAGAGCTCAGAGGGTTGTGATCAGCGGCGCAGAGTCCAGTTGGAGGCCTGTGTTCCCCAGGGGTCAGTACTGGGTCCAGTTTTATTCCGCATACTCATCAACGACCTGGATGAGGGGACAGAGTGTGCCCTCAGCAAGTTTGCTGATGACACAAAACTGGGAGGAGTGGCTGACACACCAGAAGGCTGTGCTGCCATTCAGTGAGACCTGGACAGTCTGGAGAGTTGGGTGGAGAGGAACCTAATGAAGTTCAACAAGGGCAAGGGTAGGGTGCAGGGTGCACCTAGGGGTGCAGGACTGGAGCACCTCTATTATAAGGAACGGCTGAGAGACCTGGGTCTGTTTAGCCCGAAGAAGAGAAGACTGAGGGGGGATCTCATCAATGCTTATAAACATCTAAAGGGCGGGTGTCAAGAGAATGGGGAGAGACTCTTTTCAGTGGTGCCCAGTGTCAGGACAAGGGTCAATGGGCACAAACTGGAACACAGGAAATTCCACCTCAACATGAGGAAAAACTTCTTTACTTTGAAGAGTAGGCTGCCCAGAGAGGCTGTGGAGTCTTCTCTGGAGATAATCAAAACCTGACTGGATGCCTTCCTGTACAACCTGCTCTAGGTGAACCTGCTTTAGCAGGGGGGTTGGACTAGATGATCTCTACAGGTCCCTTCCAACTCCTATGATTCTGTGATTCTCGGGGGTTATAAGCTGATCCTCTCAAGTCATCATCACTACTGTAAGGGGGGAAAAAAAAAATTTGTTTTTCCAGTCCAGTAGTGTTTCTTATCAAAGGTACCAAAGCTTGTTTTGTAATAATGCTATGGGAAGGACATTATTGCACCCTAAAGGCAAAGTCCAGCGGATTTGAAATCTTGGTTAAGCGATAGGAAAAAGATGATAATGAACAACCGCTTATCAAGGCTCCAGGGAGATTAATCTGGACTTGTGCCCAAGGCACCAGTAACAAAATCAGCGTACACGTTTTAGCTAACGATCTGGAAGAGAAAACATTGGGTGCTTTGACGTGGTTTCTGAACCTGGCTTTGTAAGGTCATGATCAAAGGGCAAAGGGGGGAACTGCAACATCTGCTTATCTCCTGTGAAACCAGAACGCCTTTTAGCCATGAGTAAACTGGCTGATGTCAGTGAACCTTTGACGCACTCGAAGCAAGACAGTCCTGGTACCTCCGGTGCTTTGCTGAATCAGGAGCTGGATGTGTGGCCTCTGTCACTCACTCGGTTTGTGCGGGGGAAGGAAAAAAAAAAAAATCAACATTTGAACTTCTGGCGCCTTCTGGACTGTGGGACCTTGGCTGGAATTGATGGTGTGCGAGCAGCATGCTGTGGGGAGACTGCGTTGCCTGCGTGCTCCACACATGGTGGCACAGCAAGTGGAGTACATCCCTGACGCAGCCACGCCATCCCACGTACAGTGTGTACATCTCCCGAGCCTGCCGTGGGTGAGGTATAGAGTGCATGTATATGTATTTCTACTTGGAAAAATAGGTTTGATTTGTTTCCAGGGACTGCAAGACAGTAAAGGTGGATGGGGAAAAGAAAACACAATGGGTGGGTTTTTTGTTGGTTTTCTTCTGTTTTCTGTAGTAGTTTATTAAAGTCCCTGGTGTACTTCAGTTCTGGGTTGTTTCTCCCAACACACCTGACAAACTGATGTATGTCTGAGTGATACATTTCTGTAATTGCCAAACACTTAAAGTTTACAACATCTGATCTGCTTCTCTGGCACTACAGGTGAAAAGAAGGGGGAGAAGGGGAAGTTAGAGGTGTTAAGAAGGGGAAACTCAGCACACAGGGCTGTCATTTGTAGATTTTTCTGCCAGATACCCGGAGTCTGGCTGGTTTTCACCTCTCCTTTCAAGTACCTACACACATTTTTACAGTTACTCTATCTTCTTAAAATTAAGGGCGATGCAGGACATTCCCATGCAAACAGAAGTCCGCTAAAGCACCAGTTGTAGACAACTGTTTTATCATAGCACAGTCTGTTCTGTCTGATAATTGCTATTCTCTTACAAACCACCCATTAAAAGGCAACTGTCCCATTGTCCTGGAAGAGAGGCTTTCGTTTAGTCTGTAGAAAAAGTTATTTGTTAATTATAGACTTGACAATGGAGATTTTTTTTTTTTTTATATAAAACGAGTGGTGAGTTTTCACATTCTTTACAGCTGAACAAAAAAGATAGATATTTTACAAGGTAGAATGTGCACTGATGAAGAATTCTGAACTCTCATCTCCAAAGATGAATTAGAAAGAATAAGGTGATGCACTGATTTTAGGCATGGTGTAAACTCTCAGCGGGTGAAACCTTAAGCATAAGCAGACGGTTGTTTCAGTGTTTCTCTCCTCTGCTATGTCAATTTGACATAGTACAAAAGTTGCTTTGCTCAACTTCATTTAAAGACTTGAAGTAACACAGGGCCTTTCTTGCACTAGACTTCTTAGAAGAAAACAAAGATACTAGATGACCATTTAAAAGATTTTATTATAAAATTGTATCAACATCTACATCCAAGTAAAAGGCTTAAAACTACAGCTCAACTTTTAGGAATAAAAATTCAGTAAATGCTGAAAGAGGTACTGTATTATCTAGGTAGACAGCCCTTAAGTAATTATTATTACTTTTTAATACTACAGAGATTCCACGTGGGTTCCTAAGTGCTACACACACCTCTGTCTGCAGTGTGAATGTGCTCTCCAGCTTCTCTCCGCAAGCAACGTTGCGGATGTGTTTTACAGCACCCGTTTACTTCAGCTGCTTTGAGACAGAAGTTACAGCTCCTACCTGGAGTAGCTGCAGCTGTTAGAGATGTACAGTATGCCATGAGAACACAACTCATGTTCAAGCATTACCGGGTGCAGACAGACAGGTATAATTTGTGTTTTCTTGACAACAATGACTACCTAAGTACATTTTTGTGACCTTCTATTCAATACCAAAACAAAAATCAACAAATATTCAAGTATATTATGGCAGTGAATGCAGCTTTTTCCCATCTGCATTTTCTAAACAGAGATATTTCATTTTTATTATCCATTTAATTCACTGAGCTGAGCTCAGATACATCATCCGGTGACCTTTGGTGACTGCAGCTTATTCACTGGGATAAAAACAGCCTTAATGCAGTACTGAAGTCGTCATGCTCAGTAGTTATGACCAACACTTCTAAATTTAGTTTTTAAAAGAAACGAAGCATCAGGATACTATTTATTTTTGATTGAGAAATCTATCCCAACAGGACTTCTAGAAAACAAAGGTAGTTCCAGCTTTCTCTTTCCTTTTAAGAAATATTTGATAGTCACAGTAGAGTATGGAGTGGCTTTCCATCCAACAAATACAAATCTATTTTAAAAGACTCCTATGACTGAGCAGGATGTTTTAAATACTGTACTTGCAACTTCTTGCAAAGGATCATATACACTTAAGATAATATGTTAATTACTAAAAAAATTCAAGTAATATTATACAGCCCTGATGAACTTTGACTGGCCAGTTTGGCAGTGTCCGATATCTTAGCTTCTATTTTGACATTAAGTTTACCTTGCTTACAAGGGGGAAAATGCACAAAGAAGATGGGAAAGTAAGCTGCTTATTGGGAATGGAATGTTTTCCCAACAGCTCTCTCCCACTGGCACTGTTCCTGTGACAATTCCCCATTCTTTTGCTGTTCGTAAAAGTTATTCCGTGCTGTTCATATTTTGAAACTTCTCATTTCCTAAAACCTTTCCATTGCAATGAACAGTTTTTAGAATAAAATTCTAATTCCAACACCACTTCCTGAAAACCTTTCAAACAGACCTTCAGTGCTCATCACGGCTTTCGAGGTGCCAAATCCCCACATACCTCTCTGAGCTAGTGTGGTCCAATACAAATTTGACAAAGATGACAGGCAGATTTTGGTTTAGTGTATTTAGCCACTAACCTTCTAACCGCATGACAAAAAGGAACCACAAGACCATGTTTTAAACGTGCTGTTGTTCCCCATGTCACTTACACAATACATATCACCTTTCCATTCAACTTGCATGTCTGACTTCAGTTCTTGGGAAGTCCTAACTGACTGACTTGCCATATGTTTTCTGGAGTGCAGGGATGTAGGCTAGATGTAGCCTAACCTTACAGCTGCTATAACCAAGTAGCTTTCCATTTCTTTCCAGTAGCTTCCTAAAATATCCTGATTTCCTTCTTAGTTACCTTATGCATAGGAGCCTTACTTAGCTAGTTTTTCCATGAACAGCTTAACAAAAAAAAGATAATCTAGTAACGTAACTGAGAGCAAGGCACCACATAAAAATTATTACTGGAATACTTTTTTTTTTTTTTTTTTTAA
>VYZM01021024.1:293628-324118 GCA_013398915.1 Dromas ardeola
CCGCCCATAACGGAACGTTCCCGGTGCCGGGCGGCTCGTGACTGCCGTTGGCGGGGTTCCCTCCTCCGTGTGTCCCGTCCGTCCGTCCATCCCCCGCCTCCCCCCGGCCGTTGTTCCCCCACCGGCAGCGGGCGCGTCGCCAGCCCCGCGGGGGAGGCTCGGGGGGGTGCGGGTGTGTGTGTGTGTGTGTGTGCTGGCGCTGGCCTTGCTCCGTCTCCCGTGACCTTGTTTACCGGACAGGGTCCGGGCAATGTCAGCGGAGGGGCGGCCTTGCCAGGACCCAAGGGCACCGCACTCCTCCCGCCGCTCCGAAGTGGGGTCCCCGGGGCTGTGGGGAGCGGGCCTGGCCTGGCCCACCCCAGGTGGTGGCCGGTGGGCGCCGTAGCACCAGCTGTGTTGCCGAACCCTGTGGGGTGCGCGGGTGTTTGGTGCCTTAACCGAAGGGGAAGTGGCCTCTTTGCACGAAGCAGTGGAATCGCTGAAAGGCCGGGGTCGGCGCAGAGAATACGTGGAGGTGCGAAGGAAGCAAAATTGGATCCTAGCCAGAGGGTTCAGGGTGCTTGACATATCGGTCATGGCTGTGACCTGGATTAGTAGTGACCAAATATCTGCAGACAGCTGGTTTGGTGACGCACCAGTCCCAAATCGCCATGCGGCCCTTATTTACTCTGCCTAGAGCTGACCTCAGAGGTGACCGGCTGAGCGGTCGGTCAGCTCGTCTTCCAGGGTCACGGCTGAGCTGGGAAAAGCCTGCACACCTTTCCTCTTTGCCGGAGAGGAAACTTTGCTCTCCAGCACAGCCTGGCTTTTTCCCAAGCTTCCGAGTCCACTTCGCTAAAGGCAGGCTTTGAGTAAGGAGCTGAAGAATGGGGTCAACATCAGCAAAGGACTTCCTGCCATCCTAGGTCTTGCTCAGTAACAGCAGGACCACACAGCAATAAAACAACAAGACACAAGAACATAGCCTCAATACTTACATGTAATTCCTCAATCCAGTTTCTATATGCTTCTACACACATAATCAAATAAGCTCTTTTTAATGGGAAGAAAGATACATTCCTAAAAAATTCATATTTAATGTTTAATAGGCTGAGGAGAACACTTCAGTTTATCATTAGTTATTTTCTTGAACTTTATCTTATTTTTGTCTTCCTCGTCATATCTCTTATCCCTGCTTACTGTTCTATTCCCACTGTACTTTCTGTTTTATTATTTTATTGCTCCCTGTTTTATTATTTTATTGGGAGAGTTACTCTGTTATTGTTCCATCGGGTATATTATGTTTTACCACAGTGACTGAATGTTGGCATATGAAATGTGAAATGAAGCAAAGTGAAGACAACTAATAATAACAAATGTAACCATTTTGATTTTTCCTGCACTTGCCAGAAGTTGAAAATTTGAGAATAGATGTTAGGGTTTGCTTTTGACTGTTTTAACTTTGTTTGCCTCTAAGTTGCAGATGACTCACAAAAGTAAAAATATCATACAAATTTGTTTAAATTGTGGAACATGAATAGGATAGATTTTGGGTTTTTTCGTGTTCTTCCTGAAGCCACTAATCAATGGCAGGCAAGAATCTCAAGACTGACACTTTGCAATAAAATCTGAGTCAAGAAAGTCCTCCACACTATGCACTTACTCTAATTTATAAGGTCATTATTTCTGTTCTTATTGAGATACTTTATTTTAATCTGCTGGTGTGCTGACCCTTATTAATGTAAGTAACTTGAACAACCTTTGTGAGTAGTCATCTTACATACTCTGTTCTGAATAGGGAAAAAGTCTCCTAGGAGTAATTCCGGTTGTTTACATTCCTTTTCTTTACAGCAGCTTGTTTTCTCATAGTTTTCCTGGTAGTTATATGCAGTAAGGGATGAACAAAAATCTTACATGTTCAGTTTAGCTCTGAACAAACAGTACAATTGTAGTTGCAGGAAATGTAGGAAGCGTGTTGACTTCCCCAGTTATTAAAAGGGCAGGCTCCAGTAACTCAAAACCTGGATGCTTTTCAAATCAAAACAAACTTCTACAAGGATTTTACACATCAGCAGCCTGACAATTAACAGAGTTTTATTGCTCAACTGAGCTTCTGGAAGAAGTGTGTCTCCTTCATCATGCAAATTTGCTTCTTACTCTTTGTATGATGGGTTATATATTTCAGTAGGTTCTGAACAATATAATTTTCCATTCCTGTAAACATAAATGGTATATCTGGGAAATAATTGTTAAGGATGTCCTGAATATTGGGCAAGACAGCTAAGTTTGAGGCACAAAGGTAACAATATATGAGGATTTGTTGTCAGCCAAGCTGGATGTGAAGAAGACTAGGCCATGAAAATTGTTAGCACTTCAAATCACTCCACGCTCCATCCTGACTGCAGTACTGTGTGTTCTCACTTTACTTCCTCTCCAAACCACCATTTCCCCCCTCCTTCTGAAGCCCCAGTGCACGTGACAGTTAAAAGTGCAGGTTTCGGAGAACACCATGTTGATGCTGAAGGACGGTGCCAGATTCTGAACTGCAGCATTCGTCAGATGGGGTCTCATTGCTGCTGCTTTAGTATTTTAACGTTCCTCTTCTGAACTGCCCTGGGGCAAGTTTTGAAAAGGCAGTAACAATGCTTTCAGTTGCTCAGTGACAGTAATGGTTTGCTGACTGTCCTTAAGAAAATGGAGCTGTGTTAACATTCTGCTTTTTCGCACAACAGAAAAGTGGAACAAATGAAGCCTGGATTCCTATACATTTCTCCCCTAAATGCTGTCCATTGCAATCAGCTGTCTCCCTCCTTAATGTTACTTATGACCTCCCCACTGCTGGAGACACAACGTGCTGTACTTAGGTCAGAACTGTGTTCCTGGCTGGACAGAATACGTGATAACTGGCCACGTTGCTGATGTCTAATACAAGGTGTCTTGGATGACTGTGCCCTCCCTTTTTCTCCATGGTGACACAAATTTAAGGCTTTTCTTCCTAGCCCACCTGTCAACAGGCGCTGGAGACGCAATATGCTCAGCTGGGGTGGTTGCCCTCTCCTGACCAGCCAGGATACGTGTGATGACAACTGGTGGGGTTGCTGCTCTCTAGTAGAATGAATCTTGGATGAGTTTCCCCTGCCTTTTCCTCAGTGTGGACCAAAATTTGAATCTCTCCTCTAGGAGGGATGGTTTGGCAAACAGGTGAACAGGCACCATTATTGAAGTTTTTTCCCTTGGGAAACCAGACTAACATTTTCTACTTGGGACAAAGGCAATTTTTAATTCAGCTTTTGTAAGGAAGAGTAAATGATGGCCCAGGAGGAGCAGTAAGTCAGGGTGGATAGCACTAGAAAGTTTTGAATGTAAGCGGAAGGAATGGTCTGATGACCGAAGAGGTTGAGCTGTATTTGCAGCACTTTGTGACATTTCCAGCAGTACCGTGGGCAGAGCGCTGAGATGGGTCTGCCTTTATGCAACTGGGTTGATACTTCAGTCTACTTGTTTTCTAAATATTTATGTGGCCCTTTGCATGGAAAAAAAAGACAGAAATAGCATTACAAACAAAGGTCGTATCTTCCCGTTCTCATCTTTCTATCACCCGACGCTGCAGCCGCGGGAGCTGTCGAGCCGCCGAGGGCTCCCAGCGCGGCCAAAATAGCCGAAGTAGGTGAAAGGTCATAGAGCAGCACACAAACAGGCTGGCGTGCCCAGCCCCGCGGCCGGTTCAGTAAGGGAAAGGTCCTGCAGCTGCTCCAGCGCTTGCGCAATCTCCCTCCTGGCCGCTCAAAGTTTGCAAAAGTCAAGAGTACAGTAGCTGGATCGTTCTGTTGCCGGAGCTGCGGCCGGCTGGCAGCCGGCTTGGAGCGGTAAACACCGGGATGCGCATGGCAACCCAGCGGCCCCCAACAGGAGACAGCCTTTTTCCTCCTTTCCCTGCCTTTGTTATCCACATCTGAAACTGTGTGTTAACTGCTTTAAAATGATGAGGGAAAAGGAGAACGGATCGCTGGTTTCAAGAATTGCTTTTCCAAAAAAATAGCAAGAGGCTTGCATGAGATTAGCTGTCTCTGCACTGGGAGTGTAGAGACAGCAGAGAGGGAGAAAACTGTTTTGGGATATAGCTGTACCCTTCAGGGAAAAAGCTAGGACTCAAACTGTGATAAAATACCACTCAAAAGTGTTTATCTTGAAATGCCTGCCACTAGAGCATGTTGAATTAAGGAGGCTGTTTACCATGTAGGAGAATAGCAATCTTCGGCCAAGTACGCTGTTGCAGAGGAAATAGAGGTGAACGCTCAGTGTGGGCTGGCACAGATCTAAAGCATATAGCTGGAACAAAACAAATGTCCTTCTCCAGCCTCTGCTGGCTACCGTAGCCATTCTTGTGGAAGAGCATGTGCCATCCTTTATGAGAGCTGCTGACGCAGAGGGAAAAAAAGAGGCAAGGTATCATCAGGACAACTGCCACCCTGGGCCACGGCTGCCTTTAGTGGGAACAGCCCTGCTCTGAAGAAGAGCACCTGGGAAAAGGTGGACAACTTGTGAAAAGTCAGAAAAAAGTGAATGTTACCAAAAGAACACCACTTTTAAGGCCTAAATATGTTTCAGCAGAATCAGAAAATAGCTACATTTTTCTGTAGGAATATGGGAAGGGAGTTAGTGGAACAAGATGGATCAATTTAAAAGTTTTGGATTAGACATCTTAAGAAACACAATACCTGAGAAGAAGGAGCTCTAGCTTCACCTGTAACCCTTACAGTAGTCATGGGCTTTGAACTGGTACACAGACTGCTTTTCATTTTAAGCATGGACCACTCTGGGTGAAGATGAAGGGTTTTTGCTAATTGTTTTAAATCAGCTGTGCTTGATCCTGTTGACTGTAGCAGGACACTTGGTAAAGTGGATGTGGTGGCTTGAGTTTCTGCTCAGAACAATAGCCTTGAACTGTTACCCCAGGTTATTTTGTCTGAGGTTGATCTTAGAAAGCACTCTGTTTCTCCAGTTTTCCCGCTCAGCATCTCTTTCTTCAGGTCTGGAAGAATTTATTTTCTTTTAGTGTCTGACATAGGAAATTGAATGAGAAATTTAGCCTAGGAAATAGTGAGATAAGAGAAGAGACATCATCTAGAAGAGGACTCGCTATGGTGTTATCTGGCCACTCTTTCAAAAGACATGCAGAATTTATGTTATTACCGGAATGCCGCTTCCCCCTGGTGTTTCGGATTACCCAAGGGAAGTTTGTTTCCTGTTTGTGATGGTGTGACCATTATTACTGAAGTGTTAATTCACAGATATTAATAAGTTGATCTCCTAAAGATTGAGTTTCCATAATGTACTCTACAGAAGGTAACCACACAGTAAGCCCATGGGAGTTTTCTTATTTGATGAAATGTATAACCACAGGCTAAGCCATAATAGTTGTAGTTAAATATGAAAATGTGTATTAAAATAGTCCTGTTAAAAAAACAGTACAATAGAACATGTTGCACTGCACAATTAAGATTGTTTGCCATTGCATCTGAATAAGTACAACAATATTTTTGTGTCATATGACTAACAGGTATCTAATTATGGGTAAATCATCAATGCAACGTTGCTGGAACATTAAGAACAGCCTAAACAAGGGAAGCTCTCCATTATTTGTGGAATTGTTTTAATCTTGTGGTATAATAGACGCTAGCAGCCTAGTGGAGTTTCACTATGCAGTATTAGTATATTTTCTTTTTACTGTAATTCTTTTAATATTTTTATTACTCTATCCACATTGACATTTCCAAATTAATTTTTCAACATAGTGCTCATTTAGTAGTCACTGAACTGAAAAATGGTTTCCAAATCTTGGTTTCCAAGATTTCAGTCTACCTAAAGTGACATACAAACCTATGCTGGTCTAATATTTCTTCATTTCACTTGTTGAAATTACAGCAATATTCTAAATGAACTGTGGTGGTTATGTTTATGTGCAAGCATTCATGAACATACATATTATTTAGTTTCTACGTGGGAAAAGACCCTAGACATTCAAAAATACTGAATGAAGAAAGTAGAGTTTTAACTGACATATTTGCCTATTTTTAAAAAGTTCAAAATATGAGCAAATACAAATCTTGATTCCCTACTATCTGAGACATAATACCTGGGTATAAATAATCAACAATATCTTTCCAGGCATTGGTTTCACCAAGCTTTCTTTCTTTGAAAGAAAATGTTTTAACATACTAATAGCAGGATACAGTCTGTGAAATGGAAATTAAAAATGTCTTTGTCTCCTGTGACACCAATTGAATTATAAATTTAGATGGAAAAAGTTCTGTTATTAACAGGATAGCTTTTCACTGCACAAGATTAGATTCATTGAAATGTGTAAGATCTCCATTTACACCTGATAGGAAACATTGTAATTTCCTCTTGCACACTCACACAACTACTGTTGAAGCGTGAATTGTCAAGTCTTCCATTTCATAGCTAGTCATGATTAATACATATTTAACTAGGGTTAAATATTTGGGGACTTCCTATTCCCAGAAAGAGATTACAAACTTACTCTCTGGTTCATTCAGTACTGGAGAAATGTTATGAAATTTTAATATTCAGATCAAGCAACAAATCTACTATAAACCATCGTAAGATACTCTAGCCAAGAAAAAACTTGGTAACCACCACAAGAGACCTTGCTAGCTTTCAGCGTGTGCTGAGAGTGCTTTCCTCTGGGGTAGCTGCTGGAGCACCATTTTTCCCTCTGCTTTCCATTCCAGATATGCTATGTGGAAGCCTGAAAACTCGTTCCTTAATTGCAGCTCCCTGTATGCTGAAGCTTAAAAAACAGTGATAAGGAAGTTATCAAAAAAGCAACCTGGAATTCAGAAACGCATATGTAGTTCCAGCAGGACCAGGATAATAATTTGAGTAAGATACTTAAACTTATATTGCATGGGTGTTGCCACGCTGAAATGAATGAGGTTATCTGTATTTATTTCTATGGGTGTTTTGGGCTGTCTAACAGCATGCACATCAAGAGATGTATATGCTAATCTCCTCTCATATATGGAAACACAGAGTCTTTAAATTGTAAGCATTTGAGTTAAAAGTAAAATCCTTGCTGGATTCAAATCAGTGCTGAGAATCCTAGTTGGGATGTGATTTTTACTGAAAGTGACCTTCTTTAAGGCCTTGGGAAAAATCAGAGGTTTTGTAAAAGCAAGCTAATAAAGACACTTATATCACGTTTCCCATAGAAAAATCTTAGTCAAACCTTCATTACGCTTTTGGCTCTTCTTGTGAAATACAGTAAATAGATACGGTTTCTGCACTTCCCATGAGAAAGACTCGAAGGAGTGGTGGACTCCATTTGGAAAAGCACTCTGTAATTTTGTGTGACTCAGTGTTGGCTGCTTAATAAAAACTGTGAGACCCTGCAGCTCTGAGAGACTTCAGAGTTGTGAACGCATATCACCTTGAAAAAATTAGGTGTTAGGTCTGACCAATATCCTGAATTTAACTGTACAGGTGAAAATGTGGGATAAATTTCCACCCCAAGTCATTCAAAGAGACAAATTACAGCATTTTGACTCCCAGAATTTTCTCTTTCAAATACAAAGGGTGCGTGTGCCCCATTTAACCATCCCTGGAGAAATCTATCTAAAATTGTACTTTTGAAACATCCAGATAATTCTAGCCCTTTACAGTCTCAGTTCATGTTTCAAATCTTGTGCCAAATACTTGAATGCCTTGGAGTAGAGAAGACCTAGAGGGAACACATAAAATTATATAGGAAAGGCACCAATTCACTCTTGCTGAGCAGTAATTTGGCTTGGTTTAGTAACCTGTGAAGTGGTTCTCTAAAATGATGAACTTTAAGGAAACTGTAAAGAGTGTGATTATTGATATCTGCTGTAGGTGACCTTTATGTGCTGAAAAGATCATGAGGTAGTCAAGACAAAAAAATTACAACCTCCTTTTCTTCTTCTCTCTAATGGTCTGAAATTGAAAAATTGGATCTGTTGAACCCCAGTTAAAGTTAGGACAGCCAAATAAAACAAGGCTACAACCTGCAACTTGCAGTTTTCCAAGTATGTTATTTATATACCTCAGAGACCAAATGCTCCTGCTCGAGGGAGTCGTGACTCACCACACTCATCTGAACATAAATCACTTCAGGTTATTTCCATCCATTCACTACCTCTGCCATTAACTTTCCCCTCTATGGTAAAGAAACGCATTGCAACATTTCAAAGGAACACTTAAAGGCACAGATGCAGATCATCCACAGCTTTTTCTCCTGATTCTTTTTTCAGTGCTGTGATAAGGACTGTGTGCCTTGCTTTCTTCCCTACTTCTGAATATCTTTCTGGCTGCTCTTTGTTTGTTGCTTGTGTTAACGTAATCTAAACTCCTGTCAGCATTATCAAATTTATACTGGTATTGATGAGCTTGCACGATATGGTTAACGCTTTAGCATCATCGTTCCTGGTGTTACATCAACATATGGCAGGCAACATTTCAAATGCATTAGCTATGCAGGTGACCTTTTAACTCTCCTTAGGAGCATCTCTCACTGTTGTACAAAGGCGGCGTGCCCATTGCCACAGCATGCTGAGGGTGGCATTTTAAGTGTCACTCATCATCTTGATAAGGGACCAAAAAGGCAGTAGCATGCCATTGGGTATGTCCCATGACACAGACATTGCCTGGGTGTGCTAGATGCTGGGAAATGCTGAAGAGGGGCCAGACCAGATCCAGAAACACATTGCTTTCCTTGATGTAAATAACCTCTAACAATTCCCCCGTATTCATATCAGTTGAATCATTTTTTCCAGAGCTCCCTTTGGAAAGGACCCTCTCTGTCCTATCCCACCCTTTTAATAAGAATGTTTTCCAGAAGTACACTGAGCAACTTGACTAGTGTTTGAAACACTAATTTCAAAGCCTTATTCTTCCAATTTTTTACATTAGGGAAGTTATTAATTTTTGAATGTTTTTTTAAATTATTTTTATCTCTGATACACTGTTTACAGCATGGTCGAAAGGATGTGTTTCCCAGTTCTAGTAGAAGTGTATGGACTGTCTGATCCCAACTGCTGTGTGTATTTGCTGCGTAGCCTTGATTTGGCCTAAGAGAAAGTTTTTATGCTTGCAGAACGGATTTATTCTGTGTTATGACTGGGAAGCTGAGCTGTCGCTGGCAGTGTTCAACCCAGACTTTCAAATGCTTTTTAAAGTATTTGGGGATCTGACAGCTGTGTGTCTGAAAATAGGTTAAGGAGAAGTTGTTTACAGGAAAGGACAGGCTTGGTGTGCTCACTATCTATCTACTGCATTGCTGAAGAGCTTGCTGTGATGTTCTGTACTTGTCAGAGTTCAGATAACAACTGACGAGTTCACGTACAAGTAAAGTGGACAATTTTGAGCAGGATGGTATGAAATCTTCTTGCCAGCTAATTAGTATTAAGTATTATGCATAGATATTGCAATGTGAGATATTAGAGGGGATCACTGGGACATCCTTGAAATGATGGGTTAACTTCTCAGCAAGAGGGAAGTCGTGTACGTGTTATTCACAGTTACTGGATAGTGTGTGAATGACTGTGAACGAAGTCCTAATCCAATGTCCGCTGCATTCAGTTAAATGTTTCCAGCCATTTCAGCTGTAGTCTTCAGTGGGAACAGGATCAAACCTCTGTAAGACAGGAGAGGGCAAAATGCTCCCTGAAGGGAAAAAGTCAGTTTTAGGCTTCATATTTTAAATTTTTCAATCATTTTAAAAAACTTTCAGAAAAGTATTTTGGAGTCTGATTTGGCCCTTCATTAGCTTCCTATATTACACATAGATTAACTTAATAGTTGAAAATTTTTACTTATGACTGTCTAACTTGAGGAAGACAGTGACCTAGGCCGCCTTTACGGCAAGGAAAAATAAAACAGACATTCATATTCTTGTTTTGAAATCCTTTTCTGTGCATGCTTTGTTCTTTCTGGCTAAAATAAGTGATACTTTGTTTTTAAAAATGCTGTGACGATGTCATGTCCATCATTGGTCATGGACTGCCAGAGGAAGGAAGCACAGGGTATCTGAGTTGAGAGAGCCTAGCAGGGAGATCTGGTGCCAGGAACCAGGGGGCAGGAGAGGAAGATGAACTGATGAATCCCCGCTGTGAGCACCAACATCCAAGTGCACTCTGAGATCAGGAGGGAGGCAGGGGACACCTAACTCTGGAACTGCTGAATGACACAGAAGTGTTACCTGTCTCTTCTCCAGATGTCCTGTACTAAGCAGTAAGAAAATATTAGAAAAGCAGGATGGAGCACTGCATGGAAATCAGTAACACACTGAATATTGCTTTATGCAGGATCTCAGTGAAGAGAGTCTCCTTCTTATTTTCAGCCAGCTGTGGGGGCCATGGCCACAGTGTTCCGTTAGATAGCTCTTGTGAGCTTCCCACACTAGACATGCATGACATGTTAGGTAGCTTCACTAAGCCATCCCAGTTGTCTCTATACAGTATAGACTCCTTCTAGGACAGATATCCCATGCAGTAGTCCTATCAAGGCCTTTTTAGGATTCATACTACTGTGATATAAAGGTCTCTGATTAGTTGTTGCTATTACGCTTCAGAACCTCATAGCTAATGACTATGGATGACTAACGACTGAGGAGAGATGGCCTTACTGTTTGGTTTTTTTTGTATGGGGAAGGGAGAGGAACTGGAAGAGAAAGTCAATTTAAGACCCATACTCAAACCAAGACTAGTCAGAAGATGAGACTTGGATTGTAAGTGCTGCACACTTTGTTCCTAGCAAGGCATGCATTGTTCAGGACAAAATGTCTTTACTTTCCTTACTCCCTCAGCCTTTGGGTAGATGTTTTTGTGATCAGTATGAGCAGTGTTGTTTTCCATGACTCAGTGATGTATAGCTGTTTAGAAAACTTCCTAGACATTTTACAGGTTTAACTCTGTTACCTGTATTACCTTAAATTCTGAAACTGGGTACTGAGCAGAGAATCAGATGTAGGCCACCTCAATCCAAACAGTAAGACTTGGTGAAACATGGGAGAAAGTCCTTATGGCCCTTCAAAGAATTGCATAAATTATGTGTCCTATAGCAACAGCCTCTATCTCTGTGCTACACAAAATTCTTTGGAAGTTTTTTATCCCCACTCTGGCCTTTTGTGTTAGTTCCTACATCAAGACTGTGAGCTTTCTGCCCAGTTAGTCAACATCTGGAGAGAACAACCCAATGCCACCATTTGCTACTGCCTGCAGACATCCAGTCTGAAGATCCAAGTCAATGAAGGCATCTCTCCTTGTAGAATGGTATCCAAAATGCTCAGAAGCTGAAGGGTTTTCAGAAGAAAAAGGAATCTGAGCAGACTGTCACAAAGAATGACTCTGAAAGATGGCCCGATTGCCTCTTTAAGAAGATTAGAAGAGAGGACACACACATAGCTGATCCCCCTCTTTGTGCTGGTTTAGGAATGGTCCCTGAATACTACAATCCTAAATTCAAAACCTTCCAGAGCTTAAGACATATTTAATTTGTTTTATTTTTGTTACTATTGCTAGAAAAGATACGGGTTAAAAAAAAAAAGGGTAAAAGAGCGATTTTTACTTTTGTTAATTTTCCTGTTTGCTTGCAAAAATATTTCTAGAATATCACAGAATCTTATGTTAAAATACTTTTTAATAATATTTGTTTCACTTCATTCCACAAAGAATACTTGGTTGTCTCATGGCAAATTACATTTTATGGTCTCTCCTGTCTGTAATTTTGGAACAAAAATAATCTAGGTGAAAGGTTGCCTGCATAGATACTGCTGGGGGTGAGCGATAATGTAACCTCCAGGGCAAGGCAGTGCTGCCACCTGTGTTCATTCACTCTCCAACAGTTCCAGACCTTTTCTGAACCTTGACTCAGAGAGAAAATTTCCCATTGCCTAGTAGAGTAGTGTTACAGTCCGTGAAATGGAAAAAAGAAGTTCTGCTTTGGGAGCAAAGAAAAATCTCCGTATGCAACCTGTTTGTCCGGCTAGCAACAGAAATAGAAGGTCTACTTTACCAGCCTTGCAAGAAGTACTAGTATTTCATACCTGTGACTACCAACCTGCTTGATCATGACTTTCACAGAAAGGTTTACTTTCCTCTTTGAATGTTAATGTTTTAGGTTTGTTGGTTTTTTTCAAACATATTTTATTTTATTGAGTACCGAGTAATGTTTCACTATACTTCACCTCTACAAAAACCCCAAACAAGCAAACCCAGCAAATCAACTCAAAAAACTCTGCATTTTTTAGGTACTGCTTGCGGTTGTATTTTCCGGTGTGTCATATTCTTCTGATGGACAGGGAGACAATATCTGTCTTTCTGGTCTGGAAAGCTTTATGACTGAAAGTTTTTGTGGTGGGAAAGGAAGATGAATAGCTAGAAGTGACTTATCTTCATAAATGATGTCAGATTTGCTTTACCTGGGTAAAGCTTAGATTAGATTTCTGATAATTTTTACCAAAAAAAATGATAGGCTTTGTTATATGACTATCATCTCATGTAACGTAACAGGCAGCACCTAGAAGAATGATGTCAAAACCAAATCTATAAAGTTTGAGCTACCGTGGGTTATGAGCCACCTTTGATGTAACAGTGTGGTTTCTCCAGTTCAGGTTCTGTTCTGCTAATAGGTAAAGATGTACCACTGCCCATTCTGTGAACAGTAAGATTTTTGAGGATATCAGTTTTCTGTAAGTATTAAACTCATATAAGTTCTTTTCCTTGACAGAATACTGGTGAGAACTGACCCTAGTTCTGGAAGGAACTTCAGTGCAATTCCGCACTAAAGGTACAATGTGGGTAGGACAATAAGCAAGGTAGCGTATCATTATCAAAGGTGGCGTATCATTATCATCTAGTTTCCAAGCAAACAGGCCGTGAGCATTTGAACTAAGTCTAGACATAGTAAGAGCCTGGATTACGTACGCTGCGTGACATAAAACCAAAGCTACTAGCTCACATAAATGGAAATTATTTAGTTTAAGAAATGTATGAAAGAGGTATAAATATAGCTCAGACAAATTACTTTCTGTCAGCAGTATGGCAGTTGTAGGTGTTGACTCTTTAGAAGTAGCTTATTTATGAAAACCAGGCAGCAATACAATGGCAGGGCATTCTTGTTTTACTCTGGGACACAGTATTTAAATATCACCTTGCAACTGAACACAATACAATGAGAAATATTATTTGCTATTCCGTGGACCTCTTCCCCTCCTTATGTCTGAATTCATTGAAGGCACGTGGTTCTTCTCATTCACAAAGTGTCAGCATTTCCATAACACATAAACCTTTTCCCACCTTGGAAAGGAGGAGTTCCTGATTCATCTGTATTTGTCTGAGAGTTTGACATGCCTACATGTGACCAAGTATCCACATGCAGCATGATTTCTGTTTTGGCTCTGAGAAGAGATGGTAAGGGAAAATGTGATATCTGTGTACAGAAATAGACCGTCTATTTAGAATTCAAAACAAGTCGTTGTCAGATCTCATCTAGGCCTCTGGACAAGCTATACTTGTTTTATCTTTTAACACAGACAAATTCTGTAATATTTTGGGGGAAAATGTTACAGAGTTGAAAATTAAAACTTCCCTAGGAATTCAAGATTATTCTTCTGAAATTATTCTATGCATTCAAGTTTTCTGTCTAAAATTTCCTAAGTGTGCCATTTAACACTAAAATTTCCTAAGTGTGCATTTCACACGAGTCTGTCCCCTTGCTTAAATCAATGCCAGCTAAGAAATTAATAGGGCATAGTATTGCCACTGAATGTCTGTGTACACTCCTTGAGCAAAAATGGAAGGAAATGTTTTTAGAACTGAAAAACACTTTTTATGTGCCCAAGTTTCTAGGAGTGTGACTTAAAGCATCTTATATGACCAAATAATCTGTCTTTCAGAAAGCTCACTTCCAGACTTACACTGAGCACCCAGACACTACTGTAACCCCAGTCTTTGGCACAGTGAAAATATCTGATAGGGAAGCTGCTGCAAAACATAAAGGCGCGTTCTTACTGGCCCAGAAAAACTAAGTTTCTGCTAACTACAGTTTGCTGCTGACATGTAGAAAGTCTTAGTGTGCACTCAGCAAACATGATTCGTGTGTCTGTTAGAAGAAATGTATGTTATAGCCATTCTTAGTAAATAATCAGAGAGAAAACCTGGAATTTAGCAAGCTCCCTAAGTTAATTGCATCCTAATGAATGAAGAAGCAGCAAAATTTTGTAAAAACAGTCTTGTTTTGTCTAGAGAGCAAGAGGTTTTGAAATGGACAGTAAACATTATTACAGTGGATGGATTCTGGCTCATGTTCTTCAAGACATCCCACCACAGCAGGATATCATGACAGTTACCCCAGGCTGGGTTATATATGCCTGTGTGGAGCTGTCTGAGCTCAAGGCTGTTGCTTGCTGAGAAACCAAAACGTTCTCTTCATATAATGCTGATTCTTTATTTTGTCTGCATGCTTTCAGTCATACTTAAGACTCCGATTTCCAGTTTTTATTTTTAATTGTTTTCAATGCTTGTATTTGGTCATTTAAGTGTCTTTTGTCTTTACTAAAGAATAATTTTTTAAAGCTTCTTTGAAGCTTAATTGCAGATTTCTGAGTAGAAAGAACAAATTTTCAAGAAAAGTCTTCAAGCTGCTTCAACAGTCCCTTATTTCTGCTTTTTACATTTCTGCACTGTGTCACCAGATATACAAAAACCAACCTGTAATAGCATTATTATATATGACCAACAGGCAGTGTGGAAAGGGATGTGGAGGGTCTTTAAATATGTTGGAGGTGACTTTATTGCAAATTCTAGAAAAAGAATCTTTCTTTTTCCTGAACATTTTGTCCACTGTTTTCCTTACTAGTTGCAGGCCAGCTGGTGTTTCTGATGGTGGCAGTGATGGCTTAAAATGAAACAGGAATCTTAGCTACAGCACACATAATATTAAAAATATAGTAGAAAGGGTCCAGTCCTAAGCCCTGTCCCCATGCACAGAAGTCAGTCGATCAACAGAATAAAACACATTGCATAACAGGTTCAATATACAGCACAAATTTAGATAGTAGTATCTGCAAAATAATAATGATAATAACACAGTAGGACATAAGCAGGTGAGGAGGTTCCTGGAGTGTGTTGGTGGTAACTCCCTACTCCAAGTGATAGAGGAGCCAATGAGGAGAGGTGCTCTGCTGGACCTCATACTCACAACAAGGAAGGGCTCACTGGGGAAGTGAAGATCAAAGACAGCCTTGGCTTCAGTGGCCGTGAGATGGTGGAGTTCAGGATCCCAAGGGCAGGGAGGAAGGTGAAAAGCAAGCTCACAACCGTGGACTTCAGGAGAGCGGACTTTGGCCTCTTCAAAAATCTGCTTAGAAGAGTCCTGTGGGATAAGGCCCTGGAGGAAAGGGGGGCAGGAAAGCTGGTTAATATTCAAGGATTACTTCCTGCCAGCTCAAGAGTGTTCCATCCCAATGAATAAGAGGTCAGGCAAAAATGCCAGGAGGGCCATGTGGGTGAGCAAACTGGCCAAACTCAAACACAAAAAGGAAGCCTACAGAGGGTGGAAGCAAGGATGGGTAACCTGGGAGGAATACAGAAACATTGTCCGAGCATCCAGAGATGAAGATACGAAAGCTAAAGCCCAAATGAAATTGCATCTGGCCAGGGATGTCAAAGACAACAATAAGGGCTTCTATAAGAACATAGAACAAAAGGAAGACTGGGGAAAATGTGGGCCTATTGCTCAAAAAGAGAAAGGATCTGGTTACACAGGACATGGAAGAGCCTGAGGTACTGAATGCTTTTTTAACCTCAGCCTTTACTAGCAAGACCAGCCTTCAGGAATCCCAGGTCTGAGAGAGCGGAGGGAAAGGCTGGAGCAAGGAAGATGTACCCGTAGTGGAAGAGGGTCAGGTCAGGTAATTCTTAAGCAAACTGGATGTACATAAGCCCATGGGCCCTGCCAGGACGCACCCATGAGTGCTGAAGGAGCTGGCCGATGTCATTGCAAGGCCACTTTTGATAATCTTTGATCATGGTGACTGGGAGAAGTCCCCAAGGTCTGGACAAAAGCAAATGTCACTCCTATCTTCAGGAAGGGCAAGAAGGAGGACCCAGGGAATTACAGGCAGGTCAGTCTCACATTGATCCCTGGGCAAGGGATAGAGCAGATGATCCTGGAAACCATTTCCAGGCACATGGACAACAAGGAAATCATCAGGAGTAGTCAGCATTGCTTCACCAAGGGGAAGTCATGCTTGACCAACTTGATAAACTTCTGCAGTGAAATGGCTGGCCTGCTAGATGAGGTGAGAGCAGTTGGATGTTGTCTACCTGGACTTCAGTAAGGCCTTTGGCACCATGTCCCATAAGATCCTCATAGTCAAGATGTTGCTGTAGGGGCTGGATGAGCAGACAGTGAGGTGGGTTGAAAACTGGCTAAATGGCTGTGCCCAGAGGGTGGTGATCAGTGACATGAAATCTTTGCTGGACTTTCTCCAGTATGTGCGTGTATTTTGTGTACTGAGGAGCCCAGAACTGGACACAGTTCCAGGTGTGGCCTCACCAGTGGTGAGGGGAAGGATCACCTCCTTCGACTCTCCTCTAAATGCAGCCCAGCATACCATTAGCCTTCCTTGCTGCAAGGGCACATTGCTGGCTCCTGTTCAACTTGGTACCCATCAGGACCCCAGATCTTCTTCTGACAAGCTGCTTTCCAGCCAGTTATCTCCCAGCATATACTAATGTATGGGCTTGTTCCTCCCCAGGTGCAGCACTTTGCTCTTCTTGTTGAGCTTCATGAGGTTCACGTCTGCCCATTTCTTCAGCCTGTCAGGGTCCCTCTGTATGGCAGCAAGACCCTCTGGCATATCAGCCATTCCTCCCAGATTTGGGTCATCTGCAGACTTGCTGAGGTTACACTCTGCCCTTCATCCAGATCATTAATGAAGATGTTGAACAAGATTAGACCCAGCATTGACCCCTGGGGTACACCGCTAGTTCCTGGTCTCCAGATAGACTTCGTGCTTTGTATCACCATGCTCTGGGCCCAGCCATGCAGCCAGTTTTCAGTATACCTTACTGTCTGCTCATCCAGGCCATACTTCATCAGGTTCTCTATGGGGATCTTATGGGAGACAGTGTCAAAGGTCGTACTGAAGTCCGGGTAGACAATATCCACTGGTCTCCCTTTGTCTTCATACTTTCTTCATCCATTGCCTCTAATTTCCCTTTGTGACTCCCTCGCTACGGTTACTGGAGTGGCAGAGCTAAGTGCACCACTATACAGAGCTTTCCAAAAAGTGACCTCATCAAAGAGAGGATCAATTCCACTACAATTTTAAAGCTTTTACTTGAGAAGTGTAAGAGAGTAGACAATATTATCACTAAATCCTTGGAGGACGTGAGTAGGAATTAAGTCGGCAAACCTGTCGCCCTGGTGGAGTGAATTGTTGCCCTGCCACCTAGTGGCAATAGCTCACTGTATAGCAGTAATTAAGTCTATTTACGGTATTAGCTTTATTATGATTGTCACACTTCTATAAGGTGTTCTATTTTTCTTTTCTATCTATTAAAACCCCTTGTTACTAATGGAAGATCAAGCATCAATCAATGTCAAGAATCTTAATGAAAGTTCTTACATGTAATGAGAAGCCTGAATAAATAGGAGGATCAAGAATATTAAATGACTGTTTTACTAGCAGTGTATCAAACACATCGAAACACCAATATTTGAACAAACTCAAAATACAGATGTAAGTAAGGAAACAAAAATAATGTTTTTGTAAGAAGTCGTTTAGGGCTGTTTTTCTTATCTCCTAAATTAAACATAAAATGTAGTGCTTAAACAATTTAAATGTGAAAAAAAAAAAGGGAAAAATGAATGGTGGCTTTTCCAACCACTCTGTTATATCATGTATATGCTGTACCCTGGAACATACCCATACCCTCTCATCCACCCATGGTATATTTCTGAAAAATGTGATGGCTAATGATAAGATGTGCAGTTAAATGATTTCCCCTGTAAGAATCAATGCAATAGAAGGTATATGTTCATGGACTAAAGAAGTATTCATAATGTAAGGACACAGGGACAGAGTCCATGGTTTGGATGATGGAGAGCAGGATCATCAAATGGTTGAGATGCTGGCTTTTCAGGGACTGGTGGCGTGGAGCAGCTCACACTTCTGAAAGATCCCAGCCACTTCGTCTGGAGGCTGAACATCCAAGCGCTTCCCATCAACTGACTTGATTGATCCTGACTTATCTGAAGACGGTGGTGATTATGAAATGTACTATTCAAACAGAGATAGCAAAAGCACTTGCAGTGAAAGGCTTACATTGGGCAGCTGTATAGGGAGAGATCACGATAGTGAGAAAGGCTGCAGCTTTGGGTAGCAGAACACGGGACTGATATCAATGGCATGAGCCTAACGATGCGTTTATGAGGTTCCCAAGTGCAGGCCTCCTTTTTCCTGTGTGAATGGCCATGCCAGACTGATCTCACAGCTTGAGTGTCACTTTGTACGTAACTCAGCTTGTCTTGGAGGAGTGTGGGGGTCTGAAATAAATGCTGAGGCATGGCAGTGGTATGTAATCCAAAAGCTTCTCCTTCAACATGGCACCTAGATGGTGATGCTATATATGTTTGGTTTGAAGTTTTTCGCAATGCACTTTATATGCACTCTGAGCAAGGGGCATTTTGGCACTGACTTGTGCAATCAGCGTCAGCTCCTGTACACAGACATAGGCCCTGGGCTTGTCACTGCAGTGTTGCGTGCTTACATGTCCCTGGGCTTGTCACTGCAGCGTTGTGTGCTTACATGTCTCATGAAACTCACTGCAACTTTTTGCACAGTCTGTTTTGCAGCCTACTGGTATGTCAGAGGTTTTGGGACAAGGACAGTATGCATCCCAAACATCAAAGAAACCCATAAAAATCAAAATGTATGCTATAAAAGAATAGAACTATCTCAGCATGCATTGAAATTCATGGAAATGAAATTTCCTGTTTATAAATAGAGAAACACTCTAGGTAAACAAGGGAAGATATAATAAAGCCTTTACTTGAAAAAGAAGTAGAACATTAGCTGTCTTTCTTTAGAATAGTAATAAAAAAATTACATATATAGGATGAACCAGCAGAAAGCGGAGTATCTGGTCATGCCTCTAAAAGATATTTATATTTACTGGAGAGAGATGTTGTACATTGTCTACACACGCACACAAAACTATTTTTATTTTCATGACAGTCGTGGTGAGAGGCCCATGCTGAGATGGGGATGGATTCATCTGCCTGGTGTGGAGCGTGAAACATGGGTAGTGGTTCTTCTTGCACAATTTGACATTTTTCACAGATACTTACTTTTCTATTAACTCTATATCTGCCTTATGGTAATTCCAGAAGCATTTTGTTTAGGGGGTGGAGGGGAAAGCAGTGTAGCTTTATAAATCACTCTACTCTAATTAGGGTTACCAACACAAAGGTCCCTCATCATAATCATATAGTTAGCACGTAACATCAGCAGTGCCCTTCCAGATCTTTGTATAATCTGGCTATTTTTCCTTGTGTAAGACTGGCATAAGATTTTGTGGATGTGTAATGGTTATTTGGGGGACAATTACAGCACCTTCATGAACTTTTTACTCCTGAGCTGCTTACAATGCTTTTAACATAATCCCATGTTATCATAATTTTGCTTTAGGATGGTTGTATTAATAGGACATTAATAAAAGGTGCTACTGGTGAGTAGGGCTTTACATCTGTACTGTACTGCAAAGCCTGACAGTTAATTTTCAAAAACTAATTCCTGTTAATGAGCTACTACTCCTGGATGCTTTTGGAGAGGCATTAACAATACGTGCCAGACCTGCCAGCTGCAGTGCTGGGAGGCCATGGGACACCAGGCGAGATGCAGGAGGCACATACAGACTGCAGGCACATGGACAGGCAATTATGTAAAAGAAGGTACAAAAGAATGTATAAGAATAAAAGAACTATATTATTATCATAGATAATTATTATATAATTATAATTATATTTACATATAATTATGTAAAAGAAGCCCAAGGAAGAAGAAGCAACACTAGCCACTGACATAGAAATAGGAAAGGTTGTTGACTTATGAACTGATGGCACATTATGGCTACCCTATAAAATACACGGTCCCAAGGCTGCAGTAAAACCTCTACTTTGCCATTAGCTACAACTACGCAGAAGCAGGCCGTGAGAACTGAAGTGGCTAAAAGTGAATCTCTCGCAATGTGCATTTAATGGTATTTTACAGGGGGTGGGTATAATAGATGTGTAGCTCATCTGACTAAAAGATGTCATCCCCATTTAGGCTACAGGCATCTCCCAAAGCCGAGGCCTGCGTTCAGTCATGCAGCAGGTATCCCGCTCCCCTGGTCAGTCAGAGGGAAGCTGAGAGGCAGCGAAGGCTGCAGGTGGGGCTGTGCAGAGCTCCCGCATCCTGAGCCGTGCAGGGCTCCTGCATCCCTGAGCCATGCAGGGCTCCAGCATCCCTGAGCCGTGCAGTGCACCAGCATCCCTGAGCCGTGCAGGGCTCCCGCATCCCTGAGCCGTGCAGGGCTCCCGCATTCCTGAGCTGTTTGCCAAGGTGGCCACAAGGCTGCCAGTGAGAGACCCCTCACCCTCTGCCCCATGAACCATAGCTCTTCCCCTGCAAAAAGGCCTTGGAAGCCTGTGCAGATGAGACCCCCATGTAACAGAAGGTCCAGGAAATGCCTTCTGCTGGGAGATCTGGGTCTGTTTAGCCTGGAGAAGAGAAGGCTGAGGGGGGATCTCATCAATGCTTATAAATATCTAAAGGGCGGGTGTCAAGAGGATGGGGCCAGACTCTTTTCAGTGGTGTCCAGCGACAGGACAAGGGGCAATGGGCACAAACCTGCTCTAGGTGAACCTGCTTTGCCAGGGAGATTGGACTAGATGATCTCCAAAGCTCCCTTCCAACCCCTACCATTCTGTGATTCTGTGATCTTGGAAATGGCTGGGTTAGGGTGGGCTCACAGTGAGGCGCAGCAGCACCTTGGGCAAATACTGTATCCACGTCAAGACAACAACAACAGATTTCTCTGCTGACACACAAGATTTCATGGGCAGAAAATCTGATCCTCAGTTTGGCTTAAGCAGTCCCCTCTTCCCTGCTTTCCCCAGACTCCTGGCACCATACAGCCAATTAGACCTATGGCAGCTCTACATCAGCCCTGGTGGGTGATGCCAAATAGCCCTGCTGTAAGCAGGTCAGTGTACACACATGAAATCAGTGCTTGTCTTAGCTGCTCTGAAGCATGGCTGCTGCCTCCTCCACAAGTAAACAACCCTTTCCAGGAGGACGACAGTGTGGCGTGGGGCCTCTGAGATGACATAACTCTGGCAAGAACTCCTTTTCCTCCTCCACTTTGGGCATCATGAGCAGACAGACAGTTTGGGCATTGTCACATTCCCTACGCTGTGCTCACATGGTCCCACAGGGAATGTGGGTCCATGGGTTTTCTACTATGGCACCTAACTGATGCTCTACTCTGCATCTGCCTGCGTTAGACAGGGGTCTGGGATGTGATTGCATTGCAGCAGTTAAGGACTGGGTTCATAGGGCAAGAAACAAGTAATTTAATACAACTGGTCACCTCCAGCATGGCCAGCAGTAAGGTAGCAATGCAGACACAAGGTGTCTGCTAATGACACCTTACTACTGATCTTTCATCACTCAGACATCACCAAGCCTATGCATAAAAAGCACAGTACTTCTCCGCTGACCAGACTGTCCATTTTTCCTTTCTCTGTACACACCATTGCCAGATGTCTCACAAGCTACATGGGAATATGATTTGGGGACAGGCTTTTACATGAATCGACAACTTTCAACAGTCCAAGAGGTAACACAGACTTACATATGCCTCCATACACAGACCTCCACCTCTCTAATACTCCTCTCCCTAGTCTTCACTGCAGCCCATCCCTGCCAGCAAGCAGCTTTCCAGCAGAGAGAACTCATCTTCAAAGATCACCTTGGTCTTATCTTCTCAATCAGCATCTCATATTTTGGGCTGTCTTCTGAAGATATCCAATGTGCTCCAGAAAACAGAGGCCAGCAACTATTGCATATTAAGATGTGCTGAGGCACTTTGGCACTGCAGAGCACTATTGCAACAGTATGATCTCTCATGGATATATTTCCCACTGTCAATTAATATCCCAGCACCTTCCTAATAATGAATAAGGAAAGCCACCACTTAAGTGAGCCCCTGCTGTAATTGATGATCACAGTTCCACAGGTAAGACAATTTGCCACTGCTTGAGGCCGTGGCAGGGGTGTTGGAACAAGATGATCTTTAAGGTCCCTTCCAACCCAAACCATTCTATGATTCTATGAATTTCAGACAGATCTCACCTTTTTCTTGGGTGGAGACACAGACATGGCTTCTTTCCTCCTTCCATCACTGGCTTAGTATCTGGGCTGTGCGAGAGGAGTGCCTAAACTTGACATCACAGCAGAATCACCTTTGTCAAACACCACCTCTCCTTCACTGCTGAGGGAATGATTGTGCCATGACTGTTGTAATTTATTCACAAAGAACTACCTCCGGAGTGACTGGCCGCCACCTCAGCCTCTGCAGCTCCTGCCAGACCCTCCTTCCCGAAAAGGCTTAGGAGTGGGTTTCTCCACCACAATCCTAGGGAGGTGCAGCAATCCCTTTCAGACCCTCCTCACTCCTTAGCACTATCGCCCTTGGACCCTCGCCTGTGTCTTGCAGAGCTGCTTGTTCTGACCCCGTCCAGACCTAAATTCATCCCAGGCCTTAACTCTCCCTAATCCCTATTTACTCTAATAGATGCTGGCTTTATACCCGTCTAGTGTACAATTTCCTAAATAAGCCTTCTGTCTCCATCTCTTCTGCAGTCTCCCCAAACCTCTAGGCTAAGCAGAGTGGGGCGGGAGTTTTTATTACCAATGGACAAGATTCATTCTTGCCCCAGGCATCTCATTCTAGAGATGCCTTTTTGGCGCAGACATAGTTCTGTCATGCCCAAAGACAGCAGGCAGGCTGACCTTGAGGATGGCACTGGGCACGAGATGCTTTCATCGTGGGGGATGGATTAGAGGAGATGTGTCAGTTGTATATACGTGAGAGTGACACCGGCATCCCTCAGAGCAAAAATGTCTGAACTGAGCTGTCTCCCAAGCATAGACATCTCAATGCAGGAGATTGGTGTGTTATAGAATTGTGGGGAAGCAGTCAAGATGAATCATTGTCATGTATCACGATGTCTAAAATGGCAGTAGATGCCTGCCTACTTTCAGTCCCAAATCATAATCTCAGTGTCCTGGGAGTTGAGGGATCCCAAATCATCTTACCTTCTTTATGCCACAGACATGCAGCTCTCTGTTCAGGCACAAAGGGAGGACAGATAGCCCCATTCATCGCGCTACTCATTTCGGCTACATGGAGCGAGCCTCCTAACTCTGGACTCAAATGCATAAGTGATTTGATTTTCCAAAAGCCTGGGTATGAAGGCCACTTGTCTGCTGGATTTTCATTTGCCTTGTCTTGGTGGAACAGTCTGTGCTGCCATCTTTTCCCTTAGGCTTCCTTACTAAGATGGCTGCTGTGTCTGAAAGCTTATTGCATTCAGTAGTAATTTTCCACAACTTCTCCACTATTTATTTTTAGATTTCAATGAGAAAAAACATATCAATTTACAACTCCAAACACTGACAGATATTTCGGATCAGAAGCAATGCCGAAAAAATCATGCTCACACACTGCAACATTAAATTCCCTGAAACAAGCAGCAATTCAAAACAGTGGAACAAGAACTGTTTTATCAGCTATCCCTTTTTAAGGCAATTAAACTGTTATATTTCTCAGCTGCTGCTTTCATGTTCCCTCTGTAAGTGTCATCCAGGCCTCCAGGCAAGCATAGCTGCTTATCCTCATCTGGAGACTTCGAGTCAGGAAAAATGAGAGAGAAAGAGCCAAAAAATACAGGCCTATTTGTCAACAAGCAACAGGCATGCATGAGAAGAGAGTGGTTAAAGAATGGAAGCCACAGCCATGGCTGGATGTCTCAGGCCCCAGGTAAGTGGGTTTCTAAGACTACAGCATAAACTCAGAGCTAGGACACTGCTTGGAAACTTCTATTGTGCACCAACACATTGATGGATACTTCTAAAGAGACACAGATCACTACTATAATTAGCATCTATCATTGTCTCTGTAGATGTGACATAGAGGCCACAATTTCCTATAATTTTACACCAATTAGTTCATTCAGTTCATGCCTAAGGTATACTGGAGAGGTCAGCAAAGACGACTGTCTTGGGCAGAACTAAATATGAAAAATAACAGACGTTTCAGAGAGACATGTAAAGAAACACTTTCTTTTAGGATCTCTCCAAAATGCATTTCTACTTCTTTCAGTCATATGAATAATTTGCCATCAGTTTCAATTTGTTGTCAAAAATAGCACTTAGGTGGTTTCATACATTTTAATACAACTTCATGATGTATTAAATTCATGGAGCACCTTGTGTGTGCAGCTGATTTCAACTCTGACTGGTAAAGCTGAGCTTCAAGTTAATATTTGGGAGGTCTTGAGAATCCTATAGAGAAATGTAACATCCTTTGATGTTTGTAAAAATGCAAACTATTGTTTTTAATCAAACACGAAGGATTGGATTTCAAACCAAAAGTGGCATGGCAAAATGAGACAGCATTTTGTAAAAAGGACAAAATAATTATAAAGATCTCTGAGTGTTGCCAGTACTTCTGTAAACACAGCCATTTCATTTAGTCCCTTCAATGAAGTTCTGGAGTCATCAGGAACTCGAAACAGAGCTGAATGGAAACCCCTATTTAGTTTGGGTTTTAAGAGAGGATTTCAGCGTACGTCCCCTGAGCCGCTCATCCAGTCCCAAGCCCATTTCTTTTCCAGGCCCTACCATACAAGCTCTGGAGCTCGCCTTTTGCAGCTTCCTCAGTAATTCAGGACATGACACACACAGTAGCAAAGCAGTGTAAAATCCTTCAAGCCTGAAGTCCTCTGCACAACCATTGCCAGGAAGCTTGGGGAAGTGTCTCCCAGAACCTTTCCATTCCTTCCCAAGGAAGGCAGCTTTGCTGCTGTTTCCAAGCCCTTCCCAGTACACTGAACCTTTTCACGTAAAATTAAACAGTTCCATTACGTGACAAGTACTGGCGGTTTACAAAGGCAGTAACAAAATTCCCAGACGCCTTCTTTCTTGCAGGCCATTTCCGTAGCTCAGTTACAAGTGCAGAACCAGAAGCCTGTGTGTTTTAATGGGCGGAGTCTCAAACATGAAGTCAAGTTCATGGTTCCTATTTCAGATGTACAGTACTGTTGAGTTTTAGGGCAGCACAAAAAAGACAGTTTCTTGGAGAATGTGGTTATCTTTTATGGAAAGACTAGGGTTCCTTAGGATGAATTCTACCTTAAGAACCAGGTTGAATCCACAGTTCTAGTGCTTAGTGTTGCTCTGCTAAGGTTTGACTGAACAGTTTGTAGAACTGTGGCTCGAACTTCCAGCTAATTGCTATTTTAGTTGGTGCTTACTATTATCACTTAACATTTATACTACCATTCACCAAGCTTTTTCAATCGCAGTTGACACATTAATCTACTAACTACTGTATAGGTAGGTTGACTGAAGAATTTATAGTCTCATATAAATAGCAAATATAGAGTGTACATCAGTCACAATGTATAGTTAACATTGGGAATGCAGCTAGCTTTTTTGTTTGTTGGAAGTGGAATGGAAAGAAGAGCATGTTGTCATCCCCCTTTCTCTTGACCTGGACTAGCATATGGGGTAACAAGCCATGCATTATCCTCCCTTCAGCTTTGTATCTCCACAAAGGCCAAAAAAAATGGGAGAGCTTTCAAGGTGAAGTGAAGCTATCAGAGGAGACAAGTCAGGGCTACAGAGTGCTAGTTGTATGAGCAGTAGGGATGGAGCTGAGGCTTTCTGGAAAAAAAAACCAAACAAACCCACCCAACTATATCCAAATGGATGTGTCAAATGCTGCTCTGTTTGAGCATGGACACGTTTTCCTCTCTTGCAAGTACCAGTGTGTTCTTGGCCCTCCTTCGTTTCCTTTTCTGTTTCCTGAATAGCAGTAAAATTAAAATATACTACTGCAACCTTGCTACTCCTTCCGTGGACACTCCAGGTGTCATGTGGGAAAATGCACCAGGGCTGATTTGCAAATCCTGAAACCCGTACCTCATGTCTTCTAAGTTACCTACCCATGGTCTCATAGAACTTTCTTGAAAGCATTATTTCCTCGTCTTCTAACTAATCCCTTTGGTGACAATATTGTAGGAAAGTGAGGAACGAAGCACAAAAAGAGGCTTAGAAAAATGTCTGTCACTAAAATAATTGTTTCTAAGAGCACAGAGTTGCAATATCTTTGAAGAATAACCTGAATCCGGAACAATATGGAACTCACTCATCTGCCACAGATCTTCCTTTGCCTTCTACTTGTATATCACATCTCTTATTTTTGCCATTTCTTTCTGAGAAATAATTTGTCCTTTTTAAGACACATGCTTTTTTTAGCTTTGCACATGTGTTTGTGCAAAGATCTTGGAACTGGAGATCTGTCAATAACAAATCAATTGTCAGAGGAATTATTGGTGACTGTGTACCAGATACATTTAAGCTCTTCATTTATATTCTTGCACCTATTATGGATATTCAAGCTCGCAGAAATTTCAACTCAGTGATCTGCCTGGAGAACTAACTGTTTTTAGCAAACAGTTAAGAAAAGCTCTCCAATACTTTCTGCTTAACATTTTCATAACCAAGTAACCACCCATTTATTTCTTCCAAGATGAACTAGTTCATTTGTGAAGATTTCTAAAGCCATGTGGAATAATGCCCTATGGTGACTTTACTGCCATAACAATAAACCTGACTTCAGAATTGATATTCCACACTTTTTCTAAAGGTTGCTTTCATTTTTCGTTCTGCCTTTTGATCCTTTGTTTAAACCATTGCCTTTGAAAAGCTGGCAGGCATTTTGTAACATCCTCTGTTATTTGCAGAGCCCAGGTGAAGCCTATCGTGCAAAGTGCCTAAAAAGTGCTGCCATTTTCCATTAAGCCTTAGAAATGTCTGCTTTGAAATTCTTTTTTAATCTTACAGTGGCACAAACTTCCCAGAGGTTTTGCATATTTCTTACTGCCCTTTGTGAAGGAGGAGTTGCTGGTGCCTGAGGCAGGGGAATGCAATGCACTACTAATTATTTGTCTCATGTTGCATCATAAATGGTTATTGGTTTGTCACAGCAACTTACGCCAGTCTTCATTAATAACTTACACGTGAACAACTCTATATAAAGTAACTTCAAAAAGAAATTATGTCAAATTATTTTCCCTTGAACTTTTCAAATCTAGTAATCGACCACACACTGCACTTATTAATGTCCACAGAAACCTCTAAATTTTACATGCCTGTCTGTAAGATAGAAGAGGGGAGACAGGCAGACACTGAATTTTTGGAATTTTATCAATAGCCTTCTTTCCACACAATCCATGGGTTATGTTGGGCCCCAAAGTTCCTCTCAAGCTCTGCTTTCTCTTTAGGTGTCAGCATGGCTGTTGCGTGTCCATGTACAACTGACCTCTGCTGGAGAGAAAGCAGCCTGGCAGATGTGCGTAATTGCTGACTGGTTTGCCCTCTGTTGATCTAATAACGCTATCTGAGGCCACAATAACTACTTCTGAATTCACAGAAAGAGACCTTCAAATTTAAAGTTTCGAAAATAATCTTAACTCTGCCCTACTGCACATTCCCCTGGTAATTAAGACAGGTACGTAATCACATAATGCCTGCTGGCAGAATATAATGAGTTGGATAATATTATGAATTTGTGTTTAATGGGGAAAACGTAAAATCAGCACACATCCGGGGGTGTGCTGAAATGACTGGATGTTTTTCATGAAATGCTGTTAAAAAGACATTATTGATCATAATGATTCTTTTGTTAAAACGGATATAACCATATCTTCTTGGAATATAAAGATTTTATCCCTGTCTTGTAAAATTAGTGATAATAAAATTTGCGTCCCTAGGACAAGAAATCCACAAAAATGGTGAAAGCTTTTGCTGTGGAAGGTTAGAGAAGAGAATGGTGAGAATGAGGTCGAAGAGAACAGGGCACCACTAGTAGGGAAAGTAGGGAAATCAGTTAGGAAAACAGAGAACTCCTTAACTGGGCTGGTTGTGTATTTTTCTCGTGTTTCTAAAGTTTGTTGGTCCTTGGATCACCTATTAAAAATATAGAGATAGGCTTGCTTCCCTCCGAATCTCCTTAAAATAGGTGATTTTGAGGAGAAATTGTGTATTTCTTATACTACCCTGGCCACAGATGTTCTTTCCAAACTCTACTGTATAGGATTCCCCATTATTCAATGAACATTTGACAAATTCTGTCATTACATTTCGTGAGGGTTTTTTATACTTTTTCCTTGACATTTCCATTTTGGTGCTTCATTTTTATCCTTTAAAAAGAGTAGATCACCTCTGGCAGGTGTTGTGAATACAACAAATATTAAAATTGTGTCCCATTGGACTGGGGTTTACGGCGTTTTTTGAATAAATTCCTATGTGAGCTATTAATAAAACATAAAATAACATTACTTTGTAACAAAAAAAGCAGGATTTAACAAGTTTGAAGATTTATTTATGCCATATAAATAGTACTTAGGTAATGTTATTTTTAATTTGTGGCTATTTAATGTGAAATAGTTGAGAAAGTGCAGGGTTTTGACCTGTATAGACAACAGGCCAGAGGGCAGCGACACCATGCTCCTTTGTGTTCAAAATATGACTGGTATCATCATATGATGTGATGGCATGCTACGGTATGTGATACCATGTTGCATGTATATGATAACCACCGTATCATGGTTATATGTATATGGTAGCATGTTAACAATAATAGAACCTCATCAGGCATCATGGAGAACCAGTCTGATCTGTCAATTCAGGAATACTAAATGACCCCAAAGCCCTCTTAGAAACCAGCCAGGAACAATTTAAATGAATCTGCTGAGTTTGCAGGGAATTTGCAAAGGAGGCACAATACAAAGAAACCTAAACAAACCCTGTGGGATTTATGCTAAAGCTGAGACTAAGGCCAACACTTCCAAAAGAAAACATCAGTTTCTGAAACTCAGTTTTGAGTGCCTGATTTTGAAAGGGCCTCATTTTAATAAGGAGTTGCAAACTGAGTGCCCCAAACTTGAAACTTTCCAAATCGTGCACTTAAAACCACGGTCTCTCTTCCATGTGCTCCAGCCTGCACAAGCAGAAAATGTTGTTCTTTAAGGACTCTTAAAAGAGAGCAAGATATTAATCTTTCCTGCTTCAACTCCAATTAAATTGAGAAACCGTTATTTCATCACTGTGTCCTCACCCACAATGGATGCCGTTGTTCCTCTTCAGGGCTTTTTGTCTCTTGGCCAGGTGCAGTCCAGCTGGGTCTGGCAGGAACTGGAGGTGATGTAAATCCTTGATGGGTTTTCAGTGGTCTGCGTGTACTGTACTCTTCCTAGGACAGGTTCCAGACCTGGAATGACGGAGGCTGGAGTTAGCAGTTCCCACCAAAACAAACCAAACATGGCTCCAGGGACAGGTTTCAGAAGGGTACCTTTCCTGCTTCCTCAAACCATAGGGCTGGACGGCAGTGAGTCATATGTCCAGGACATCACATTTGTCAAGAACAAACCATGGTAGCAAAGGGCATGCGTTTTCCTCCTGTGTGGGGGCAACATACCTGTGTGCAATAAGGGGGAGAGGGAAGCTGGGTTATCTGCACCAGAGGTGGATGTTATCTGCAGGAACATGGACTTCCTCCGACAGCTCTGCTTGGCTGCTCTCCCCCAGGAGATGGATGGGTTGGTGTGGGGAGAGGAGTGGGTGTGCTGCTAGAAGGAGTCTGGCCCTCCTCTCTGGTACCTGTCCCCACAGGAGTGATGGGAGGAAACAGGGACAAAACAAAATCTCTGCTGTTGGACAGCCTTGCCCTCATCTAACCATGAAAGCTGGGTATCATTCGCCTGCTCTGGAGCTCTCCCCGTTTTTCCCCGAGGGGACGGGACACCTCAGCAGGAGACTGCTGCCTTCACAACAGTTGGCCAGGCTGCTGTGGGGCTGATGGCCAGGCCATGATAGGGCTGATGGCCAGGCTGCAGTGGGGTTGATGGTGAGGCTGCTGTCCGGATGATGTGAGACTGGCATGAGGGGGGATATCTAGGCACCTTTGAGGGTAATGGCAAAGACATTGTGGGGCTGATGGCTGCTGCCATGGGGATGGTGGGCAAGGATGCTGTGGAGGTGGTGGTGGGGGGTGGCTAGGCTGTTGTGGGGCTGATAGTGAAGCTGTTGTGGGGCTGCCAGCCAGGCTGTCGTGCAGCTGCCGTCCAG
>VYZM01021024.1:325107-494312 GCA_013398915.1 Dromas ardeola
GGGGGGGGGCACGACAAAAAAAGTTTCCCATCTTTAATTCTTTGCATAGCGCGAGCAACTGCGGGTTCACTCACGTCCACGGTGACAGCAGGCAGAGATCTTTTCCCGTTCCTAAGGTAATTCCCTGAAAGGGTGAGAGGTGGAGGGAATCAGTGAGAGGCCTTTTTCACTAGTAGTCCATTGAAATACATTTTCAAAAGGATGTTATTATGGTTACGTTGTCCCAAGAATCCCCCTGGGTCAGCAGAGAGCATAAGGCCCCTAGATATTTCCTAGACAAAGCCCCCGTCTCACTGACCGGAACAAAGTATGTTTTTCTGTCAATATTAGCATTGACGGAAAGTACAAATTTCAAATACAAATACATACTAAATAAGGATTCTCAACTAGACCAAGCAATCTAGCCTGCTATTATAGGGGGGATGAAATGGAAAGACCTGACATGAAGTTGGCACGTGGCTTTGGCGCTTGCACCTGGTAATTTATCCTGACATACAGGGTTTTGTCAGCTCTTCGCTTCTGCATGAGGACATGAAATTACCTCTGAAATGGCTCTAAATATCGTGAAGCACAGTGCTGCAAAACCTGTTTCAGAGTGGAAATGCAAATCCCAGGACCATCTATCTCCTGATAGATGGTATTATCGGAGCCACTGAGGAATTTTGTTACTGTTACTGCCAATGTGCTTTGTTGAAATGCCTCATTTGTTCTTGCTGAGTTAATGGGAAGAAGTTACGTGTTTTCTCTTCTGATTCTTTTAAGTTCCTCTTTTTACTGTCTTTCAATTTGAGCGGGTATCTCCACACTTAGTGAAAGTGGATAAAATTCCTTCTGTAATTTCTGTGTAGCATTTCTCAGCAAGAATGCATTTGTTCAACACAAACCTTGGGGCTGCGCTCAGGTCTTTGTCCCTGGGAGTGCTCACTCTGATAACCATCCTCTGCTTCATTTTGGTTTCCCAAATCCATCCATTTATAGTCCATGAAAATACAAACTGTGATATCCCTTCTGCACCTTCTTCTCTGTGCACAGACTATTTTGAGGATTGGGACTTGCTATTGTCTTCCTTGATATGTGAAAGACTTCCGAGGGCCAAGTATATGGAGGCCCAAGAGGTTTTTTAGAGTTGGATTAGCTAGATTTCTCCTAGCTCCAAACACCTCTGCCTCAAATTAGTCTATCCTAAAAATGCACTAACTGCAGTGCCGCCTCATCCACAGTTTAATAGAGGAATCTCTTAAGGAGCAGCAGTAAACCACACCCTACGCATGCAGTGATTGTTGAGAATTTGGAAACCTGGCTACTCAAAGAATAGTCAGGCAGATCTTAAATTAAGAAGCTGACCTTCCAGCTCTTCCTATAGGAGGAAGGGCAGTGAGCTGCACTCCTTTGTGATGCCTTTCAGTGGCTATTTTTTTCATTATTGAAATGCATTTGCTTGCTTTCCAGTTTGTGTTTTTCCAGCTTCAGGTTCTTGGTTCCTGTTATGTTGTCTCTCATAGATAAAAGCCTTGCTTTAGCAGCTGTCTTCAGTGTAGGTACTCTAAACGATGCGGCAAGAACTTACCTGCTTTATTTTCAAGTAAATAACAGATCAAGTCTCTTGGCCTCCTTTTCTTTTGCAAGGCAGGTTTCAAGGATCATTCCTTGCTGCCATCAGTTTTCCAACCTGCAAGCAGAGAATATTAGGTAGAGCTGGACGCAGTGGGTTGTGGTAGAGGACTCACCATTGCCGGGTGCTGGACAATGAGGTGAAATGGGCTGGGAAGGGAAAAGATAAGGTAGTGAAGTAGAAAAACATAAGGCTATAGAAAGGCATTGCTGTTTTTCAAAGCTTCACCGACTCCTGCTGGTGATTCAGGTAGTCGTGTGGTATCTTTCAGCTCCTCAAACTTGACTTCTTCTCACAGAGGTTTAAAATACGTTCATGGTCTCACTGTACGACTACTCAAGGCTTGTTAACTAGCGCTGTGCCTCGACTGCCCTGTTGAGCTCCTTTGGCTCAGTTTGACTAACAGCAGAAATAGTAATGAGGAGTCTTTCAGTGTCACCGATGCCTAGTGCCAAGACGAGCTGCTACTTGGAGGTGGTGGTGGGAAGCTGACAGAAAGATCCTCCCTGTCCTACCCATGGACTTTAATTTTCAGGGAAGTTAGAGGGAGCGAACACTGAAATCCCCACTGAGGTGCATGGGGAAATTCATATCTGCAGAGGCCCCAGGCTTTCTGCAACTGTAGCCAGACTTCATGACCTCAGCGCAATACTCATCTGATATTTTCATATTTTTATTTTAAAAACCTTAAATGAAATAAACCATAAGGACCCTAGACATGGTCGGTGTATAAAAGGGACATTTTCCGGCCGGAATACTGATGGAGTATGCTGGCAAAGTGCCCTTAGTACAGATGCATCTTGTATTAGTAAAACTGTGCTTTTGGCAGTGCAGCTTGTATAGTTCATCTGAGCAACACAAGTTACACAGGTGAATACACATTTCTGTGTCCATAAGGGGGCTTGCTTTCCAGATGAGGGATGGTACTGTCTTCCACTCAGCTGACCTATATAAGCAGGCAGAAATGGTAATGCAGGAATGATACTGCTTAAAAAAGAGAAAATCTGAGCAGTCTGTAAAAAAAGTGTCTGAAAAGCTGCAGTGGCAGCCTGAGACCCTGGCTCAGTCCAAATCTCAGATAGACACAATATGTCCCTTTTGCTACTTGGTAATCATCCATCTAAAACCCTGCTAGCTCTTTTTAGTCAGACATGACATTGGGAGCTGTTGTTCACTTGGCCATCTGCAAGCACTCAAAATAAGGCAGTATACAGTATACATGAGCTTTCTCCCCCAATACTGTTCATTTTAGGTGGCATCATCTTGCCAGCTTTTCTGGGAAATGGCTACTTCCAGGCAGATGGCAGGAGCTGCAGGAAGCTGTGAAGCAGACTGATGTGGGAGCCGCTAGATCTCATAGAGGCAAGATACCTCTGTGAGAGCTATGATGTCCCTTCTCCTCCTGAACTTAAAACTATACCCGCCCCTCCCGCTTTTTTTTTTTTAACTGTGCTTCTTCAGCACCTTTTGTTTTCCCTTTTGAGGCAAAAGCGTTATGGTGCGTTTCCAGGAGGGCACTGCAGCAGCAGAAGGCACAGAGCAGGGATGACAGTTCTGGAAGTGTTTTGTGGGCAGCACTCCCTAACTCCGTGCTGAAGTTCCAAGGGCAGAGGACTCGGCCCTGTCGCTGCTGATAGTAATAGGGGTTTCTCTGTGACTTCTCTGGTGGTGAATCTGGCCTCTAGAGTGATGGCAGGACTCAGCTATGTACATGGTTTGAAAGCCATGAGACATTTCCAAACCCTATTGAAGCCATCTTTGCATTGACTTGGCCAGCAGACTGAGAGGGGTGATTCTCCCCCTCTACTCTGCTCTTGTGAGGCCCCACGTGGAGTACTGTGTCCAGCTCTGGAGCCCTCAGCACAAGAAGGACATGGACCAGTTGGAGCAGGTCCAGAGGAGGGCCACAAAGATGATCAGAGGGCTGGAGCACCTCTCCTGTGAGGACAGGCTGAGAGAGCTGGGGTTGTTCAGCCTGGAGAAGAGAAGGCTCCGGGGAGACCTTATAGCGGCCTTCCAGTACCTGAAGGGGGCCTACAAGAAAGCTGAGGAGGGGCTGTTTGCAAGGACATGTAGTGATAGGACGAGGGGCAATGGTTTTAAACTAGAGCAGGGTAGGTTTAGATTAGACATTAGGAAGAAGTTCTTTACAATGAGGGTGGTGAGACATTGGAACAGGTTGCCCAGAGAGGTGGTGGAGGCCCCATGCCTGGAGACATTCAAGGCCAGGCTTGATGAGGCTCTGAGCAACCTGATCTAGTTGAAGATGTCCCTGCTTACTGCAGGGAGGTTGGACTAGATGATCTTTAAAGGTCCCTTCCAACCCAACACGTTCTACGATTCTATGATTCTGTTCTATGACTTAACAAACTTTGGATGAGGTCCTGTGTAACTGCTGCTTTGACCTATGCGCAGATACCTGTGTTGCCTGATGAATAATCGCTGCTCAGATGACTCTTGTGATTCTTGGCTGTTAATCTTACAGTAAAAGTACATGTTATCCTATTTTCATATTTAACACTGCTCCCAGGCGTGCAGATCAGCTTCCCTGACCTGCAGAGACAGGCTATGTCATCCTGAGGAACAAACCTCCCTGGAGCCCTCCTGGACCAGTGCAGCTCTACCCTGTGTATTCCCCAGGTGCTGGCTGACTGTCCCTGCTTGGGCCTAGAATAATTAATGTGTAATTCGGCAGAGGAAGAGGGCTCATTTACTGCCACTCAGCAGAAAACAATTACAGAGGGAAACTTTTAAGGACGTGGTTTTTTGTTTCCAGTGATATCTTCTCCTGTTCACATTTCTTTTCCTTCTTGCTGTCCTTCTCTAAGGTTTATCCTGTTCTCTCTTCCCCAATACTTGTCTTAGCGCCTTGTTCCCTCCTCAGAGGTCTTCCCTTCCCTTTTGTCTTCTCTTCCTGGGACAGAAGTGGTTTTAGTTCCTTGTTCTTTTCTCCCTCCATCTGCAATGTGGTACAAGTAATTCCAAATCCTGCTCCTCAGTTATTAATTTTTCACTTCAGTCCAGCAGAAAGGGACAGTGTCTTTTGTGTTCGAACAATGGGGAGTTATAACAAGGTGAAGATACAAAACTGCCTAGTATGATTAAATATAAATAAGTATAATGGAGGATATATTGTTTATCTATTTATATCCATATCTCCAAGCCTTTTCTAATGTTTGATTCTAACATTTTCAGTCTGAATTGGACAGAAAAAGCTATCCCCCAAACTATGCTATTGAAACTTAATCACTGTAGGTCGTAGACCACATGCAGGGAAAATATGGATCTCTCTTGCTTTAAACTGTTCAGCCCTTCCGTTCTGTATCCATTAACACAGATCTTAGCTTTTAAAGTGCATAGACAGTGGTATTAAATCCATACTACTCAAGGCATGCCCTTGTTTCGTGTTTTGCACATTAGGCCACCACTGTTAGGATCAGAGTGGTTACCAGGTCACTTGGTAATTGGGGCAAAGACATTTCAAATGATTGCTATTGTATATTTCCAGAAATTAAAATATTTAACAAAACAGGGTCACGGAAAAAAAAAAAAAAGAAAAAAAAACAAAAGAAAAAAAACACAAACCCAAACAAAACCCGAACCAGACTGCTATCTAATATGGTTCCTTGTATTTGAACCTGTCTGTCCTGGTTTAAGGACTGTTCCACTGACTGAGCATTTAAAAGATTTTCTTCTCTGATTCTCACAGTGCAAACAAAGTTGGGGGACTATCTAAACTCATGTGCCTTGCTTCATAATACATGTTTGTCTTCTTTTTAAGAAATATAAAAGAATCACCATTTTCATTAATCGCACTGTTCAAAGTCGTATGACATCCCTTTTTTTCATCCGTTTGTTTCTAGTTACATTTTGAGCAGCTGCTGAACCAGAAGGTGGTTTGTATCATAATCCTGAAGGATTTCAGATCTCAATTTGCCCCTAAATGATTTCTTATTTTCTTTGTCCTTTTTTAGCTCTGACTGCTTTGTTACGGACTCATAGCAGTTTGTTACAGACTGTCAACTTCTGCCAGTCTTCATTGCCTGGGAACACAAATTACTTCTGGAAAAAACCAGAAAAGATAGTTCACGTTATATATATGTATGGGTATAGGCTGTGTGGTGCATTAAACAATGAATGGCTTACAAATCTATAACCTTTTGGAATGAAACGAGAAATTTGACCTAAATCATACCCCCTAGCGTGCAGTTAGCTATTCATGGACGTAATCTGCTGCACTTGGCAAAGCCTGTGAATGTTGTATTCCTGCCTTTCACTATCTCCATACTAGTAATAATAATACAAAAAAAATTCTGCTGTTGAGATAGGAGGGTATTGTACTGGAGACAAAAAAAACAGTGATGCCATTCTCTGTTTGTACTGAAAGAGCCTGTGGGAAAACTGTCCCATTATTTCCCACAATATTTTCTTTTTCACAGAAAGTTGATTAATAGCAAGAAAACAGAGGAAGGCCTAGTTTCTCAGCCTTTATGGGCCTCTTCAAATATATTTAAAACACCCTGTGCAAATTCAGTACTATTTTTATCTAATAATTATAAATTATAGAGCTTTAAGGTTTTTTTTGTTTAAGGCATAGAACTCAAAGATGGTGGCAAATTATATTCTCTGGTAAGGCTAAAATGGGAAAAAAAAGATGTTGCAACCTTACAACTGATGTTCTCCACACCTTTTACAGCAGCCCTTCCTTTATGCACATAACACTTACTGGGTTTTGTTGTTTATTTATCAGTGAATAGGACAGGGAAGTAAAAACTGTGGACAGCCACATTGATAATCAAACATATGTGTCTTTTCAAACAAATTTATAATATAATGCAATATTAATATTAGTCAGTACTAGTATTGATTTTAAAGTCTTTAAATGAAGACCATGCCTCGTCAGTGTTGATACAATAAAGTTTTAATTAAAGTTCTTAAAGTTTAATTACAAGTTCTTTGCAAGAAAGTTTCTGATCTCACTGAACTAAGTGATGAATTAGGTGTAAGTATAATTAAAGTCAGTGGCCTCCCATTTTTTGTATTATTTTTCTTAAAATACTGTATATATCTATAAAGCAGTAAGACTGCCGTGATTTTTCATATCGCATAATCATAGAATCATAGAATCATAGGATTGGAAGGGACCTTAAAGATATTCTAGTTCCAACCCCCCTGCCATGGGCAGGGACACCTCCCACCAGACCAGGTTGCTCAGAGCCCCATCCAGCCTGGCCTTAAAAACTTCCAGGCATGGGGCTTCCACCACCTCTCTGGGCAACCTGTTCCAGTGTCTCACCACCCTCATGGTGAAGAACTTCTTCCTAACCTCCATTCTGAAATGACCCATCTCTAGTTTTAATCCATTCCCCCTAGTCCTACCATTACCTGACATCCTAAAAAGTCCCTCATCAGCTTTCTTGTAGGCCCTCTTCAGGTACTGGTAAGCCACAATAAGGTCTCCTCGGAGCCTTCTTTTCTCCAGAGTGAACAACCCCAACGCTCTCAGTCTGTCATTTTTCCATTTGTCCATTTGTCATTTGTCATAATGCCTATTTTTGCTTAAAGGCTAACTGTATTACCTGCTTACTCCTGCGTTCTCCTCGTGTGATATTCTCTCTTGCGATATTGCAGTGATTTATAGACTTTTTAAACTACTTTCCCCTCTTAATCCTCAAGACTTTCTGTTGTAACCAATAAGCCCGTACATTTTACAGTTTAATGTGGCTGGAAACCAGACACGGACCATTTCTGATTGCCTTGTGGACCACCATTTGTTTCGTATTTTGAGAACCACTAGTAAAAGTTGATTTATTTTCCAAAAATTTCTATAGATTCAGGTTCCCAGTTTGAAGAAGAGAACTGGTGACATCAAACTGGTGTCCTGATCTCAGATTCTGGAGCTGAGGTCCTGGCTCAGTGAGTCATGCACTGAGGCTTACTTCTAGAGGAGTCCTGCAGTGCACTCCAGAGATGCGATTGCCCCATCATTCAGGCTGGGGGCTTGTTTGCTTCTGCTCTCAGTCAGCCCATTTGCCAAGTTTCTTCTCTGTGGAAGCCAGGGCACTTGAGAGGTACCTGTGTGTGTAGGAGAGAAGAGCTCATGGGCAGCCAGCTTTGCCCTGGTAGGAAGCTGTGCTTAAGGTGCGGAGCGTGCCCACATCTTGAATATGGGACGCGTACCTGAATTCCACAAACCTGAAGTTCTTATGGTGCCTGGGAAGCTCAGATAAATCTAGACTGACAAAATGGTGCAGAAACAGAACCCCAAATTGCAGTCCTCAAAAATCTCTACTTCACTGTCACCTAGCTCCTGAAGCACATGAGGTCTCTAAAAACTTCCTTTTTCACCAGAGTTCTGCTTCTGGATGTGTTCTTACCCCTGAACCCCCCGGCTTGTCAGCCTGGGTGTCCGCTGTCTGTCTCTCCTAGGCTGCTTCATCTAGTTCACAGCTGATGGCGTGTGCTCCCTCTTTTAGTACACCCTGGTTTTAAGGGTACCCACCTAAGGTAAAGGAGTCTCAGCTAATGTTTGCCTTTGCTTATAGAGATTTTTGCCTTCATCTGTGCTCTAATCAGCAAGCTATTCTGCAGTAGGCACCCTCCCATTCTTTCCCACTGAAGCTTCTCCACGCAAGTCTAAAGTATTAAAGATTTTTTGGGCGCGACGGAGCAAGTGGGAAAGAGAAAGGACTCTTCAGCATCTTGCTTCAAGGACTCGGCAAGAAAGAGGAGTCTCGACCTCCAGACGCTAAATACGGCATTGTATTTTAAACTAAACAATCATTACGTATAATATAAACTAACGCTGAAACAAAAACTAGAACCCAGGGGCCTCAGTTAGGGACTAATGTTCGCTCTCTTGCATCTGCTTCTTCTGGTCCAATGAATCTTTGCTGAAGAGAAATTAATAGAAAATAGCTTGAATGGTTAAGAATGCCACCTCCATTCCTCTAGTCTTTCTCACCCATTAGCCAACAGTCACTCTAGGAAGGTGGGTTTCAGTCCTCTCAAGACAAAAAAGCCTCCAGAACACCCCAAAACCAAACCAAAACACAAACAACCAAACCCCATGTTTCTCCCATCTGAGCGGAATACTTTAACCACAGAGAAGGTAAATAGAAGAAATAGTTTTCTTGGCTCTCAGTCGTCTCTCATATACAAATTCTTTGCAGGTCTTTATATGTCCTTTAAAGTATGCTCTTAGACATCTGCATTTGTCATCCTCTCTTTTTATCTTAGCGTACCTTTTTCTTCTTATGTGGATCAACAGGAATGATTGGCTAAGGCTGGCTCTGATCCTTCATGTTGCTTTGCTAATACAGCCCAAGAAGCCCTGGGAAGTACAAAGTGCATGGTAGTGTTGCTTCTTCCACTTTGCTTCCTTAAAAATTATGAGAACTCGTATGAGATATTCTGCGTATTTCTTACAGCCAGGGCTCTTCCCTGCTTTCTAAATCTTTAGGTGTATTGACTTCAGAGGTGGTGTCAATGTGTAATATTTTTAGCCTAATTACATCCTTACAAACATCAGCAACAAAGCAAAACGTATTTTTGTGTTAAGAAAGAAATGGTATCTGGGTAAGTCTTCCAGCAAAGCCTGCATGTCGGCGGCATAGCTTGTTCTTTGATGTCTGTCTGGCAGTTGTCATAACTGGGTTAAGAAGCAGACACTAGAGCATGCATTTTTCACATTTGGGTAAATGGCTTTCAGTCTCAGTTTGCTGGCCGTATACCGCTAGGGTTATCTCAGGAGGAGGGCAGAAAAGTGGGAGGGGTCAGTTTTACCCCCCATAAGGAGTGGAAGTATATATTTTAATGTCTGAAATGTTTGCAGGATGGAGAAAATGAGTCTTTGTTCCACTTCAGGAAGGACTAGCAGACATCTTGAAGTGAAATTCTATGTTAGGTCTTAGTAAGTCATTAAATATACTCCTAGGAGGCACTTTGGTAGTGTTATGGTGAACCAGATATTTTGCATAGGTTTGAAGAAGTGGTGATATCAATGATAGCGGCAGATGCCATTGAAAACTGAGCATTATAGAAGTACTTACAAAAGAAATTGAAATCAGAAACATGAAATACAGGGCGCTCTATTTTTCTAGATAAGTGGCTTGCAGCTTGAGGATTAGCTTCTGTTATCTCTCTCACATTATCCATCTCTAAAATCTTAACAATTTATAGCTTGCATTTGGTTCTCACTGAATGTCAGAAAACTCTTTTAAAAACACTCCTGCTAGATCCTGGAGTTTGTCTCTGAAGCAAGCTGGGAAATTCACAGAAGGCAACATAGCGCAACTAGTGAGACCAGTTAATGTGTGGGGAACGTAGAGTCACAAAGATTTAGAACTGTGCTAAGTCCATTCCTAGCCATATGCAGAGCTACACGTGGAGCTCTGCGTGTTACTGCAGTCAAACAGTCAAAGATAACACAAACAGAAGCTGATAGAGAGAGAACTGACCAAGAATACCTAGAAATCTTGTAGTCTACAGGATCAAAATGTTGTCAGAGGTGCAATTGGTTGTTTTGTTAAAAACATCCGCTCTTCAGAACTGGACACAACTGCTGAGTCAGATCCTGAGGAGATACAAGTCAATATTGGCTGCAGCATTGAGGGTCATCTCCCAGCACCACATCTGAGACCATTGTGCAGTTACAACTGTGCTCATCAATGCATATTGAGGGAAAATCCAAGACACTTGAAAAGACCTATTTAAAATCTAGTCTTCTTTGCGGTGATACATACAGTCAGTTCCATGGAACTCAATATAAAGGGAGGATATTTGGTGGGAAATGTGCAGCAGCTTTTCTAGAGTGACCTGATAGTACGTAGTATTTAAATTCATTCTGATCCTATCTGGAATGTCTTATGTTTCTCGCTTATCCCCAGTGACTTGTTGCCAGCAGCTTGTTCTCTTCAACCTCGATGGCTCTTCCATGGAACTGTACTTGTTGGAAGTGGAAAGGTCATGGTAAATTTAAGAGGCTAAGGGGGCAAGAGAGACTGGGATGATGAGCAGGTGATGCTTCATTGCCACTATGCCTGGTGCTGGAAGAATGGGCAATAGTAGAGCTTTGCTTATATGCTGCTTTGTGGGGACCCTATAATTCTGCTGTAACTGAGTTCATTTTGTAGAAGGGCCATTATGGAAGAACAAGAGTGAAAAGATTAAATGGTAATAGATTGTAAGAGAAGTATAATTGAGCAGTTGTGGGTACATATCTTACACCCTGTCAGCCTCAAAATAAATAGGCGAGAGATGCACTGACCTGTTGCATGGCAACAGGGAGGAAGCACAGAACCAAATCTCTGGATGCTGTGATTTGTAAACCTTCACAGAACAAAGTACAAGACCTTTGCCCATCTGCTAGAAATTTTCAGAAGCTGAAGGATAAAGATGGTACATTCCCTGAAAACTAACACTTAACAACCATTTTTATTTATAGATAAATACACAGATGCAGTGTAAAAAGCCTGTCTGTTTTGCCTCAAGGTTACGTAGAAAAAAAATACTTAGTCTCTCCAATTTTACTTAGTGTTTCCCTGAATTCATCACACAGGAGATTCCTTAAAATACTGCAAATGCTCTGTTTTTACAGCTGCAAATATTTGCCCCTTGTTGTGATCTTGTAAACATTGATATGCCTATTTAGCAAAAGTATTTATGTTATTCGACTGAAGTATAGTACAAATTCTGATGCATGGTGAAAAGAGGTACTCATATGTTTACTTAAAAATTGCTGTCAAGAAGATGATTCTAGCCCCTCTTGCCCATTTGAAGCATGTTTCAAACATTATTTTCAAATGAATAATGTGGATTTGAATGTGTTTATGCTATGGTAACAGTTCCCTCTGGTTTCTTGCAGACCAAAGATGTTTATCTACTTTGTATAATCCCATACTTTGCATGCACGCTTTACACTTGTAAGAGTCATAGGTAGACCCCATGGGAATTTTTTCTGTTGTAAAAATGTAGAATATTCCTAACTGTAGGAAATGTGTTTGTATAAAATAGAGACAAATATAGTACATAATAGAAATGAATCGTTTTTTTTCCGGTAGAAAACTCCATGTGTAGTAGTTTCGATAGTAATAGTACTCCCACTCTATAAATCTATTCTTTAAAACCAAAAATCACTGAGTAATGTATTTTATTGTGCAACTTCCTTTCCCTTTCAAATTAAAGACATTTTGCAGTTTTGGATTCAAGAGTAGCTGTCTCTTTATGAAGGCATATGAATAATACATGTACAGCATCTACAAGTACTAGATGCTGCCTATTTACTTTAGAAAAGTATATTAACGAATCAATTATTTATAATTAGTTATATAGGATGACTAATGCCATATGTAACAGTATTTGATGAACCCCTTTGGTAATTGCAATGGAGATAATAATGAAAAAGCCAACATAGGAAGTCACAAAGCAGGAAAGACTTTGAGGCTCGTGAAGTGGTGAATGTAGTTCTACTCTAGTGCAGCCTCTTGAATGAACAGCATATAAAAATCCCCTAAACGCAATAAAAAAAGCAATAAAATCTGCCAGGTTTTTTATCTCCTACCAGCTTTGGAAATTTAGGTTTCTTTTTTAGATGAGCTTGGTGATAGCATACAGACAAGATGCTATTCCAGGAAATATAAAGAACAGGCTTTAAGAGGAGGGAGATGTTATATCTTATTTTCTTTTTCTGCTTATAAAAAATGTGCACTGTTATAATTTTCTTTGTTTTTATTTTATCCATTATGCATTAGGCACTTTGTGCTTATTTCTTCTTATATTTAGTCCAAGCTACGTAAGTGTATTGTCACTCTTTGTACCTCTGCAACTCTGTGGTTTTATTTCTCTGGCTATCAATTTATTAGTTCTGCAATTGTAGCAAACCTTTTTCGATGCCTGTGGCTGTTTCTGCTGTTAAGTGCTCGTACAAATGGTTTGAAAAAATGTCTGCTCAAATATTGTGATACTGATCATTGATAAAGACCTTGTAGCTTATTCTAAAACTGTAATAAGTCTATTGGCTTCTACCTGTAGAAGGACTTGCATAGCTTTTAGTCTAGTGCGAGTAAAATGCTGTTGTTTGCATATTCCATGCTTGGGGCTGCCGCTAATGAAATGGTTGTGAGATGTTACTGCCTGTGTGATAAGCTTAGTGGAGTAGTTCTGCGTATCTTCTGTACAGAGAAGTTGGCGCAAACAACGTTATTATTTTAAGATGAATATAAATGGTCTTTCAAAGATCTTGTTTCGTATACTGACAAGGTGAAAGGAACTGCTGGGAGCATATTAAGGACAGCATTCTTCTCACACAGTCTGAGACATTTTCAATGGAGATTTCTAGAACTCCACTGGTCACCCAGAGCCCTTTATCATCGTTGGAGAGGAACTGGTGGCTTTGGGATATGCTTCATCTTAACTGCTTTTAGACATCTGCATTGGGAAAAGTGGAATCACATCCTAGGATACCCAGACTCTTTTGACTTTACCTGCATCGATGGTAAGGGTATCTCTGCATCTACATTGTGGCCGTGCAGACTTAGTGAGATAAGTCCAGTAGATGGTGAAGTCCAACAGCGCAGTCCTCAGCAGCCTCAGTGCTGCATTGGCATGTGCCCAGGTGGCTGCCATCATGGTGGGTCTGGTGACCCTTTGATGCATAAGTGGAATTAGCTGTATTTCCAAGCCTAAGAGGGAACAGTGAGGCATGTTTAATGTATATGGGGAAAACTGACATCTTGAAATACACCAGTCAGTTTCATTAGAAATCATGCCAGGAGGAGCAGGCTCCTTTCTCCAGTAGCTCAAAGAGAGGAGAATTCCCTCAGTGTATGGGGAGTGCAGGCAAGTGCTCTCTGTGCAAGGTGGTTCACATCCACGTATCCTGCTACATCTCAAGAACCTGTCTTAGCACTTGGGTGTAAGCTGTTTGGGAGTGGGAGGACTCCCTCCTTTTAAAACTGTGTCACTTGCCAGTAAACTGGGCCAAAAAAAATAAAACTTGATCTAAGATGATGCACCTCCCTTGAAGAGGGGAGCCCTAGGCTGCTGCCCTGCTGTGAGAAGTATTTCTACATTGAATGCAGTGTTCAGTGTGTTTGATCCTATGTGCTCCTTCTCCCAGATAGGTCATTTAATTGCTTCACTACAAAATGTGCTCCGTACTGTTTCTCTCTGACCAATGACTTCTCCTAGGCTGGAGAAGATCAGGTTGTACATAAGCCTTGGGCTGTCATTCTGCACCACAGAGAATGCTAAAAGTAAATCTTTTTTACTGTTTGCCTTTATCTCTCTTGGTGTGGTGTGCCTTTTGGCATTCAGAATGGCAATTATTAGGAATTTGTTCCCAGTAATGAATACAGAGTGTTAACTCTGTGGTTAATGCCAAGTGGAGTGATGAATATGCTTGCCTCCTTCCTCACTGCTGACTTGCTGACATCTGAGAAAGGTGGTTACATACCCTTGGTGTTCAATTTGTGCTAAAATTGTAAATAGCCAGGTTGAATGTTGGTAAGCTGTTGCGGGGGGGGGGGGCTAAGGAATGGCTATAATATATGCAGGGTGAAAGTAACTTGAGATTAATTTCTTTCTATAACGCATCTCTAGCAACATTCTTTGAAGGAAATTTAATACATCATCTTTGTTGTATGTAAGATCTGTTTTGTTAAAAATAGGGCAAAGTTATAATAGGATTTGATCACCCTGACTGGAACATTGTAAAGAATGGGCCAGGCACTAAACCATTGATGCTGAAATCAGGAAAAAAGCTAGTTAGTTTCCCCGACATTAAAGGAACGATTTTTTAGAAAGCTGTTCATTGATATCTGACAAACAGCTTGAAAAGGATGCCAAAACCTCAGGGTTTCTGTCATAAGCCTTAAAATGCATTTGCATATGTTCTGCATAGAAACAGGAGCTCACCCTCTGTCGCCAAACTGCAGAACTAAAAGGATGCAAAAACTCTATCTAGTCCAGAGGGCTCTGAGGGGGAACTTCTTACTCAGAATTCAAATGTGTCCAACAGATTAGGAAAATTACTTCAAATGGGATTTCAGCCATATCTGAGAGACCCACAAATCCTGAGCAGATTGGTAGGCAAAATACTACCTACATTGCCATTAAAAAGCTTGTTTTCTTATCCGGGCATTTCCCATGTTAAAAAATAGCTTGCTTACGTCAACTAATCACACAGATTAATGTTGTTTAAGGTGCAACTGCTTAATTTTATTGATATCAAATGCAGTTTTTATGATGGTTTTGATTTCTCTTTCTCAAATTGAAAACAATATCATCATGAATAAGGTCAGAGTGATGGAGAAATAAAGAAATGATGGTCCTCTGCCCAAGCCAGTGCACCCCGTGGTCCGGTTCACGAGCGGTCTAATGTCCTTCCTAGCTATACCATTTACTGTGAGTTGTTGTGGATTGAACAGGGAGTCCTCAGCCCTTGAAAGAGCTGCAGGGTACCTTGCGAGGACGGGCATCTCTGCTGAAGTGCAGAATCTGTGATGCTGTGAGCCGGGCTGGTTTTACTCCTGCTGGTGGGCTTTGGCTGGCAGTTTGACTGGCAAGTGTATCTGTGTGGTCCACACACAGATACAGCTGCACTGGTCCCTCTGGCATCCCTCATGCTGCTCTTACACCTGCTGTTTTCATTGAATGGTTTCCTCTTGTGATTCCACATTTTATTCTTTTATTTCATTGAAGGAAAATGCTTGCAAAGACAACAAAGGATTTGGGGCCAAGATTGCATTTAATGCGGAGGTGACATTTTGTTGGCAGTAGCCTCCATATCCTGGGCTAACTACACTTTTATCATTTTGAGAAAGAAGCTGATGACTCCAGAGGAATTTCTGATGGGCGAAAGTGCCATATAATTTTTAGGATACAGGTTGAGTCTCCAGTCATCCACCCACCCAGGCAATGCCATGGGTGAAGTTCTCATTAGTATTAATGGAGAGTTGCCATTGAAATTTCCCGTGCATCAAGCACACAATAGACTTCTGTTGCGTATACATGGCATTGCCATTGATCTGATCAATTCTGGGTTGCAGTGGTGGATGTGGTCAGCGATGTGTGAATTAATAGGAAAGGCATAGCTAGCTCTTTTTGTGAATGTCTATATTAGTCAGGACTGTCTTTGAAGTAAAGTGCTAATAAGAAAATCAGTATTGATACAGTTAGATGACAGCCCATAATGGTGGTGATGTTAGAAAAGAAATAAATTATCTGTGAGTTGTTATGGATTAGTGCAACACTGGTGGGGTTTTAAAACTGTAGAAAAAGATTGATACCTTATGTTCTTTAGAGATCTCATTCTGTTTCTGTATGGTGTGACTTTATATCTCTTTACCCTTCATTTTCAAGGCTCACGTAACAACAGCATAGGTTCACAGAGATTTAAAACACAAAGAGTGCACATGGCTTCACATCACTGTCCTACAGAGAATTGTGTTTAAAACTAAGTGTCGGGAGGTGTTTCAGTAGCTCAGAAGAAATGCTTTTGCCAAGTTTGTGTGATTGAAGTCAAATCAGGAATATTAGGCACATCTCCTACCTCTTGGGAAGATGATCTTGAGCACAAGACTATTGGCGGAACAATCTGCTGCTGCGTTAAAGAGAAGCTCAGGTTTTCTGGGTTCATAGAATCACAGAATCACAGGGTTGGAAGCGACCTCTGGAGATCATCTAGTCCAACCCCCCTGCCAGAGCAGGGCCACCCAGAGCAGGTTACACAGGAACACGTCCAGGCGGGTTTTGAATGTCTCCAGAGATGGAGACTCCACCACCTCTCTGGGCAGCTTGTTCCAGTGCTCTGCCACCCTCACAGTAAAGAAGTTCCTCCTCATGTTGAGATGGAACTTCCTACACTCAAGTTTGTACTCATTACCTCTTGTCCTGTTGCCGGGCACCACTGAAAAGAGCCTGGCCCCCTCCTCCTGACACCCACCCTTTAAGTATTTGTACACATTAATTAGGTCACCCCTCAGCCGTCTCTTTTCCAGACTAAACAGACCCAATTCCCTCAGCCTTTCTTCATAAGAGAGGTGTTCCAGTCCCCTAATCATCTTGGTAGCCCTATGCTGTACCCTCTCCAGCAGTTCCCTGTCCTTCTTGAGCTGGGGAGCCCAGAACTGGACACAGTACTCCAGGTGTGGCCTCACCAAGGCAGAGTAGAGGGGGAGGATGACCTCCCTCGATCTGCTGGCCACACTCTTCTTGATGCACCCCAGGGTTGCCTGGTTTTGTGCCTTGTCTGCAGCTTTTTTGGGGAATGGCCCAGGTTTCCCTGGAAAGGGTGGAGGAGATTCCCATGTAGGATAGCCCGTAGTTTGGTAAGTGTGCTTCCTGGAGTGTTGAGTGCATGAAGGATACTGAGACAGAGCTGGTGGGCTGCATGGCTCTGTACCAGTGGAGCAGGGGGAACCTGGGATAGCAGCTGTTCCAGGCACCTGCAGAAGGAAAAGCTATCACGTTTCCCATTTTTACGTGTAAAATTATTACTTATCTAAGATGTATGGGGCTGTTTGGGGCAGATCTCATTCTCCTACTTAAAATTGAAATCCATTTGTGGATTTGGGTTCGTACAGTCCGGCAGAGCTGCTGAAGCTGATGAAAATCAAAAGACTTCAGCTTCGGCGTGTAAAAAACATTAAAGCATTATTTTGAACAGCAGACATAAATGGGTTTGCTTCACAAAGGTAGTTTTCTGATTAAGATAATTTGAAAATATAATCCATGTTCGGTGATATTCTGGTCTCATTGCTTGAAATAAAAATTGTGAAACAAATATCCTATTTTCTACAATGTCACTGTAGCCCAAGGGCTGGTGTTTATTATAGAAATATATTTGTAGCAATTTTAGAAGCCCTATTTTTGATACAATTAACCATCTTTTTTCAGTAAATAGGGAAAACACTTAGTTCTGTTTTCACCTTGGTTTCCATAATTTTGTTTCCAGCAGAGTCAAAATGTCAGACAAAAGTGATTTGAAAGCAGAACTTGAGCGCAAAAAGCAGCGTTTGGCTCAGATAAGAGAAGAAAAGAAACGGAAGGAGGAAGAAAGGAAGAAGAAAGAGGTAAATATGCAAAAGCACCTTTTAGATAGCTCATGCTTGCAGAAGAGGCTTGCTGAGGTTTTGACATATCAGCATTGTATACCCCAAGGTATCTGTCATGTGGAATGAGATCCTCAAACCCACATCAGTCTAACCTTACAATCAAAATGCTTATTTTTAGTCAAGAAAGTTGGGGTGAGGGAATTGCTTTTAAAACCACCGCACTGTCAGATGACAACAGTTTAGACAACATGATGTGTATGTGTGTGTAGAAAGAAAAATTGATTTGCCACAATGCTTTTTCCTGGGCTCTCCTTCAATAGAAAGGGAGTGGAGAGTGGAGAAAGACAGAAAGAGGGCTTACATTTTTTTCACGCCATTACAATCTAAATATGTATTTTTGTACTCTGAAGACTAGTTTGATTACTAGCTAAGGTAACAGATTTACAATTATTATTCTCCAGTAAAGTAAAACATAATTGCAATTGCATTTTCATCTTCTGGCATGGGTGCATCTTTCAGTTCTGTTAAAGTTTGATTGACATATTAGTTTATTTGTCCTTGACAATATGCATTAGGTTTTTCATTAAGCGATTTGTACTTCTTTTTATTCAGTCACTTAGTGGAATAGAGGTGGGAATTGACAGGGAGTGGATATTCATTTTCATGCAAAGTCAGAGAAGCATTAAGTGATTATGTTTCCTTTCCTTCAAATGTCAACACTTACCATAGTTTAAAGCACCTGTTATCCTTTACTAATAACTGGTTTCCTTTTAAACTGACACTTTAATATTGTACATGAATTTCATGGAATTACTGTGGAAATGTGATGTGATCCAAGAAATTGGCATTCTAGTTTTGTCTGTCTTTTTAATCTTTTTTCATTTGAGCCATTTTTATGCAATTACCAGCACCCCCCCAGCGAGGCTCCTGGAGTCACTAGGGGAGTCCTCTGTAAGCAGAACTTTAAACGTTAACATTTTCTGCGTTCATTACTAGCCTGTTAATGAATTAGAGGGAAGGGAGCCACGCTAATGGACCAAGAAAGCTATTAAGTCCTTTTCTTTGTCCCCTGCCTCTGATTTTATGCCTTGTGGAGATCCTGTGGTGGTTGGAACTTTCCATTGGCCCCGATAGCCAGATCCAGCTCGGGACACTCAGCTCTACAGATTCACTGCGGTGCCTAGCTGTGACACCGTAAATGTGATGCCAGTGCGCTTCAGGAGTGACGTGTCACATTCACTGAGGTGCTTAGCCACGTACACTGGTGCAGAAGAGTTGTCTACAACCCTGCGTACTGTGAGATGCTTCAGGTTGGCTCATGGGAAGAGCTGAGCACAGGAATATGCCTGAACTTTGTCTTTGTCTGTAAAAGCAATGTTCTTCTGCAACCTGGCCGTATCTACACTGGAGAACATGGGGATGTTTCTGAACTCCCAGGTTTTCTGTTGTGCCTGCACCAACATCAACACAAGGCTGAGGCACTGTGTGAGTCCCCATTGGTTTTGGCAGAAAGGAAAACCTCTCTGTTTGGAGGCTAGGTAGGGCCAGCCGATTTAGAAGCGATGTTAGGATCCAAAGTATAGAGGCAGATGCTGCCAAACATCCTCTGTGAGAACTGTACTGGGATTGCTGTATTTACGACGTGACAAAATGGTAGGCACGACCACTTGCATTTTGTTTTACTTGCATTACTGGTTACTGCACTAGACCACAAAGTGGGACATGGGTTCAGTTCCCTCATCTACTTGGGAGAAGAGCTGCAAGCCTGCTTCTTTCAAGGGAGTACTCTAACCACTAGGCTAGGGTATCAGTGTTGTCCTTCCACCTTACTAAATTGGGGACTGATGAGCCAAATGTAAGGGATTCTGGCTAATGCAGATGTTATTCCTCCTGTTTCTAGCTCCCAGTAGACCAAAAGGGGAGGTGGTTAATGTATGGAAGGTCCAAGTAGATATAGATATCTAAGCAAAAAGAGAGGGGTCTTGTGGACCATTGGTTTTGGCTGTTAGTGCCCAGGGCTGCCAAAAATCCTATTTTAGATGTTGGCCCTTTCCTTTGCTCCTGTTAGATGTTGATGTTTATAAGAAGGTATTTTTACTTGCCAACCAGTGCTTGAGACTAAATGTAGGCCCTTAAGCTACATCACTGAAGCCCACTGGAATTTTATTTCTTGATCCTTGAGTAAGTAGGAAAGGGCCATTTTTATTCAGGGTAATGATATCTGTTATTGATGGTCAGCTTTTATATTAGCTGAAAAAGTTACATCTGAGGCAGGAGGTGTCCATCAGAGTACTGTAAAAATCCTTGCAAATATATGTGCAAAGATCAGTTTTCCCAAGCATTCAGGGAAAAATATTGTTACTGATATATAGAGGATAAATTATCTAAGTTACAAGTTATCTAAACGAATCTAAGTGAATTTCAAAGTGTACTTAAGCAGTGGTGCATATAAATATTTTCCACACACTTAATTGCTAGAGCTCATTATACGTGGATGAAACTTTTCTGGTTTGTTTTGTTTTGATTCAGGCTGATCTACAGCAAAAGAAGGAGCCAGCTCAGGAGGATTCTGACCTAGACCGCAAAAGGAGAGAGACAGAAGCTTTGTTACAGAGCATTGGTATATCCCCAGAACCACCTCTAGGTATTTAAGAGAAGCATACTGTAAAGCATTCAGCTCTGCCACAATGAATGCATTCTATTAAAGCATGCTTGGCTTTTTTTGATTTTTGGCTGTAGTAGTGAAGTGAACTCTTCTGTTTGAATGCCTGCCATACCATTCACATATACCAGCTCATGGCATTTTGAGTACTTGTCATTGCCAAAAACATCTGTTTCATTTCTTCAAGAAATTTTTGTGAACGTAATGCAGGTTGGTTTTGCATACCAGCAGTGATTTCTTTTCTGATGGACTGTTTTATCTTCTCTCATATCTATCTGATGACCCACAAAATAATATTATAAACACTGTACTTTATTAGCCCCAAGTTTTGTTTCAAAAATTCAGATCAAGTATTTGCTAAGGAAGGAGGAGCATAGTCGTGTGGGAACTCCCCTTGATTTTCTTTTAAAATCAAGCAAAACTGGAGAGAGGAAATAAAAAGACAAATCACAAATAGCAAAAGCTTACCATCAGATTATTATTGTAGATTTGAGATCTGGTTTCATGTAATCGACCTCTTTTTTGGTTTTGATGTTTCAGTTCTAGAATCTGAAGTCCTCAGTTTATAAATACATGTGGCAAAGTTTATAGTATTTGAATATTGGTTATTTTGTCTCACTTATTGAGTGAGAAAAAGTGAGAAATTTTCCTTCCTCCCTTCCGTCCCTTCCGTCCCTTCCGTCCCTTCCTTCCCTTCCTTCCCTTCATTCCTTAAATTCATTGGGGCTGAATCCAGGATTTTACCCCTAGATATTCTTGCCTATAATTTTTAGGAAAAAATCCAAATTCGACAAAATACTGAAGCCTTGATTTAGGAAAGTACCCTAACAGATGCTTGGGTTCATATGCAAGTAGATTGTGACATTCTGAATTGAGATTTCAATTCATAACTTGCATCAAGCAACATTTGAGACAAGTTACTATTTTTATAACTTATCATATAGTGACTGAAGCTTTAAAATAGCACTTCTCAGAAGAACTGTCTGACAAGTAACGTTATGTTTATGTATCATAAAATACGTTTTGTAAATTAAATAGTGATATTATAAAATCAGATACATTTGTAGTGTTATAGCATTTAAAATACTCGTATTTATCTAAAAATGAGGATATATTTCCTTATCATGTGATTAACTAAACACATAAATTCATGTTGGAAATGATCAATTCTTATCTTAGTTAGTCTTTTTCACTATGAGGGTGGTGAGGCACTGGAACAGGTTGCCCAGAGACGCTGTTGATGCCCCATCCCTGGAAGTGTTCAAGGCCAGGCTGGATGGGGCTTTGAGCAGCCTGGTCTAGTGGGAGGTGTCCCTGCCCATGGCAGGGGGGTTGGAACTAGAGGATCTTTAAGGTCCCTTCCAACCTAAACCATTCTATGACTCTGTAATTATTTTGTGTTTGATACTATCAAAAGAACATGAAAACTCCCATATAAGATGATTCATTTTAGTTGAACAATAGTATTTTGTCCTCTTCCATTCCCTGTATACAGACTCACAATTAATATACAGAGGAAGCTTTAACTCTGCCTTCACATATGCATATGAAACCCAGATCCCACTGTGGATATGGAATACGTAAACAGCCACGACATACCTGTAACCTGCCAAAGGGCTGTCACGAAGATGAATTCACTTTTCACGCTGCAGTCATTTCTGTGACAGTCTCTAGTGAGAATCTGCATGAAATGTTTGACCACATGGAAAATCCATATCTCTTGACAGGTCTGTCATTATACATTATAGAGCATAACAAAATAGTTTAAAGTTTTACTCCGTTAACTCTAGAAAAGGAAATGCACATGATTTAAACCAAATGGAAAACTTTGCTCTCATATTAAAACCTCTTTTTGTGTTTTATTCAATGTGGCTGCTTTGAAGAATACTTGCATTAAATCTTGACTGGAGCCATCTCTGCATTTGAAATATTTTTGAGAAACCATTTTAAAAGAAATCAGGATATTTTTACTTTTTTATTTATTCTTTCCTTGCTGAAGAGCTTTAACTCAGGCTGACCTTGAGCTATGAACTTCCTTTCCTGTTTCAGGAAACAAAACTGCCTTTGCATGAAATGTGCTTCAAAGCCCTGGCAAGCCAAAGAGAAAATCATTTCTAGAACTTGGGCAAATAGTATCTAAACCAAGGGAAACTTTTCCTTGAGCGTTGAAATCATGTCCCACCCAAAATGGAAACTTTATATGACATAAACTACTTAAGAAAACACGATCGCTAAGCAAACGGATATGTATTCTCATCAGCTTTGGGAAATGATTTTAACTTAGCTGGATTTCCTTATTTAGCTTTTTTTTTTGATGTCATTTCCACATTGCAGCCTTAGACCATTGATTTAAATTGAAAATCTGAAAAGTATGCTTGTTCTATTGCCTACTTGACTTTACCAGAAGAGTTCACTTAGTTTTTTGACAAGACTAGCCCCTGATATTTCTTCATACCTTTCGAATCTTCTGCAAGTCAACTTTAAACTATACCTGAGAAAATGAGTGCTGTTTTATCTCCACAGATATCTCCTCCATTGATTAGCTGTAGATTCCCAATGGGCTTTCAGTCCTGTCTAAATTCATGTCAGTTTTAACACTTCCAAAAGACTTAAAATTCACTTGACTCTCTTCCTTTTCTTTTTCTTTCCTTCCTTATTTGCTTTCACCATTTCAAACTCTCCTACTCATTCATCCACTATCATTTTGGTCCATTGGTTTTGATTTGTCTGACACTGCTCTTCATCAGTGCAGTCGCTGCATGTGTTAACATGGGATACCTGTTATTTTCATTATTTAGTCCCAACCCCTATGTCTCCCTCTTCGAAATCAGTGAGCACACCCAGTGACGCAGGCAGCCAGGACTCGGGAGATCTGGGACCCATAGGAAGGTAAGACACAGAGTCAATAGCATTGGATAAATGTGGGGGTTTTTCACTTCTTCACTTTCTTCCCCATTTTTACCCTTGCTTCTGTAAAGGGGAACATGCTGTATCTCACGCGTACTTTTGTTTCTGCATTTTCCACTCTGTGTTACCATCCGGTAGGACTGGTCTCAGATGGGAGGTAAATAAATGCATGCAGCAAGCAGCTCTTGAGCTCTGAGCCACACACCTCATATTGGAAGCAACAGCTGAATTTATGCTTCTAAAATGGCCCACAGAAGGCTGCCGTTCTGTGTGGAAATACACTCAAAACAGGGGAAAGTGCCCGGTGGTAGAACCTGTTACTCATGTGAGTTGCTCGGTTCTCGTGTGGCTGCTCATCGCAGTGTGTGCCGCTGACAGTGACAATGACAGGGACGAGCTTGTGCAGAAACAGGCTGAATCACCCCGGGACCCACTGGCAATTCTGCCTTGGAAACTGCAGATATCAGAGAGTTTCATGCAGAATGGGAGGGAAGCAGCTCTCTTCTTGTTGGAAAGGGGTGGTGGGGTGTGTGTAAGGGATGGGCACCGGAGCAACCTTCTGGTCTTTATTTTTACGGCTGAAATAAGAAATGAAGTGGCAATCCCAAAATAATAGTAGTTGAAAAGAAAGGAGGAGGATGCTGGTAAAGGAGCATATGTTCAAGTAAGAAGAGGTGCAAGCAACTATGCTGTGTATTATGAGAAGTGTAAAACTCTCTTTCCGTGTCAAACTAATTCAACATAAAGCTGAGCTGCCAGTTCATCCAAATCTGTGAGCCAAGACTCTGCTAATGGCTTGAAAACACAGTGATTGCTCTCTGCAGTTCACAGTGCTCGGGAATAGACACCATACCTCTACAGACATAAACAGTAATGTCACAGAGCTTTGGGTCAACAGCTTTCATACCACACCAGCCTGCTGCTTAGAAAAATCACACTTCTGTAAGCTGAAAGTATATTGTGTCCCCCTTCAGACGGATGCAGACACCGCCCGTTGTGATGTGGAGGTTGCACAGCTGCTGCCAAAATCTGCCTAGCCCTTCTCCCAGGTCTACCCTGTAGAAGGGACGGAGGTTGCTAGGTAGGAAAGCCCTATTCTGTAAGATACGGCAGTTCAAAACACAGTAAATAAGGTAATGCTACATTCATAAATAAAAGCAGTAGACTTCATCAAGTCAAAGTACTTTGAGCAGAACTAAAAATGTTTTTAAGCAAAGTATAGCCTGCTCTTTTGGATGAAGTTATTTCCCACGCTCCTACATGAAGCTATGACAACGCTAGCTGGAGACTTCTACATTCCTGCTTTTCTTCTGAAGCTCAATGGTGTAAGTTTTTTACTGTTAAGGTAGTGAGATGACCTCGGAAGGATTTATTTTACCGTGACCTGCGCTAGTACTTTGACTGTTTGTCAGCAGCAAGCAATGAAAGCACATGATCACATGTCCCCACAGAGGAGAGCGGCGTTTGTCCTCTTCTTCAAAGCTCATGACGTACTGCATTGTGGGCTTTCATTTTGGATCCGTTTTCTGGCTTGTTGTGGCCGTACTAGGAATTCAGTGGGAATCCAAGACCTTGTTTGTAGTCCACCAGTTTGCTTGCCAGCCTCTCTGGTTTTGAAGGGTTCTGTTGTGTGCCAGGAAGGCCGCTGGCAGGTGTTTGCCTGGAACAATTGGTTTGTGGTGATGGAAATCTGATGATGTCTGGTCCAGGCCCTGGGGAATCTCTGTAACCTGTAGGTAGTCTTGGGGTGGCAAGTAGTTAAATTTGTTTGTCACTGAGTGCAGGGAGATGCGCTCAGCGTGTGCTTGTGTGAACAAGTGCACTCAAGCGTGCACGTGTGATAGAGCGGTCAAACATGGAGAGGAAGGTGTTGGTAGACCTGTCATCACAGTGGCTAAACATGATGAGACCACCTCAGCTGTTTCCTCTCTGAGAGATGCCTAGACCGTATTTCTGACTTATTTTGACTACTGCGTATATGAATGCCTGCTTATCTGTATAAGCAAGGTTGCTCTGCTTCATTTTAATGTATCCTTCCATTTTGCTTTCTATGATAGAAGGCACTTTCCCTGGATCCCCTCTCATGCCATCGTGCTTATAAGATCTTCCTCTTTTCCCCATTCTGCTGGGAATTTGCTGTACAACGGTAGACTGAGCACAGGCATTAGAGGAGAGCAGATTAGTTCCAAAGCTGCTAAAGCCCCAATCTCGGAGATGGCAGCTCGTCTGTTGTTGTTGCTACTGCTGCTAACGCTGCTGCAGAAATAACGAGCTCTCACAGGCTGGCAGAAATCCGGCATGCAGTCTGATTGCTTATTGCTAAAGTGTTCTCCAGGGAAAGATATGGATATTTAAAAAAAAAAAAAGGCTGTGAAGTCATAGATTTTTGGTTCACTACAAGAGAAAGGACCCTTTGAAAGCTTTGAAGAAAGCAAGAGATCTTTGTGTGTTCCCATTTGAGGCAGCAGTTTCTGGTGAAGAACTAGGTTGGGTTCATACTTCTGGGAGTTGTTGTCGTTTCTGGTAGTTGTCAGATTTAATATTTTTGTCCTAATATCGCCAAGTATATCTGATGCATGTTTTGATAGGCAAGCACCTGTGATTTCTTACAGAACGGTGAACGTAGTTTAGCCAGAAATCCAGGTTTCTGACATCCACTTTTCAGGAAGGAAAACTGATAAATTGATGAGAGTTCGGACAGTGTTAAGTGGTTGTTATGCTGGAACCACAGACCTCACTCTACCTTACTTCACGAGATGAAAACACTGGTAGCTTGCTCACCTAGTGTAATAGTTATATGGGGAGCAAAAGGGCTCCAGCAGGCAATGTGTAAGAGCAGTGAATTGTTTGGCATTGAAGCTGGACAAATACAAAACCAGAAAACCTTTGTAAAATTTTAATGGTGAGACAAATTAAGCCCTAAAGCAATTTACCTAAAGACTCTATTGGATCTTCTATCACTGGACATTTCTCATTCAGGATAATGTGCCTGTCCAACAGACAGATAATAGCTCAAACAAGAATTCAGTTAGAAAAGTCATACAGCTTTTTTGTTGCACAGGAAGAAAAGCTACGTGGTCACAATGGTCCCTTCTGCCATACGATCTATGGAGTAGTAGTGCTGCTGTCCTGCAGGACCATTGTCCATTATCTCCAGCACAATAGCTAGAGTACATTGTCTTTTCTCTGATGGCATTAAACTTATTAGAAGGTGTGGGGAGGACTGTGTAACAGCACTAAATTATGGAACCATTTCTGTCCTGCGCAGCCCAGGTTTTTATGGGGTATTTTGCTGCTTGATCTTTAGTACCACGTTGCTATTTGTCATGGTCTTTTCACTGGGGATAACACTAGGTTTCAGGAGCATTCTGGCTTCCCCCCGAGCCATGACAGCAACAGTAAGAATGAGCAGATGTTAGATGAATAACGGAGCTAGAAACTAACAACAGTTTTCTTTGAATGCTTTCAGTTGGACAGAAGAGCCAACTTTCTTCTTTTTTCTTCTTTCTTCTTTTTTCTTCTTTCTTCTTTTTTCTTCTTTCTTCTTTTTTCTTCTTTCTTCTTTTTTCTTCTTTCTTCTTTCTTCTTCTTTCTTCTCTTTCCTTCTTTCTTCTTTTTCCTTCTTTCTTTCCCTTTTTTGTGGTCTTGGGGATCAATTCTGGGCAGGCAGAGGCATGTTATACTTTGATTCTGGAAGATTTTTTAACGTAACTGTGGGCTTACGAAATAGGTTGGGTATGTGCTGCTCTTAGTTATCAGGCCGCTCTGAACAATTCATTACAACCCTGTTGTTGCACAGAGAGCAACTTGCCTATCTCTACATCGCTTTGCACACCCCACTTCACTTTTCTGACGGCTGTGTTGTTTCTGCTGATAGAATAGCAGATAGAATTCACAGATAGGACAGGAAAATAACATCACAGCCTGAACAGATACCTGACTCTGAATAGATGGGTTATAGGTTTCACAGGGCTTTCTGTTATGATGCGTTCAGCTGTGACTCATTTTCCACAAGACGGTGGTGCAGGCTCCCATGAAAGTTTTCCTTGGAATACAGGGTAAGTATTTTTGTCTAGGGACATTAATGCCCAGTGTTCTATTGCTGATGGTCAGCTTATACAGACACGTGCAACTGAAATGCAGGTCTCAGCTAACTAGATTTGAGTAAATGTTGTGAAAAAAGGTGCTGAGGTAAAGGGATTTGCTGAGAGCTCCTGTGTTGTAGCATGGTGGGAAACACAAATTTGCCACTTCGGGGCTATTACTGTGGAGATTCTTTGTGACAACTATATGCATCTCATCCCTTCCTAGCAGATACTCTGAACTTTTGCTATCTCAGTGTGCCAGAGAGGATGCTAGCTGTTACAGTACAACTGTCATGAAACAGTGCCCATGGAGAGGCATCTTTTACTGCTCAACATACCTTACACATTCATAAATCTCATCTTCTCAGCACTGACAGCCATGAACAGCATGTTTGTGTCATCTGGGAGCGCACAGAAGGACAAGCCTTGTACAGTGCCTCAGCGCCAGGCACTGCAATACCAGATCCTGTGGGCTGAGCCAGCTCTCTGGAAAAGCCCCAGTGTCCTGTCACAGGTAGAACCTGTGACACTAGGGTTGGTCTAAGCTTTGCATGTCAGCTCAACATAAGATAGCAGCAATGTATCCATGCTGCAAGGATGTGCACCTGTGGCTGGGTAGCTTCCATGTGCTAGTACTAGCCTGCATTGGTATATATTGTATTGTCCGCAGGGTGCTTTGTGTGTTCACCCTGGCGTATTGCACACTTGGAGGAGTTGCATTTGTGGACCAAGGTGTGATTCCTCTGTGCGGCCCGTTTTTTCCCTGTATCCTTCACTGCTGCTGTATGTTCCCAGCTAGAGTTATTACCCTACAACGGTAGGTTTGCACAGTAGCATCCTATTTATTGTTGAGCTGGGTCATGTGTGAGTGCGTTGCAGTGAAGTGCCATGCATGCAGCACCTCCCCGTTTGCATTTTGTACTGGAACATGAGAATCCCATTAGGCTGCATATAAGGTTTCCCACCTTCCATCTGCTCAGTAACCTGCACCAGGCTCAGCTGTCTTGAACGTGTAAAGGTTAATGGTTGCCATTCTTTCTGCAACAGCTTCATCTGTGCTCTTTTACTTTCTAACTTGCATATTTTGCTACCCATAGATTTAGATACCTGATTATTTTATGGGCTTCCATAAAGACAAAGAGGATAGGAAGCATTCTTCATCTTCTGGTAGCTTCTTTTGGAGAATGGTTACTTCAATGCGGTGTTTTATCTGCTGTAAAATAATGCAAGGTGGATTATTTCATATTATTTCTCTCACAGTCCATTGGTTTTGGTGGGTTTGCCTGGCTGCAGTTACTCATTCTATAATTATTCTTACTTGGATTAGGGAACTACATAATATTAAGCTTAAATGCTTCTTACCCAAATTATGTTGTCCTTCCATTGATACCGCAGTTTTTGAGATGTGTTTGATGCACTGAAATTGGTTAGCTTCTTTCAGTGTGTGTTTACTTGTGGTAAAGCAGGATTAGTCCTTATTTAGATGAAGTTGTAAATATTTAATGGAAGTTCCAGTGGGAATGAGTTTGAGCATGGCATTAGATAGCAAAGAAAAGAAAAAATAAAAGGAAATCAGATTTCTCAAAGAGGTTTTGTAGCAGTAGTATGGCATGTTTATAGCAGTAATATGCCGTAGAAGTTAGACCACTCTGAAATCCTGATTGCCTCATCATCACTACAGTTCTTTATTTCTAGATAAAATACAGTACATGAGCAATCCTAGAAATAAAACAGCTGTAATGCAAGAGGACTTTTCTCTGAGGAGCAATATCACCTTTGGCGATGGCTGTTGACATAATTTTTTGTCCATTATGTCAGCCCGTCTCGCAGTTACTGTGACCTCTGAATGTGTTCCCAGTTGTATTCCAGAGAACACAGTAGCATCTGTCACATTAGGTTGGGTGTCCTCAGTGGTAGAGAGTCAAGAGCATGTCTTCTTCTCTCACAGTCTCCTTTGAAGTTTGCTGACAATATTAGTCTGCGTTCATGTATGTTTTCATCAGATGTGATTCTGAGTTGCTTCCATCTACCATGGCCTCTTTGAGCCATTTATATAAAAGAATACATAAAATATAAAAAGAAATACATTAGGATATGTTTTATTTTGTCGTGTTTATGTCCACCTTCAGTTTGTATTGGCCAGGTACAGGGAGAAACAGATGTAATTCCAGTCTTTTTTCTCTGCAACATATTATTTGCTGATTTTTGTATAGTTATTAGGTGTTCTGCTTTATAATGCAATACCTAAACACACACATGAAACTTGTGTTAATCCTGCATTGCTTCATGTCTGACTCTCAAACACAAACATTTCTTCTTTCTCAGATACACAATCAAAAGGAAAGAGTTAGCTCTGGAGCATCTGGGCACCGAGTGAATCAAAGCATATCATTACTGTATTTACCCTTTTACAGTTTTGTATTTGATCTTGCTCACTCTCAGTCAAGTCCAAAAAAAAAAGGCACCTCTAGTTATGGAGTGTGTTCTTACTACATAATATTTAAAATCAGAAAGATTGTTTCCTGATCTCTCATGAGTGTATCTAAATATCACCAAAGGCTTTAGGTGCTGTGCTTTTTAAGCTTTTTGCCTGAAAAATCAGACTTGGCAACTCAGGTTTTATTTTCACTGTTTTATTTGTAAACAGCTCCTTACCTAGTACAGTAATATGACACATTGACAAGCTGAAGAAAGGGTATCAGAATGCCATTCTTCCTTCTAAATGTCTGCTTTGCTGTTTAATTAGACACATAAAGAAGGCAAAGGAAGAAGGTGGATGCTGGTCTCTATGTAATTTATATGGGAAGGTTGCATTGTTGTAGTAGATCGTCTTTTACAGTCCATGCAGTGTATTTCCTATCTTCTCTTTCGCTACAGAAAACATTTCACGTAGACATTAACAAAAACATGTTTCTGTAAGATCTGCTAAAACCACTGCTAACATAAGCGTATGGCCTAGGGCTTTGCTACTTTATCATTAAGTAAATGCATTTGACAGGTTCTGTGCAATGATGCTCTTTCATCACTGCCCCTCAGCTTTGCATTACCAGCATTTCATTGTGTTACTGTGTTCACGAATGATAAGGATCCTTCTTCAAATGCGACCAGTACAAGTGGGCCTGTGTTGTATTGCCTCAGGAGCAGCAGCCGTAACTGTTATTAGTAGCAGATGTATTTATTTATTTTTTAAGATCAGTTTCTATGTACAAAATGGCTTATAAATGGCTGTTTTAGTGGCATATGTATTCCGTAAATGGGCTGAGCCAAAGGGAAGCACAGAACAATGTAAAGACTCTAAAGGAGCTACAGGAAAGACCAAGGGAAAATAATTACTTTATGGCGACCTTTGCTTGAATGGTGTTTTATTCAGAAAAAGGCTTGTAACCCTAGGGACTGTTGTCTAGTGCAGACATGAGTCTTTCACAGTGGAGAGTCAAGTGAAGCGTTTGCTTGGTGGCTAGAGGCAAACGGGATAACCCATGGGATGCTGGCATTGCCATTTTGTTTTGGTGGGTTTGGGCTGGGTTTGAGATGTTTGCCATTACACGGTAAGGCAGAAATACACACCCCAGCTGTTAAATTTTCTCCCGTATAATTTACCGTGACACCATCGTCAGGATCCCTTGGCACACATGTTTTATCTTACAGTTCCCGACAGTGTTAGAGGCCAAACTGTGCCTTAAGCCTTCTTGACCTGAATCGTGCTGGCATCTGTGAAAGAGTGACAGTGTTGGCCTCCTCCCCTTGCTGGCGGGAGGGGCCCTGGCCGCCTCAGCTATCTTTGCTCTAGGAACTCTCCTGCTTTTTAAAGCGATGCTGCAAATCTCGCATGCTTCCCCAGCCCGTTTATGGGAGAGTTCTGTAAATTTTTACAGGCCATTTCTCCTTCCATGGAGCATGGGCTGCTTGGCACGAGGACTGCGTTGAGCTGCTTGCACACATCACGGCTTGCCCTGCGTAGGTTAGGATATGAGGTTAGGACAGGAGGCTGGAGGAAATCAGGTTTCTTGCAGTCTTTCCCCTCCTTTTGTGCCTGCACGAGAAGAACTACAATCCTTCTCTTTTATATTCAGTGTATATTCAGCCCTAGATCTCTGAAGCCTCTCCCTTTTAGCCTATAAACATAAGCAGACACCTTAGGGACTGATATTTGGCAGTTGCTTTCAAGTGTCTTTATGTCTGACCTAGAAAGTGGGGAGTGCTTTTCAGTGCGTGCCAGTTACAAAGTCAGAATGGTCCGTATTAATTAGAATCATCTGCAATCCTTTTAGCATGTGAGCCTGTGGCATCATTAAGGATTTTCATGCTTTCATTCCTAAAGGATGGATAGAGTTCAGTCCTCCAGATCTTTGATTATTTTTCTCATTAGCAACCATCTCCATGCTATAAATTAAAGGAGAAGGAAAGATTGCCATTCCCAGGGTGCTTCATAAAATGCCTTGGAAACCTGAGCCCCAGCTGCATCCAGAAGAAAATAATATTAATGTATAAAGCCCCACTTAACCATTTAGGTTATCAGCCCAGCTGTAGTTACTTCTCTGTAGTTATTTCCAGGCATATCATGCATATATTTAGTCAGACAATCAGATGATTTTAGGGACTAAAACACTAATCCTCTTAAAACAAAACAACTTACTTGCTAAGGCCAGCTCAGCTTAAACAGTTCTCTTGCACAGAATTTCATCTTGATTTAATTAAATTGTGTGAGATCACGTCCTACCTTAAACTGTTTAACATAGTAAAAATGGTACAGTTTGTGCATGTAGATGTTTTCTCCTTCACTAGCCTATTAAAAACGCCCGCGGAAAATCCCCATTCACAATTTATGCTTAATCCGGAAAAATAAAAAGAGGCTCTGAGTAGCTATTTCAGTAATTCATTTTTTAGGAATTTTCTTCAAATCTGTAAAACAGGAATTGCTGCCACTGGAAAGATACTGGTAAATCTCCAGATAATTTTTTTCTTTTTTTTTTTCCAAGGAATTTTGAAACAATCTAAGCATCCTGTATAGAATTTTTCATAAGCAGAACATTTTGGTTTTCCATTTAAAACTTACTTAGATTCAGAAATTTTAGTTACACTTATTTACTTTAATAATTCAAAATCAGAATATAATTTCTGAGCTGGCCTATTAGAAGTCAGATAACTGGGTCATGAAAACTTTTGACATTTTGACTATTGATGTGTTAAATTTTTGATAACTCTCATACAGTGAGCTCTTGTTTCAACCTAGTTGTAGCAAAAATCTCATCCCCTTCTGGAATGATTTTGCTGTTTCTAGCACAAAATAACTGTATAAAGGAAGGGAAACACCAACTCTTCCTCCAACTAATAGTTACTAGATTTTGGCACTGAAGTAAAAATGAAAATTTGCTGAAATCTTTCACCACCTGCTTCAGCTGAATAATACTAGACCTAAAAATTGTAGGTTCCAGCCGTCATGTTACCTCTTTGACTCCTGTGAAAGGCTATGGATTATCTTTCCTAGATTTGACTAATAAATGTAACTTTGTCTTTTATGTGATTGTATCCAAAGCCCCTTGAAGTTTATGAGAAATCTTCCCTTATGTGCATATCCATGGACTCTGGATCAAAGTGTCTTAACGTGAGTGCTGGGTTTTCTTTAAAGCATCTGCAGGAGCTGTTAACATGTAAAACTTCTCCCACCAAGTTCTTTCTTTACCTTTGTGGTCACCTGGGTTCTATTTTGTCACATAGACTTACTCTTGGTATAAAAAACAAGATGAAAATATTCTTTTAAAAAAGATGTTTTGGGGGGTTGGTACAAGAACAAAACAACTTGTGTCTTCCCTCTCCTGAATGTTTTTTTTGATAATGCCTTTTCAAAATGACCGTTCATGCTATCCAGCACTTACAGTAAATCTGTGTCAGTTCATAGGCTCAGCAGAAGCTTCTAACTATTTGACCTTCTGTCCTCGCAGATCAAGTCTGGTGCCCACAGTGACCCTCCTGGTAAACCAGCATAAATTTGCAGACTAAGATTTCTGTAGCTACAGCATATAAATTTTAAGAGTGACAAGGTTCATTACATTGCCAGGGGACTATATTCTGTAATGTAGACCTGAATCAAAGGACCAACTTGAAATATATCATCAAATAAGTTCAGCAGATTGGATGAATTTAACTGCTGATTTAATTAGTGGAATTCTGTGAAATAGGAATCAACAAGGTGTTGGTCCTGTGATATGTCCTTACAATTAAAGGCGTGCCAGAATTGTTCATTCTGATTTAAATGTCAAGTGGATTTTGAAAATTATTAAATACATGCAGCAGCATAGCCTTGATTTAAAAATAATTTTGAAATAGACACGTGTTTTAAATATTATTTGTCCACGATTTTTTATAAATATACCTTAAAAAAAAAAAAAAAGTAGTATTTTAAACTCATGCCCTTCTGAGAAGGGCTGTTCTGGTTGCCAGGCAGCTGAAAGATAGTGCTCTGTGCTCAGGGAGGTCGTAGTTGCTCTTTTTATAGGGAAGACTGGAAGTCAGAGGTGTCAGCCTGCTTGGAAGTGCAAATGCAAACGCAAGTATCTGGCTGTGCTCCAGCAGTGGTGCCAAACTCCTTGCTCGCTGAATGTATTCTGGCATTTTATTTTATGATTAGCAGCCCAGCTCTGAACACAAGAATGCGCGGTGGAGTTGGAGCATCCTGCTCTACAAGTATAAGTGAGCGTCTTGTTGAGAGGCACAAATCCTCCCGAACTGCTGATAGCCATCTTGCTTATAATGTGCTTCAGAAAACAAGTAGCACAAGGAAGGTATTTTTCTTTTTGCCAATCCTTTCAGACTGGAACAGATCTGCAAAACAGAGCACAGATGGCAGCAGAATAGTGGCTTAAATGCAAAGCATCAATTGAGGCAAGTGGTACTTTTCCAACTCTGAGTAGGAGCTTTGAATCTTCTTTTTCTTGATGTATTTTGTTTTGGAGACACACTTTAAATATACAACAAATATCAGAAAGTGAAAATTATAGTGGAGAAAATTAGGATTATAAAAATCTAGAATGAAAAGAATAAACCAAAACAGCTTATCTATACACATAAATATTTTTAAACATCTGCAGTAATTTCTCACCAACAGTTTCATAGTTCAGATTTTCTAATTAATCAACAGTAAAGTAGGAGCTTTGGAGAAACTACAACAAAGTAGGTAGAATTCTTTAAAATTTTATAGCTAAGTAATTATGCAACCTTAAATTCATTCTGGCAATATTCAGACCTTCAAAAAAAAAAAGTCTAGATACATGATATATTACATATTGAACTTGCAAGTAATACTGGATTGTCATTTGATGACAGTATTTGGTATCGTATTGAAAAAAGGCATTTAAACACATCTTAAGCATTGTATTCTACTGGTGATTTTAAAATATGTCTCTTATCTCACAATTGTTGCCTCCAGAATATTTAAGAATATATGAGTTGGGTGGAACCTGTTTTTCAGTATATCATCCATGTGCAGGTGCGCAGTTCTTAATATACGCAATTCTGAATCCTTTGGAAATTGTAATCCAGGCCTGCGTTTTAAGGATGGGGCTCCTCTTTGCATCAAAGTGAAAAACAAGAATCCTATTATTCTTTGCAATTTTGGGCTTTTTGGTTCACTCTTTTTTCCCCTAATTCCCTCCTTTTGCTAGTTGCATTTGAAGTTAGAATAAAAGAAAGCAAGAAGCAGACTGAACCTTGCAGGCTCTCAAGTAGCTCCCCTGTCAATGCAGATAGCCCCTTGGCTCTTCATCGGCTGCTAGCTGGGAGATGAGAGGGGGAGCGCAGAATCACACAACCAAGAATGGCTGAGGTGGGAAGACACCTCTGGAGATCATCTCATCACCTCCCCTGCTCAGAGCAGAGTCACCTGGAGCAGGTGGCTCAGTCTGTGCCCAGTTGGGTTTTGAGTCTCTGAAAAGATGGAGACTCCACAAAATTCCTGGCCAACCTGTTCCATTGTTTGACTGTCCTCACAATGAAGATTTTTTTCCTTATATTCAAGTGGAATTTCCTTTTCTCAGTGTGTGTCTATTGCCTCTTGTCCTGTCACTGGGCACCACCAAGAAAAGTCTGGCTCCATCTTCTTTACTCACCCTCCCAAGTCACCCACCCAAGTTAGCTGAGCTGTCCTCCCCAGATTCTTTGTGGACAGCCACCTCTAAAACCTCCTCATAATTGGAGTCTAAGTTGGGGGCTTGGAATTGCTGCATGGAGCAATCTCCTGTCTTTCTGTACGAATTCAGAGCGCCCATGGTGACATGTTTGATTGCTGGAGCCCTTCATTTAGGTGCCTGAAGATAGTATAAATACTCGCTGTAATGTCAAGACCCCCTACTACCCCAGATGGCGAAAATGAGTCTAGTCACATTCATATCATTGTAGAAGCATTACTGTGGTAAGCAAAGGTACTTTGAGACTTCGTATGCTTTGGGTGACTCCATGTACTGTGGGTGAGTCCCCCCTTCATTTCAAGTCTCTCTGTTTCAGTTTAGTAACAATCTATGCTCTGCTTAATGGGATTGGCCTTTGATCTCCGCAAACCTCAGCGCAGCTTAATTTGTGGAGTCATGGCCTGCTCCATCACTGTATTTTAGGGTTAGGAGGACATAGCTATTTCCCACAGAAAGGGTCATTTTAGGACATTGCTGTTGCTGCAAGGGAAGATGCTGGGTTTGGGACCTGTCAGGTCTAATGGTGTTTCATTAGGGACACATATGGATATCTCAGTTCAGCAGATACCTCGGGACTCAGTACGCTGTCAGTGCGGGTTTCTCCTGGTCTGGAAAGCACAAGAGCTCTTGGTGACAGGAGATGCCAGAATATGGTGTTTTCTTTCCTCCAGTTCTGCTTGAAGGTGTGATTTGCAACGCTCCAAAGAGATTTCTACCCTGCAAGAGGCCCCTTGGGAAATCAGGGTTTGCTGTTACTTCTCTGCGTAGCCTTTTTCAAAAGCATGGATTTTCAGACCTAGTTGCTTTTGACCTGGGAAGGGAGGGTGGGGGGAGAAAAGAAGTCATGCAGAACACATGTTCTGCAGCATCAGCAACAGATGGGGGAGGATTTGATTTTAGCTTCAGGGAAGCAGAGTCACAACTAAGCTGCCAGCATGTTGCACACTGGTTGAGTGAAAAGTGTTGGATTGGGGCACTTGCCAGAGCCAAGCTGTACTGCAATCTGAACATGATTCCAGATATTAAATATCATTTTATGATGGTGATTTAATAAGTATATGTATTGGCACTGATGCTTTGTAAGTTTCACTGAGGCCAGACCCAAATTTGCTTACATCAGCTGAGAAGTTCTCATGGATTCCAGACGGTTTTAGATGACAGACTCCGTGCTTCATTGATGCATTCTGAGGTTGGGAACTTTCCAAAAGAGTTTAAATATTTTATTTTATTTTATTTTATTTTCGTCTTTTCCACATTTTTAATCTACATAATTGACATTATGCAATCAGAATAAAATCTTCTGGAAGTAAGGTTCCACAGGGCATTGTGACAGATGGCAGAGTGCCTGGTTTTCCATGGTAATAATAGTACAGAAGAGGGAATGTTTCTGTTCAAATTCCTTTCACCTCCCACCTTAAATTTTGCAATGGTCTCTGTCCTCTTAAAACTGTGCTCTGAATATCTCCCTAATGTTTTGGACATGAATTCAGAATAGAAAAATGTAACAAATTGCTTTACCATCCAATCCTTTAATAAATGTGTGACATCTGGGTCTTTCCTCCTGTTGGTTTCTTTCTGCAGGTTATTCCTTTAGTGACTGGGGAAAAAGAACATGCATTGTATCAAAATTATCTGGTACTTTTTCAGTACCAAGAGCTGAAACAGCACCAGCATTAACGCTGTCCTAAATCTGAGAAAAAAAATAGATTATTGAGATCGTAATACAGAACAAATAGAGAATACTAAAATATGCCTATCTAAAGGAAAAGAGTGAAAGCAGAGCAGTTTAAAGAGAGGTAATAACACTTGTACCGTGTCTTCTCAGTGCAAGATCTAAAAGCCCTCAGTCCCTTCATGCTGCTTTAGAGCAATCTGTTATTTGATAATAGTCACAGCTTTTTATCCTACAATCACCCAAGGGTGCACCAACCACGTAAAAGGAAGATTGATAGCAGGATATTGTTTGTCACTACGTGGGAGACGGATATAGCAACCAGCTTTGAAACAATGTTGGGTAGTTCTGATTAAAATAGTGTCTGTGCTGTCTGGGTGGTGGGAATGGCCTGATCTGGCTTAGTCCTGATGGTGCTACTCAGGCTTGGTGAGTTTCCAGGGATACTTCCCATGCCGTCTGCACTCGCAGAGGGAGGCTCAGCTCAGGTGGTTTGCAGGAGATTTGTGGAAGGACTGGAATCTGCAAGGGAGCACTGCTTTTCCCTAGTAGGTCTAATGCCCAGGTCTCTTTTCCCCATTAAAATGTTAAGGTAAAATATTTTATATCTCATCTACATAGACCTCTGACAAAATCCACTGAATCAGTTTAAGGGGGACTTTCACCAACTTGCGCTTTCTGAAAGGGTCCAGAGTGGGAGCATCTCTGCCTGAGGGCTGACCTACCGGTCAAGCGGTTCTCCTGGGCTATGCACTTGTCTTTGGGCTCTGTACTGTTGTTCCCTCTGCCCCCGTCTTTGGGTGCCTGGAAGTCCCAAAGCTAATTTCAGTTTTCTTTTATGAAGAAGAAAGAAAAAAGAAGAACGAACAGCACCTAATGCTTTTCTTCATGAAGAAATCTCTGGAGAAAGAACTCATGCACCAGATTTGAAGAAGATTGGCACCACTTTTTCACTGAGATCCAGTGGCGTTTCACAGTCACTGCTGAGAACTGTCCACAGGAGAACAAGCATAATTGTGATGCTCACCCAAACAATCAAGGAATGTCATATGCCATGTCTGCTCATCACAAACAGATTAGCTTTCATTTCCTAGTCTGGATGACAGCACAGGCTATTCAACATCATTTTTGGGTTGCTAATCCTCAAAGAATCTATTTATTTCTTTCATGTTATTGCCATGGAAACTAGTTGAATTTCAGGTCCAGATTACATCTTTACTGTTCACTCACTTTCATTTTGATCTGCAGACATTCTTCAGGTGCCAGGAAGAGGCAAAGGACAAATCAGTATTGTTCCTTGAAACATCTAGTCACTCCCTGTGCTCTCCAGCCTCCACTATGTGAGTGTAGACACTTGCATTCTGTGTCTCCTAGGGCAAGAGACTTGAAACCTGAAGATCTGCTACCTGCAGCCTTGTTTTCTGCAGTAACATTGCTCAGCCAAGCTTGAGAGGACAACACAGCAGATTGCTTCCTTATCACTTTTTCAAACCTTTGCAAACCTTTCAAAACCTCTGCATGATGATGCAGAGAGAACAATTACCATTTGGAGCACAAATCTAGGAAATGTTTTGCAGATGCACCAAAACTGTTGAAAACAGGTGTTATCAGGAGTCAAGGAGAATTGCTATTAAAAAGTACATATCAATGCCAGGAATGGTGAAGTCTCTATGTCAGAATCCAGATAATGAAATACTTAAGAGAAGAACACGTCTCCACTACATGTATGGTCTACATGTAATAAATGATGGCCCAAACCATAAGTGTTGCTACTCTCATATTTTGGGCATTTGAGTACTGTCTTGAGTGTGTGAGATCTCTGAATTTATTTTGTTTAGGCATTCAGCTGAGTATGAGGTAAATGTGCCCTCTCTTGTAATTTGGTCTGGATTCTTAGAGGTGGAATGTAGGGGCTTTACCTCTTTAGAGACCTGTTGCAGGCTCTTGGTTTAATAAGATGATGGAATTCTTTCTGATGTAATAGTCTTTATCCCTTGGGAAATTTTGTAGGTTTGAAAGGGGATGGGGGCGCCAAAAACTAAAGTGAGTTATATATGTTTTCTTTGAAGTGTTTGGAAAACCTGGATATGTATGTATAAGTAGCCACTAGGCAGCTATAAGATTAGAAATTTGCATTTATGTAGCATGTCCTAATATATGCTATTCACCTTGGTGACATGACAAGAGTCATTTTCACAGATAACATTTTTAATGGAGCATCATCTATAATGCATTAGTCACTGAGGCCTTTGCTTTGCGTCAGGCATTCAGATCCTTGTGTCCACTTTCCTTTCCACTGTACTTGAGCTACAGTCAAGTTACAAGGAAAAAATCTGTTCTTTATTACTGTATTGTTTTGTCTCTGAGCCTTTTGTAATACAGTTTCATTTTAGAGAAGTCTTTCTGTATCACTGCAAAGTCTTTCATGCCAATACACATCACTACGGATCATAAGAAGTTGAGGGTAACAAGTGCCCTTACGTTGCATGGGAAAGCACCTTCGCATTACAATTCTTCATTCTCTTTGTACATACAGGGGGTTGAGATTGATTGTCTTGCACTCTGACATGACAGGAGTGCAGCACATGCCCTTGTCTGTCTCTCCGGAGAGTGAGTTATCATTGGTGACAGAATGGGTGAGTTTACTAAGTACAGGAGGTAGCATAATTATATGGCTTGTAGAGATCTATTTCTAACCTAATTCAATAACTTGTTAGTTTACATGAATGATTCATTGGCAGAGGTTGCTATTGTCGCAGAAAGACTTGTGTAAATTGAGCATGGCTGGTTATATGGCTGGTTTTGGCTGAACCTGGTAATATTACGTTCTCTGTATCCTCAAAATTTGTATTCAGAAGAAACAAGGGGAGTTTTTAATTTTGAGGACTGTCATTATCCGGTGTGTCTGCATGACTTGCTTCCTCTAGTGAAGGAGTGCTTTCCTTTGCTTTAGCCTCTGCTAATGAGAGCAATGCATAACCTGGCGTTCATACTACAGGAAAAGCTGCTCAGGAGCCAAACTTGTATTCCTGATTCTGTCACAGTTTCTGGCAGTTTTCTTGCATATGAGATGTGGCTTCCCAAGGGAAGAAAAATAAAATGAAATCAAGAGCCAGGGAATGAGTGGGCACTTTTGAAAATGTTGTCCTCAATATGTCAAGTTTTGTATTTCTAAATTAGGGGTCTATCAGTATTTCTCAGGACTCCAGAAAGGCTCTGTGAGTGTTTGCAAAGTGTTTTAGAGATGGTAGTATGGCAAGTTGCACTGCAATGCAACATCTTCAGACCACACCTCTGGAGCATTCGTACATTTGGTGACCATCCCATATGACAGTAGTCCATTAAGACACTGTCACAGATCTGATTTACCCAGATGTATTGTTCCCCTCTTCCCCAGAAATTTTATCTGGAGGAAAAGAAGAATTTGTGTATTTGTCCCAGATGCCCCTAGAATGTGTCAGAGCTGGTGTCAGTGTGCCATTTGTTGGCATACACTCTATGTGATGTTTGTGCCCAGAACACTGTTTTACAGGATGGCTTACCCTCAGTCTCAGGAGCGTGAGAATGGCCAGACTCTTCAGTGGAGTTCATGGCAAGGCGCTCAGTCCAACTTATAATAAAAACATGATTACAGTAAATCGTGCCTACAGATTTTACAGATTATTGTGAATGCATCAACCACAGTTAAAGAGTTAGAAATCTTTCAGAAAAAGAAAAAAAAAAGTTTCATTAACCAATATCTGAAAGGAAACCCAGCTTCTTCCCTTTGTTTACCAATAATGTGTAATTTTAGTAAGTTGCCTGCCTGTCACAGTTTGACATACAAACCTTGTTTGACATACCGTGGCTGTCCCTTGCACTTGGAGGTTGAATGTACTACGTAGAGCATGTAACTAATGAGATGGGGCTTTGTTCATCCTTTCAGTTAATTCTGTGTGTTCTTTTTTCCCCCCCCTTTTGTGCTGCACGGCTGATTACCACCCTAGGACCTTGCAATGGGACACAGACCCCTCAGTGCTGCAGCTCCAGTCTGACTCTGAACTTGGGTATATGTCAGCTCTTTTTGTTATTCGTTTATCATTTATTTGCAAGTATTATGTTGAAAATGCTTCCCAGTTGAGCTGGTTTTATGTGATTTTCATTTGCTTTGTTGACTCAAAAAGACCGTAATTTAAGTTTCCTTTTTTTAGTTTCATAAATAAGAAGCTTCAGCAAAGCCATCTTTGTGGAAAAAACCCAACTATTTAAAGAAACTCGTGAAAAGATAAGCTGCTATTTCTGTTGCCTGAAACACAATACAAATAACTATTTCATTACAGATGAAATGTTATTATTGTGGCACTTTAATGTGCATGTACAGTTACATTGGTCTTGTTTGTACCTGTTGATTCAGACTTTTCTCTCTGAATCATTTGCAAGGTACTTTTTCCCCTCCTTCCTGTCTGCCATAGTTATGCTGTTTCCACATACAGTAACAATTTCCCCTTTTTCCTTAGGTCCTGCGTATGTCCTTATAACTGTGCACTTAAATATGATCATAGTCCAAGAGTAATTGCCATCTTAGTTGAGTTCAGGCCAATCAAGCATTTTTAAAATTGTACTAGATCTAAAATTAATATTTTCTAGTTTGGGATGGAACTTCTCTACCCCAAGCATCTGAAAAAATTAGTTAATTTAAATAATTTGGAAATGCCTACCTGCAGAGATATTCAGGATAAACTGTTCCTCTGAAAAGGATAGGTAGCAGTCCCTCAAGTTCTTCAGAACTTGAGTCATAGGCAAAACCAAATCTCTGTGTTGAAGAAATTGTTTTACCTATGAACTTAGGGGCTTGTCTGTCTGAGTCTCCAGGCAAGTGTCTTATGCCTTTACTAGTTAATGTAAAATTCATTCACCATTCTATAAGAAAAACAACAATTTCCCTTTAACTGCTGATTGACATTGCTCCCAGCTGCAGTTAGGGATGTTAGGGCTATTCATCAGGAAAGATCAGGAGGAGTGGAAAGTATCCAGACAGCCCTCTAAACAGGGTTTCTCCACATCCAGAATGGCTAAGAATGTTTGTAATTTCCACCTGAGTGTGACTACAGAGGGATCCGACTTCTACGACTTTACCTGTATGTATCAAAAAGGTAGAGTTTTTTGAGATATTTTAATATACAGAAACCTTCTAGAAATCTCAACTGCTCTTTGCCAGGAGTTTGGATTAGAAGATGAGCACTCCCAGGAGCAAGGTTCCTCAAATGGCTGTGCAAGGCAAGCTCCTATATTTGACTCGTGAAAAGATAACCCTGTGCATAGCCACAAGACTTCAATCTTTTGTGAGCGGTCAGTGCAAAGACAGAAAAGAAGCAAGCCAAAGAGTAAATCCACAGGTATACTCTGTAATGGAAGTCCTGCCCCTTTTGAAAGAAAACTGTCTTCAAAACCAAGGCAGAGTTAGAGAGAGGAACAGACTTTCTTCTGGTGTCAGGAGACTAGATTAAAATAAATACCAATGCAAAAGAAATCCCACAGTCAGCAATTAAATGATGCATGTACAAAACACTTCTAGCAGATACATCTTTCTTCTGACACCTACAGACAGAGGAATCAATTTTAATGCACGGACTTTAGTTACTGTCCTCCTCCTGACATCCCATAGGCAGTTTTGAAAGGAATCCTTCAAAGCTTATGTGCTCTCTAAGATGAATATTCAGCAAACTGTAAATTATAAGAATTATGAGCACCTCAGACGAAAAATGGGGATGGGAAAGCAATAGGCACTTTAGTGCTGCCCTAAAAAGAACTAGAGACTAGAACATTACAGTCTATGTTTGGTAGAGTCCAGATACTGAAAGGATGCTCCAGTTGTCTCGAAGTGCTTGGGACCAAAAGCTAGGCCAAATTTTAGTTACGCCAGAACCATTACAGGTTGCTTAACAGGGGCAAAAAAGAACCAGAGACCACATTCCTTCAGATGAAGAAAGGCCTCCCTGTCTTCACCTGTACTTGCAGGATATGGGTGACACTAGATATTTGTACAAGCACTGGTAATTCCTGAATTAGAAATGTTTTAAGTGAAAAATTCCACAGATTCTCTCAGCACAGCACTCTGGGATGAAGCTCACTTCTTGGTTAGCAGTCCTCAAAGAGGTTAACCCAGCTAGTGGTTAAATCCATTAGGATCAATGTTCCCCATCCTCGGGCAGTTGAGAAGATATGGAGTGACCTTATGTGAAAGTGTTGTTAAGAGTTAGGTGAAGTTCTAATTAGGCCCAGATTAGATAATTAATTAGAGATTATACTTAACTGAGACCACTGTCAAGAAGCTCTTTCAATGAGAAGACTTAAGAATCTCAGTAAATGGAACCAGTAGCCTGGAGCAGCAGGGGACTGGTTACATACGAAAGTCTAACTGACCAAGTCGGCAACAGAGGTTGCATGTCTGGTGCTGAAAGAGGGAAAAGCACGTGAGATTTTGTTGGGGTAAGATATTTATTAAAGCTTGAAATCACACAAACCTTCAGTTAAAGCAGCTACAAAATTGGAACATTTCTAAAGCGTTTGTTAGCTGAAGTATATCACAAGCTGTAGAAGTTTTTCTGTAGGATTTTCAGACAGTTGTAGCTTTTGTTCATATTGGCAAAGTCACAGATGGTTTTAAGGAGGGAGACTTGTTAATTTTTCCTCTTTGAAAAGAAGAAAGACTCAGAGCTGTAACAACTATTTCTGCTCTGGTGGTTTGTTACGTGATATGGCTGATTCATACTGATTGCCTGCTGAATTTAATTGTGTTCAGTTTAAAAACAACTCAGCCAGTAAGATAGATTAGAAAAATATACAGCTGATGTAGCATTAACCAGCTGAAGAGTTCAGTAGGTGTCATCCAGTGATGACAATTTCCTTTTGAGACTCCCATTTCCTTTCAGACATCAATCTTAATTGAATACCTAAACCATTGTAAATGAATTTGATCAAAAGCCCTTTGACCTCTGTTCTTCTGACAATCTGGAAAATGGAGAGGATATGGATAATGTATGAATTTTCTGCTTTTCCAAATTGCTTTCTCTAATGACGTGGCAGTTAAGAAACATTGTGTCCATTAATTTATTTCCCATAAACATATAAGCGTGCTTGCATTAGATGTTGATCTAGGCAACTGGACTTATTTATTTGATTTGTTTATTATGTGCATATTCTTTTCTCTGCTGAAAGTTGGCATTTTCACCAGTAAAACACTTGCAAGTAACTATTTATTTGTTCACTCTCTACACAGTCAAACAATATTCAGGAAATACATTGATCCCCTCCCACCCCCGCCCAGCGTTGAGTGATCTGTGCATGACTAAAAGTGTTCATGACCACGTTCAGCTGTCTGTCTTCTTTTTGCCTTACTCACTTACAGTTAGTTGGCTTTACTGATTTATTTCATATAAGGGAAGTAGTAGAAAAAAGAGGCTATACTTGCCCTGTTCCAGCTGTGCCTCGGAGCTCCCCTCCAACCCTTGCATTAGGACTCTACTGATCATGAACCTACATCAATTCCACTACTAATGACTCCTGTGAAAGGGAGAATCATCTCCTTTATGGAAATTACCCACCTTGCCAGTTAAAGACTCTATTATGGGTCTCAGGTGAACATCTGACAGTCCTAACCCAGTCTGGTTTATACGCACTGTTCCCTTTCCACTGTTGTGTATGTCAGGCTGAGGATTAACTTTTTTGAGCAGGCAGAACATTGTAGTAATGATGGTATGAAAGAGAATTTTGTTGCACCTTATGAGGGGCGCAAGCAGGTCATTTCTCTTTCCCATTTACAGTCCCTCTCAGCAGCATGATCTAGAGGTTCAGTAACTGTACTTTATTATGGCAAACGGTTCCCAGGTTAATTTTCTTCACCGCAATTAGGTACTTCTCATGCATAGTGTATTGTGTTTCATTGTAGCAAACACCGAAGTATTTTTTTTTATCCTGTTCATAAAAGCAAACACTCTTGTTCTTGCTGCTGATTTACATTTAGCATGACTAACCTTTCGATGTCATGTGTTCCATCTTAGACGCAGACTGCACAAACTAGGGGTGTCAAAGATTACCCAGGTTGATTTCTTACCTCGGGAGGTGGTTTCATACTCCAAGGAGACACAGACACCTCTTGCCACGCATCAATCTGAAGGTAAGATTATTATATTTTTTTTCAAAAACATTTTCATAGAAAATAAGTATTTGAGTAAGAGTTAAAGAATGTAAGAAAAATAATAGTAAATCATAATATAGCTACTTATTGCATATTTTCTGCAAGCCAGGTATTGTTTATGTGATTAATGGCTGTTCTGGTGAGAATAATTATAATAATGACTTTAAATTCAGGTGGAACCAAACTACTTCTGCCTTACAATGGATTCTGCTTAGATAACAGTATAATGAGAACATATTTTCAAATAAATCATTATGAATATAATTAAAATAGTGCTGTATTCCATTTATAGCCATTTTTATTGTTTTCTCTCAAGGAAGTTATTCATTCTGTGCTTTGTAAAGAGGCAGTGATGGAAAGGTGCCCTCAGACACTTGACCAGTGTAATTTTGTCCCCCTCCAGTAGGTGAATCTTAGGAGAAGTTACAGTTTAGCGCCATGCGCTGAAAAAGGAGGCTTACATACTTTGATATGGACAGTCCTGCTTTCTCGCTGCTGACAGATATATTCTCTACACACATGGAGCTGGTTTTTAGCTGTTTGGTTTTCCTGTTGATAAGTAAAAACATGGAGTAGTTAGTAGGGGAGTGCTGATCTATCTGTTCCTTAGACAATACACTTGCCAGTGTTGTATTGCAGAACACTGATTGCAGGTCAGCTGAAAACATTTAAACTGGATGTAAAACTGTACATTAGCCTGATGTAACTTACACACTATTACAAAGCAGGTAGAAGAAAAACTGAAGACAGCCTTGACTGTAGTTTTTGCTGTTAACAATGAAGGATCAAGAAAAGTTCAATAACTGAGTGCTTTCCTGCAGCAGATAGTGTAGAACTTCACCAGGGTCCACACAGAAGAAGAAGATGCAAGTAGGTTACAAAGGGTGTGCAAGTAAATCTGTCTAAATATAAGTTACTGTCAGGGAAGATGCAGTGATAAACATAGCCAGCTTTTTTTCTGCAACTGGGTTACCAGGTCTGCCTGCAAGGAACCAGAAATGAAAACTGCTGAGCTACATACTCAGATTCTACTTTCCCAGACCACAAGTTTACCCTAGTCATCTGTTGTCTGAAATAGTGCCTTCTAGCATAGGCAACTCTGTTGCTTGGATGCTGCTTCTTGAGCAACATGTCCTGACAGCATTGCCTTCTCGGAGGGAGAAGCTTCATCAGAGGCCTCCCTAGTTCAATCCAGCTCATCTCTGCTCGTCTCTCTGAGGGCTGCGGAAGCCTTGAGAAGATGGGGTTTGCCCCTGAGGCCTTGCCTTCCTGGCTTGAGACCAGTAGGTGCTCAACCCTGGGGCGTTATCATGGAGTCATTGTTCGATCAGATGGAGAGGATGCCCTTCCTTCCTGGAAGGCCTTTGTCCAGTGCAAGAGCCTATGGGTATGGGAAGCTGAAGATGTGGCTTTGATGTGTTTACCTCTCTCAGGCCTGCAACTCCAGCACTCATTAGCTGACATGCCTTTCTGAGCAGGCCAACCTCTCTTGACGAAGCAAATTCTTCCAATAAGCTCTTGCTTTTTTCCAAGGACCTCTTCTACTATTATGAAATCCTTTTCTTGGGTAGGCAAGAGGACAATCTCCTACCCTTCAAGGAAAAAAACTCAACAGTGTGCTGCTGTGGAGCCTGGCAGTCAGGACAGCAAGCACAGAGGGCGATGTGGCTTGTCTTGGTTCTCCCAACACAGAGGAAGCTCTTGTTCCTCACTTGTATGAAAGAAAATAAATGCAAATGTAAAAAGTGATGAACTTTAAACTGCCTTAAGCTGTCAAGGCCAAACCTGTGATGGGAAAGGTTAAATGACGATAAATGGTGTTGGTGACTGGATTTATTATCTTTCATATTCTCAGTGTCATCACAGTCAAGGAAAAAACATCAACAAAAGTGAAGTTTTAATATTTAAACACAGATAAATTAACACACGATCACTTCCCTCAGAAGCACAGGGGAGAGAAAGTTTAACTTATATTTCCTTCTCAATCTGCTGCTAGGGAATTCTCTGCACGTAACTTGGACATTAATATGGCCCTGCATCAGTAAAGGAGATTCAGGAAAGTTTGGTTATTCTGTTGAAATCGTATGTAATTGGAAACTCTCTAGGGGGTAAATAAGCTCTGTGATTTTGGTCTCCCAGGTCTGATGGAAATGACTTCTCAGGTTTTCAGTCTCCCAAGCCTCTTTATGAATGCTGAGCCCTTCATACTGTCACTCGAAACATGAACAGCAAACAGAGGGGAATTCCTTGGGAGAGCAGTTTTGAGAAGTCTCTACGCTGTTTCTATGCATTCATGTGATAAAATATAGCCATTATCTTTTCAAGATAAATTGTTCAGCCATTACTATGATTATGTGCTTGGTAGTCTAGTATCTGAAGCCTTAGACTTCGGGAAAAGAAAAAAGAAACCCCTTAGTTATTAGACAAGTCTGACCAGCGTTCAGAAGTCACTATTTCACTGCCTGCCTTGGACACTAGAAATGTCAAAATGCAGGATTTTAGGATGAGATTGTCACACGTTTGCTTCTGGTTTGGAAGAAAACTAATGAAGGGTACAGCTGGATAGAAAGATCTTGACTGTACAATTAAGCCACCAAAAGAGGACTTTGAGTCTATTCAAAGGCCTGCAGCTTTTCTGAAATGTCAGTATCATGTTTTTCGCACGTTGCAGAAAGAAAGAAACACTGAGGTACCTTAGACCTGCTGCTGTTCTGGAGCTCAGTGGATGTAGGCCTTTGTGGTAATGGCCATTCCCCACCAATCCTTATAAAAGTGGTAAAGGAAGGCTTCATTGTGATAAGTACAGTGTGGTGCCAGAGAGCCAGATGCTGTGAGCACTGAAGTCTCAGCTTGTCAGCTGCTAATTTTAGAAGAAATAATGTGGCATTATTCTTCACTGTATAAAAACAGATTAACTCCTCTTTTCAGAGCAGGTAATTCACTTTATTTCAGAGGAATAATGACATGTCATTTCCCCCACCCACTCTATTATTTAGGGAGATGTGTATATGCATCATTCAACCCTTTGATCACAAGTACCTAATTCTTTTGCTTTATTTAGGTCACAGTAAGCTTCAGCCTTTTCTTTTCTTCCTTGTAGGATGACTTCAAAAACACCCAGATCTTGGCTCTGGAGCCTGAGAAAAAAAGTGCTCTTTACTTTTCCCCTCCTCCTTCTATAATTGGACTTGATTTTAGGTATTTGTAAGCATTGAGAGACATTTCACTTGTGCTGCTTTTTTCCATTTTGGAGTTGATTAAGACCTAGACTATGCCAAATGTTTTCTGAGAGATCAGAAATGCCAGAACGGCAGTCCCATGTAGCCTTCAATGGTTGGACCCTCCAAAACACTGCAGAACTGCCCTTTGCTGAAGGCATACCTAGGAGAAAGCAGCAAGAAAAGCCATGGCCTCACCTCTGCCCAGGATGAATCCCTCGCTGCCATACAGCAGTGGAAGGACTGTTATATGTCCCTGTAAGCTACCTTTTTGGATAGGAAAACAGCCTGCACATTCAAGCTCTGCTAGGTGCCCTCCTTGGCTCTAGCCTACTGTTCTCCTGCTCTCTAATGGGCCAGGAGGTAAAATTTCAGTGAGGAAAGCATCATGCTATCCCTGCAATGAGAAGGAGATGCTCCTCTGATCTGGCTCCCCTCAAAACCAGGGGGGCAGCAAGAAGGTGAAGGCCTGTGAGCTCTCTGCCTTTGCTGGCCAGTGTCATGTTCTCTTTCATGGGGTAGAAACTGCTTCTTCATCAATAAAATGAGATGTTCCCACTTTTCTGGCTTGCCAGACTGTCACTGCAAATAGGTCAGTCTGAACTGCATTTCTGAAAAAGTAGATCCTATATAAAGGGAAAGAAGATCTGACTTTCTAGAACAACGGAGGTCCTATGTACTTCACCTGTTTATCATCTTCAACAGATGGTTGTTCATATGGGGAAAACAAATGTGTAACCATACTCACCTCCTGAGCAGAATAACCTCATCCTATGTCACAAATGTTTGACAATTTCTGGCAAAGAACACGATTCAGGCCTGTCCTCCATCTGTTTATGTGCTGTATTCAAACACTGAGGATATTTTGGCTATTAGGGAAACAGGAAAAATAAGCTCTCTACTCCATTTAGAAGTAGACTGGAATGAAGTGGCAAAACGGAGGTGAAACTCCAGGGGCTGGGTTGGGTTCTGCATCTCTCTTGACACTGTAATTCTTTGAACTAATGTTCCTGAAAGTCATCCTTTTTAATGCACTGGTGGAGGAGAGGGGAATTCTGCTCACACTCTAAGAATCACGAGACCAAGACACATGAGCGTAGGCATCTATGTGTGATACCAAATGTAAGTGACTACTGTAGGGTGAACCAAAGTTCTCTCTAGGTACCGTTGACTGCATTGGCTAGTTCTTCACTGACTAGCTTGTTAGCAGAGCACTTCATGTAGGCATATTAACGTAGGTTTCTCATGTTGAGTAAACTATTTATGACTAAAAGTGTCATACACTGACACCATGTGAGCGCTGTGTCCTACTTTGACTAATCAGATGAAGAGATACCTGTGACTAGGACTGCTAAGCCTCAATGATGTGAAAACAAGTCAGACCTCTGGAAGTTCCATGATAAAATCCATAGATAAAGTTATTTTTACTTTGATTGCTAGGGACTGAGATTTCCCGGTAGAATCAGTGTGGAGCTCTGTCTCTGTCTATCCTGTAAGACAATGTGCAGCAGACTTCTAGCGCAGCAAATTCTGCACCAGGCCTGCTGCGCCTTCCTGTGTCTGAGTGTAGCTCAGCTCTACCTTTATGAATGCATGCTGTATTTAAGAAAAGCCAGTCCCAGAACTAAGCGAGTTCATACTTGAGCTTTGCCATGCCAAATCTGTCTAGAGCTTGCGGATCAGAAGCTGGGGGTTAAGTTAAAGAGCTTACTTTGGCTTTTCCCTTCCAGAGAATCTTAGAGCTCAGCTCCAGTCTGAAGAGGACAAGGCAAGTCTGGACCCAAGAATAGCTTAGAACCCCTCATTTAATGGAGAATGCAGATGCACATTTGGGTATCACCCTGCATGCAACATGTGTGTCAGGAAACATGAAAATATATGTGATGGAAAGGCATTGGACGTAATCGGAGGGAAAGCGGAGACTCTCTGTTGTAAACAAAAGATGGTGTTGGAAAGCAGAGCAGAACTGGGGTAGGAATCATTACTAAAAAGAGGAGACAGCCTAAAGATGAATCAGTGTTAAAACACAAGTTCTGTTTTTAAAGATACATTAGTATTAGTACTAACAGACACTGATTTTGTAAGAAATATTATGGTCTGTCCTAGGCAGTATTATGTATCACTGAGTATTTTTAGTCAGCTACAAAAATCTAGTTTGCCTTTTCTTCTCGAACCTCAGTCCCTCAGAGTGATACTGTGGATCTCAATAGCTGGCATAAACACCCTAATTCAAGACTGCTTTGTTTGATTAAATCAACAAAGCTTATTTTGTACTGTTGTACCAGACTGTACAAGATTGGATGAGACTAGAATGAAGCGGAACAAAGATTTCAGGCATTGCACAGTATTACAGTCTTTCAATAATTCCCCTTTATGCCTGTCACAACTGCATCCTCTTTTCTAAATAGCAAGATTTCAAAGGGGGAATTTTTTTTATTTATTTTTAATTTAAATTGGGCATAAAAATCTGTCAAAGACATTCTGGCAGCTCCCTCTGGTGGTAAAGCCATGAACCGACGCGTCGTGCCGAAGGGATGCTGGAGGTGAGGGAGGGATGCTGGTGTGACCTGCAGAAAAACACTCGCCTGATCGTTTGTCTGAGGCAAGAATTAGCCTTAATAGAAGAGGCTTGAGTTGTATGACTGAAAAGCCATATGAATGTAAGTGATGATGAAAGAAGTGTGAGAAGAGACCAAGCTATTATAGAATTAGTTGGAAAAAAAGAAAAAGACATTATCTAGAAACATTTGGAAAAATGCTCAAAAATTCAATTATAGGTATTATGACAAAAATCCAGGCGGATAATACACTAGTGAAATCAGATGCAGTCCCTTGTTCTTGCCAATCCCTTCTTGAAGTACAATTAGTAAAGGACAGTTTGTTAAAATACATATTCTCCAGGACAGCCACATCAGGCAGGTACCAGGTGTGGTGGGTCTGTGTTCCACTCCTAGCAAGCTCCAGACATTAGGTCTATACTGCTAAAGGCTTTCTTCTACCAGCCGTCCCATGGTAATTTTATGTAGTACAGAATTAGAATAAGGGCTTGGCTTTGGAAAATACGTTTCTGTAGTTTTTGTTGTACAGAGTAATGTATCTGACACCGGCAAGTGTTTCTTCTGAGAGGGAAAATGAAGAGGCCATAGTCTGTGGTCATGCGGGGTTTGGTGTTCAGGGGCAGGAGGAAACATCAAATGTCTAATCTCCTGAAGTATGTAGCACGCATGGGCTAAAATAGGATTTCTGTAGGACAGTCCTACTCCATTTCTAAAAGGTTGCCTGATACATCCACAGTCTACCAGTAAATTTATCAGTGATTATTGTTGCAGTATTTGCTCCCATTCCCTGTCTCTCCTCCCAAGTCATCTCTAAATGCTTCTGGAGAAGGATTTTTCTTATACTCAAGATGGTTTTCAGATAGTGTTCAGCAGAGAGCCCTCTTAATGCTAAACTGTTTTGAATAGGCAGATCTGAGAATTTATTAGGCATCAGTAATTCTCTGGTAATTATCTACTAAGAACTGATTTAACAGAGAGAAGATTGGCTCTGGTCACACACAGTAGGAGGTCCAAGGGAGGAAAACTCTTTAGCGATCTTACACGTTTTCCCTGATCATTTCATTACACAAGGACAGGATAATTTGACTCTTTGCAGCTCCTCCACAATCTTAACAAAATCCTGGGAATCCTGGTCTCCTGAAAACGAGGCCCACGTGCATGGGAGTTTCCTGCTCCAAAGTGAGCCTGGTTTCTCTTGCATGAGGTATCTCTGTATTAAATGCAAGCCCAGGAAACATATCTGATAATTCTTTACAAGGCTGGAAGGAGAACAGCAGAATAGTCACAGCTGTGCCTACACCTTTTCTAAACCGTTCAGGCTCCAGAAGATGAGGAACAAACTGGAAAGGTTAACTGCCTTTCTCAATGAAACGACAAACTGTTTTTTAGGCTGTGGCTGCCTCGGAGGGGGCTGTTGTGCAACTGTCATTCTGTGCGTGGAAGGAATACTGGTTCAAAGCCTCTGCAGACAGCATGGAGAAGGACCATGCTCTACCTCCCCTCCTTGCCAATCCTGCTTGATCCTGGTGGATGGTCCTTGCTCTGTGCTTTTGAGCAAGCGGATCCCATCCTCCACCCAAGAGATGGGAGGCTAACTCTACCCTAGAATAAAACAAAAAAAATGTTGTAATCAGCCCCCTTGTGCAGAAACCAACCTGCTCTTTTAGTTGCAGTGGGAAATACGTAATTGAATGAGACTCTGATACATCTGGCGTCGCTTGGTGGAAAACAAGAGCTCTGATGTTAGCAGCCTTGACCTCAGACTCCTTTAACTAGCTGCAAGTCATCTCGTAGTGCCTTTGACCCATCTTTGTGTCCTGACATCTGAAACTAGCAGTGATCCGTGAATTCAGAGAGAAGCCCCATAACACCTGTATGCAAATTGAATCCTTTGTTGGCTGGAAATGAAAACCTTCCTCTAAGTCTTTCCTCTCTGGAAAAGATCCTGGCCATGTTTTACACAGGAGCAACTGCCATTTGCTGATTTGTTATGTGTTCCCCTCAAGCAACCAAATAGTTCTAAACTTATTTGCAAATATATGAGTGTGTTATCAGTGTGTTACAAATGATCTTTAACATGAGAACAGAAGGAAACTATCCCACTAATGAACAGCACCATGATTTCCACAGTCAACAGGCAGTGAAAAGACTGTTTTATTCTGTTTGCTGTTTTCACATGTTCCTAGTTCTCACTTTACCATATGTATCATTTCAGTAGTATTTGAATATACTTTGAATTAACAATGTGTTGTACATATTACAATGCTCAAATTAGAACTTATACATATGAAAATGTAAAAAGGGGGAAAGTGGGGTTAACAGTGCTTCCAACAGAACAAAGATGACACTGCTTTTTGTTTTCTTCAGAAACAAAGCATGCTTTTTCCAACCATCCCTGTAATTCCTTCTTCAGCCTACTGGATGATGCCTATTCAGTATATACAAGAAAACTAATACCCAGCACCTTCTATTGCATGTTTAGTAACCTTTGGCAAACTCTGGCTTTGTAACATGGACCACTCTCCACTGGAATTAAAGACAAGATTAAGAAAAATGTGCATTGCAGAAGTAGCAGTTATTAACCCTCAGTGCTCTAATTAGCACTTAATCTTTCTAATCCTGTAAGTAGATACAAAATCAGGGCTGAAATAGACACAGGCCATAATGTGGAAAGCCCTTCATTAGTAGTGTTAAAAAGATGTACAGAAAAAAAACCACTGCTCTGTTACTTCACACTTCTCAATGTGTTTCTTGGCACTTGCGACTCAAAGGAAGGAAAAAGACTCACATGCCAAAATCCCCTCCTCTGTTTTAACCCACGCTGCTAATGCAGTGGGTCAAAAAGTATACAGCTGAAAATTCTCCTGTTCATCACCTCTCTATCTTCAATTCTATAGCTGAGCCACAGCTTAGGAAGCTGGCCAATTGTGCCCCTCTATAGTCTCCTTTAATTGGCTCATTTCCATAGGAGAGGCCACCTGCCTTGGATAGAGGAGTGTCAGCTGCTTGCCCTCAGACTAGCTGGAGAGGGAGCCAAGTGGCTGGGCTGGGTAGGATGAAGAGGGTTTGCCACACGCCGGGTTATTACCTGCCATAAAGATGAATGGGGACCCAGCACCCCAAGCTGGGTCTTTGTTCACCAAGTGTATCTTCACAGCCTGACCCGAGCACCTGGGCAGAGCCCTCCAATGGCAACCTTGGGCCCCCTCCTCCCTCCCAAGAGCCGCTCCCAAGGTTGTGTGAAGCCATGCTATATTTATTATAATGACGAATTGCAGATCTCATCTGAAGTACTTGAGAATCCCTCTTTCAAAATCAGTAGTAGCTGGATCATTTCTAGAGAATCCTTTTGCTCCCTCACACACACCGTGAAGAGTTACTATGAAAACTGAAGAAAGGATCTGGATGAAGAAACTTTTAATGAAATGGGTATGTCAGTGAAGTAAAAGTCTCAGCATGAATTCCCACTGGCCACTATTAATAGAAGATGGAATTCTCTTTTGCTGCAATACAATAGACTGTCTCCACAAATAATGTCACTTTTCAACCAAACCCTGGCTGCCACTTGCCCATCTATCTTATTTTAAATAAACTTAGCATAAATTCACTCTGAGCCACAATTAATTTAGATATATGTCCTAGCCATAAACCGCCAAAACAGCACTTGCTCTTCCTGCAAGTTAATTCCCTACTTAAGGCCCACAAGAAGTGAGAATATAATCATTATTTTCCAAAATGTGTTGCACTCGAGCCATGAAGCTTCACACTTATTTTAAGTCTGTAATTGCATGTTGTTGCTGTGGATACTTTTTTTTTTTCCCCTCACCCCACTTGCCTTGTAAAGTTTGCCACATCAGAGCTCAAAATGGGTCCAGCTCCTCTAAGTTTGGCACAAGCAGAGCCCTGCACTTACGAATAGCCCCACTGGTCTCAGTAGCAGCTGCTGGGTTTTGAGGACTCTTTCAGGTCTCACTACTTGGTTTGGAGCTGAACCTTTCTGAAGGTCTGGCCTCAACCATGGAACTGGAGAATTCTTGAAATTTTAGCCCTTAATCATGGTTGTTTCATATTTCATTTCTTGTCATCTCCACCCAGATGTTCAGGTCTTACTCTCCTTCTCCTAGGCATCAGTTACTCAGCAACAGCATGCTCAAAACAACCACTCATTTGCTATGAAACAGAAAGCACTGAAGATTTTCCCTGTGGCTGCATGAAGAACTCTCTATGAACTGATGCTGCATCGCAGATAATGTGCAGGTTGAAAACACAGCTCAAACCAGCCTTCCGGAGTCTCAAAATCATCTTGATCTGTTGTTTTCACAAATGAAAGCTGGAGGACAGATACATTGTGGTAGGATGACTTTGGTTGCCCACCCAGCCGTTGTCTCACTCCCCCTTCCTGAACAGGATGGGAGAGAAAATAAGATGATAAAGCTCATGGGTTGAATTAAGGACAGGGAGATTACTTACAGTTACTATCATGGGCAAAACAGACTCATTTTAGGGAAAATTAATTTAATTCATTGCCAATTAAAATAGATTTGGATGGTAAGAAACAAAGGCAAAATTGAAATAACATCTTTTCCCCGCTCCTTTTTCTTGAGCTCAACTTGCCTCCTTCATTTCTAGCTCCCCTATTTCCCCTCCACCCCGAGCAGTGCAGGGGGATGGGGATAGAGATTACGGTCAGTCCATAACAGCTCCTCTCTGCCGCTCCTTCCTCCTCATACTTGTCCCCTGCTCCAGCATGGGTTGCACCCCTGGGCTGCAGTCCTTCAGGATAAACCTGCTCCAGCATGGGCCCTCCACAGGCCACAGTTCCTTCAGGAAATATCCACATGCTCCAGTGTGGAGTCTTCCGTGGGCTACAGTGTGGCTATCTAGTCTGGCATGGTCCTCTCTGTGGGCTGCAAGGAAATACTTGCTCTACCATGGTATCTCCACAGGTTGCAGGGGAATCTCTGCTCTAGCCCCTGGAACACCTCCTTCCCCCGGTTCTTCTCTCACCTTGGTGCTTATAGGGCTGTTTCTCACACTTTTTCTCCTCACTTCTCTCTTTACCTTGTAGTAGTGAGGAGAAACACACCTACCATATCAGTGCACTGCTGATACTGTATGCTTGGGAGACATCTGTCCTGTGATTCCTAGGTTATAACATATGGAGGCAGAGAGTGGACAGGAGGTGAATCTAGTCTCTTTTTTCTGTTTTTGTCTCTCTAGTCTATGGACTGAACTGTGTTTAAAAGTTACCGAAATATTTATATAGTTATTTAAGTATTTAGCTATAGGTGTATCTATAGATACAATGTTTAGATAACATATTATCTATCTATATTATACCTATAAAGGTACAGATACTTGTAGATGCACATATAAAGCTGATCACTACAAGATCTCACCACCTGGCAAGTGATAGCCTTGGGGACAGAGCAATGGAGTGAATGCCAGGAATTTTATCTTTGTTACAATCTATGTCTGTAATTCAAATCAAATCACAAACTGAGTTACAGTCACCGCAGAGACATAGATATATCTCTTCATTTCCCCACAGTGGAGACCACTAACAGTTTAAACATGAACTAAGTGAGCTTACAGCATCCAAATTTACTAGGATTTTTAGCTGTCACAGAGCTACCTGATCTGGCAGCATGACTGACGCTGGTACCCAAGCTAACTAGTTACATCCTTGTTGAGATACTTCAGTATTTCAGTGTAGGCACATGCAATAGCTCTACCTTGAGGGGCCTAACCTATTTGCGTAGCCTTTTTATGGTCAAAAGCATGAGAACGACCCTTCCAGAAGGCAATTTCCCCTACCTATTGTATTTACCATAACACTGAGAGAATTACCTTCTACTTGTGCCTTTCTTCATTGCCTACAGGACTTAGCCAATACATTTCAGTTATAAGCTTCAGTTTTGGATGGTTGAGGTTAGATGAGTTAATTCCCCCCATTTTGTGATGGGAATATGGGCAAATGCATTATGCAGTGGTTTTCTGTCAACCCCTGAAACGGTTCTGGTACAATTATTATTGCTATTTCTTTTCTTCAGCTCCTTCATCTCTTAGCTATTCTCCTTTGAAGTCGCTGGTTGTGCCTGTGTGAAAGCAAAGTGAAAAAGCAGGTATCTTATTTTCCTCTGAGGCCTGTGTAATTGAGGACAGCACTTCTACAGCTGATATTTAAAGGCAATAGGACAGAGAGAAAATAGAAAAGATGACTTTGCTCTTTTGTTTCTTCAACTGAATAGTGTTTTCATACCAGTCAGAATACTTTGTTGTGTAGACTCAGGACTACACTTTATGTGCTAACATTGATTTTGATCCACCAAGCTAATTTTTGTGTTGTATAGTTGCTGAAATGCATGTTTTGGTCACTTTTTGCTCAAGGCATATGCTTTACAGTAAAGGTAGAACTACAGCCCATCAAATTCCTTGCCCCAAAGAGCACTGAGCAGCAAGTGGATACAGATCTAAATCTAAAATTTGTAGCACCATGACTATGAAATGGACAAAGCCACAAGTGTGTTTGCTCGGGTGTAGGATGAGCACTTTTGTCTGCTCTTTCCCTGCTTTCAACCACATCACTTGTGGGACTGTTCATTTGACGTGTGATATTTCTTGTATCAGAGCATCTTGACGAAGTATGAAAAATGAATACCCAACCCTTATGTATTAGCTATGCAGTGAATATGTTTTCAGACCTAATTACTGAATTAGTTAGTACTAGTTTACAATTATCCTTAATAAGTCTGCATTAGGAATGGTTAGTAAAAGTAACTTTTCTGTTTCACAGTTCATCGGCTTGAGATAATTTAGTAACAAAGGCTCATGTTGCAATCAGGGAAAGGACTCCCACTGACTTCAATGGGACCTGGACTGGAACCAAAATTAAGTGCTTGCCATGAGTCTAAATAGCTGACATTGTCACTGACTCATCATGTGAAGCCCTTCAGTACATTGTAGAATCATTTTATTTGGATTTGATTAAACATAAAAGTATTTTGCAAGGCTTTCCAGCTTTGAAAAACAAAGTCATTTACATAAGAGCTAAGCAACCACATAGCTATCCTCTTTTACCCTGGTTAGTAGGCTTAATCCTGCAAATATTTATGCATGCTCTGTGCTCATGATTAGTCCCTTGGCATATTTGATTGTCTGACATTAGTCATGTATGTGTTTGCAGGAGGAGGTCTGGTGCTGTAACATTCATTTGTTATATCCCGCTTTGCTGATAGCCTGCAAGCTCTGAAGGGCAGGAAATGTAATTGTAAATCATACTTATCACTATGGGATGTAGAAGACATGATGTAAAGAAATACTGATCATTAAAAATGTTTTTTTATATATATATATATATGTTTTAAGGGGAAAATATGCTTCTTTCCTGTATTTCAGGTCAATCCACTCAGTCAACTGCTAAAAATGTGCCTTTTATTATTAACACCTTTTATCAATCCAATGAACAATAGAAACAGCAACTCTGCTCCAAGACTGGCCACATCTTGCAATAATTTATAAATGCCCATATTAAAAATAATACACTTACTCCAGCTTTTTCAAAATGTCCCAGGGTAAGCAAATGCTTTTGTATTATTATTAGTTTTGACAAACCTGATTGTGTGCTGGCCATTGTATAAGGGTTCTATCTGCCTCCAAACACAGTGAGAGACAAAGAATTTTTAATGAATTTAATTAAAACTTTATGTGGTTTATGGTGTTCACCTCCAGCTGGTGTGCCATTCTTCTCTGGTGAATGAAGTTTCCTCTAATGCATAATGATGTGTTTTATATGAGGGATGTTTGAAGCTCCTTCCTAGTAGCCCTGAGGTAGTTTCCATGGTATGACACAGTGGTGAAGTATTTAAAAGCAGGTCTCTTAAACTTAAGTGAATTATGTATATGGTTAAATGCACATGCATGAATGCATAGATATGAATCTTAAAATAAGTTTAAGAATCTTTTTATTTTCCCCAGAAACAGTCCTCGTGGGCTAGCTTTTATGACCCACGCTGCTGAGCATTTGTCTATGCAAATGGCACATTGACATGAAAGGGTCTTGTTACTTAACTGCTTATTCTGGGAGTAGGAAGTTAAATAATCTGGTCTCCTTTGGTTAACACACTGAAAACTGACATCTGCACCAGGCACAAGGTCCTGATATTGATGGGCACTCCCTAATTCTGCTGTAATAAAAATGAACAATAACATGCAGATAGTCCTGTTAGCAAATGTTTCAGTGCATTTTATGAGACATGCTGAGACATTGCAACAAGCTGGGTCATTCCCATGGCACGGTTAGAGTTACTGGTGGAATTCTAGTCCTCCATATCTCTTGTGCTGGTGGGGCTTTCACGCAGGGTCTTTAAAAAGGGCAATGGACTCCCTTCCTTCCCTGAAAGCTGTGTTCAGCCGTCCTGGTTCTGTTTCCTCTGTCGAGAAACAAAGTCTTGCTAAAAGAGGTAAGCTGTTGATTTGTTTTAAACACTTGCTTTTCAAAATCTTGAGTCTGGGTGTGGCCAAACTGAAATACAGAGATGTTTTTTTGTGGTTCTTTGGATGCTGAGATCTCAGTTGTGCAAGAATCTTGAACAAGTTCCCCAGGGAAGGAATGAATGAAGCAAGATGTCTTGGACCAAAGGAACAGGACTTAGGAAGAACTCACATCTCTACAGGGAGTAGCGTGATCCCTGGAGAAGTCTCAGTAACGGAGTCTACAAACTTTCAGTGGTTTTGCAGAGACCGGAAAAACTTAGATGCATGTTGAAAGGCATCTTCGGAAATAATTCCTCTTGTTCTAATGGTTGTGAGGAATTGGATAGGAAACTGGTTACAAAATTACCTTGTGCTAGCATTACCCTTTTGTATCCTTGACCAACTCAGTGAGCTGGGGAGAGCCCTTTATATGGCCTCATTGGAAGTTGACCAAGAGGAGAACCTTCAGTGTATCAGTTGGAAAACTAATAATCAGTGGTTATCTGGAGATAAGACCTTTTTCCTGGGGGGAAAGATTTCAGGTTTTGAATCCAGCTGTGATATTTAACACAGTTTTCCAAGGATTAGCCAATAGTAATAGCAACAGTGTATCACCATATATGATGTTCCCCAACTGATGAAGAAACAAAATGATACAGGAGAAGACCAGTCATAAGTTAAATCAGGAAAAGTCTTTGGAGAAAATACTGAAAAAGATGACATTTGGCACTTGGTGGAATGACAAAGAGCTGAAGATTCAGGAGCATCATAAGCTAAAAAGTAACTCCGGGCGAGACGGATGGACAAGAAATTAAGATGAGTAGAACAAGCAGGCGGACGAATAATAGATTGTAAGGAATGAAGAAATAATGAAGAGGAAGTGGAGGAAGTCCTGAAAACCACAGACATATTTGTATTTTCCTAAGAAATTAAGAGGATGCTTCTGGAGGTGGCAAAGGGAAAGGATGTGAGGAGCTAACATCCTGCACTGGAAGAAGTCTGACCATGGACTAATGAGTCATCTTGTTGCATTGCTCCTAATTCAAGATGCTCTGATTGGAGTCTGCACTGCAGTTTTGCTCTTTAGAGTAAATGAGAAATAAACTTGGTCTGCTCAGCTGCAGTGTACCCTTCAGAGAAGGTAAGGCTTCTGTCAGTCAACACAAAGAGGTCTTGGACTAAATGTACCAGCAGCTGAGTATCTGGCAGTGTTCTGTCTTTGGGGGTCTGTTGGCAGCTGGTAGACTAGATATTGCACAGTGTAAATGAGGACAACCCTGTGAGTGAAGGGAGCAGTCTCAGAACTGCCACCCTGTGCAGCCCAGCATGGGAAGTTTGTCTCTGGAGGTGGGCAGAGCCAGATGGAGGGAAGATCACACAGCTGTAAGGTCATAATTTCATCATGCAACATGGGGGTGTGCACTTCACTAAGCAGTATCACTGAGGACATCAAAGGCTCTATAACTCACATCTTGGTAAATCAGTGCTGCTCTCTGCCTTTGGTTAATGTTGTCAAGTGGTCAGGCTTTGAGGCTCCTGTCTATATTCCTCTGGTCTCCAGCTCTAAAACAACATTATGTTTAACTAGTACCCTTTGTTCCTGGAGCTACTTTTGGCAAGCAGTGCTGGGAACAAAGTAAAAGAAACCTGAGAACGGCTAAGACTTAGGACTAAAAGGGTTGAGTTTCAGCTGCGTATGTCCATGACGCACTGCTAATATTTCATCAGCCTGTGAACAATTACAGTCTTGACAGTAGACCAGTGGGTCCTTTGCGGACATAAACAGAAGGGCAGGGCCATAGGAAAGAGTTGGAGTCCAGGTGTTGGTTGTAGTCTTGCTGTTAAAAGCAGAGAGAGAAGAAATCAAACAGGAAAGAAGTAAAACCACTGAAACCAAAGATTTTTTTTCCACGGTTTTTAGATACTTTGCACAAAGTGGCTAATTAACAAAGGAGGAAGATGCATGAAAGTCAGATTTATAGCAGGTTTTATTGGCATATGAAACAGCCACAGCAACACTAAGGACTGACGAATGAGCTTAACTTGGTAAAGGGGAACTTTCTCAGTTCAGCTGAAGGATAAAATGCAACACAGCCTGCCACAGTTCTTCTGCAGAACAAGGGCATTGTATAAAATGGTGCTGCTAAGAACATTGTGGTAGGTAGTTAAGGTGCAGCCAAGGTACACATCCAAGGATGTGCCATAGGAGACATTGGTCCTTGAAGTTACGCTTTTGGGTGACCTGAGTGGCAAACTAGATGATTTGGGCCAATGCTGGATTTTGGAAGCAAATCTGTGCTCACGTGTCCATAGTAACTGTTGGCAGGACAATACTGTGCAACGGAAACAGAAAATCTGTGCCACTCACTTTTTCGCCCATTTTAGAGACACTGAAGCACAAAGTGATTTAGTGCTAGGGTGGTCATTAGGAGGTATTTTACATACTTGTCTGTATATACAAATGTCCTTTTCTTTTTCTTTGCTTACTTCAAAAGTGTCTTAGGACTCAGCCCTACTCTTTAAAGATGAGTTTCTCACACTCTTGTAAACTTACGGTCACTGCCATTTATGTTGTTGCAGGGCAGTAGCATGCGATGAGAGTTAAGTGATTTTTGGTGCGTTATTTCATAGTTTTGCTGTTGAAATGTTGCACGATCATTGGAAAAGATATGTATCTGCATGTACCTAGACTGGCATGTCATTTTAGGGTGAAATAGGGTAATTTTCATGAAAAATATGGATAATTAGTAAGATATGCTATAGATATCCTTTAAGTATTCTTGGATTTTAATCGCTGATTCTATCAGAATATAAAGAGAATCTTATAAAGATAAAAAATGATAGAAATAACAGACTTTAAAAAATAATAGACATTTAAGAAGTCTGCCTGTATTTTTCTTTGTCTCTGGCTTCAAGCCAGATTGTCCATGTGTGGAATGTCCTTAAAAGCATAAGGAAATTATACCATATTTTCTTCAGAAGAAATGTGAGATTTGGCTCCTGTATCTTCCTTAAATGCTTGAAAATCCCTGGATCAAAGCCCACAGAATCTCTCCCAACGAGAGACTTGAATGTGGATAATTATGCAGGGTACTATGAGCACTTTTATGTTTTAGCTTCATTTACTATTTAAGTAGAAGTTAAAATGAAATAAAAAGATGTATCATGTCTTATCTTGACAGGTTTTTTTTCTTTGTTTTGGAATCCAATATTCACACTGTCTCCAAAGACATAATGAAAAATTTTATGTAGAATTAGTTTAAATCTTTCCTCTAGTATTCTTTTTTTTTTGAAAAATATTCTCTTTGAAAAGCAAAACTTTATACAAAACTTGCTAGCATTGTCAAAGTGACACACTTCTTGGTGACCTTTGCTAAAGCTGCATAAATATTTCTGTCACATTTAGTCGAGTATTTTTTGCCTGTAGTTTAGAAAATAGTGTCCTATCTGTGTCCATGTGATTAGCAAAACTCCTGAGCCCCTCCTTTTCTGAGGGCAAATTTTTCTCTCCTATACTTACCCACCCATCTGAAAAACACAGTCTTCAGCTCTGAGCCCTTTGACGCTCTTGGTCATTTCAGTGAAGGGACAGCAGGAGTTACTCAGGCCAGGAGGCTGTGTAGCAGAGGATGTAATTCGATTGTGGAGGATATAAATCAATTATCCATGTACGATATGAGTCAATCACTGTTTGGCAGTTTAACATGCTTCTTTGGTCACTTTGCATTGAATGGCACTTGCCACATCCAACTAACCTTCTGTAGGCGTGTGTCACGTAGCCAGTGATAGCCATTCCCTTCTTGGACTCCAGGGCAGAACTACTCATTGCAGCCAATTTACAAAATCTCCATTGACAAAAGTGAGATGAAGGTTTTACTTTAGGGATGTAAATCCCCTGTATAGTTGGGCCGCTTTACAGTGTTGTGTCAGACTATAAATCACATTTACATTGGATTTAATGCCCTTCTCCAGTCCCGGTGTTGTATAAAACAGCTTCAGCGTACCTGAAAGTGAGGTCAGAACAATTTGCATCCATTTGGATGGTTTGCCCTGAAGTGATAGCTATTTGAACCATAATGCCATAGGAGGAAAATCAGCGACTTCACCTGTGACCTCCTCCCCCTGCCCACCCCAGCCCCACCATCCCATTCCCATGCCACCTTAATTTGGTTCTGCCATAAGAAATCTATCCCAGAATTCATTCATGTTAGATGTGATACTGGAAGCATGGAAAAGGACCAAACCCTATAACTGAAGGAAGCTGTTCAGTAGGCTCTGAGTCTGCACCATACAGTAAGAACTTGGTATCAAACAGCTCTTCAGGAGTCCTCCCAGTGCACCACTGATTCATCTCAGTGGTCACCATTTACAACGTGGATTAATGAGAAAAGGCAATGTATGTAAAATAATTAAAGTGGTGATTGTTCTGCAGCCTAAGGCTGACTCAGGAAATGATGGTCTCTTTGCCTTGCTGTTGGGATCCCCTGCTTTATTGAGGTAGAAGTGCATGGGCTTCATATCATTACTCGTGGAGTTGTTATAAATATGCTCGTTTTGGGTCAGGATTTGAAAAAAAGAAAAAGCGGTCTCTCTGATTTGTTGTAATGACGGTGTGCTGTCTGCACTGTGTCATTTTCTTAACCCTTGTAGAGGGATAACGTACAATTAGGGACTGATGTCAGCCTGTAAAATTTTGGTGTAAAATTTTGGTCGCGCCAAAATACCATACTTCTTAACAAAGCTGGCAGACGTGTCCTTTGGCAGCAGCTGCTTGCCATGTGATTTAAAACTTCCTGTCACTATAATTGATGTGTTTTTATTCTTTCCACTTCCTGAAGCCTGATCAGAATTAAAATTGCTGTTGGAATTTCCTGTCAAAGCAACTCATTTATTCGCTGAGCGCTGCACTGACAGTACTTTGATTGGACATTGCCTTCAGCTATTCTCGGGCAGAGAGATTGCTGTGAATTATGCTCCTTGCCCAGGTTTGACTTCCCTGCATGCCACATCTGCAAATATATACAGATTGTCCATCATGCGGTAACCTTGTCCTAATGAAAACTCCACATGTAAAATGTTAATGATTTGAATATCAAACTTGGCCACCTGCTGGGGCCCTGGCTTTTGTGTTTATTTAGGAAACCCCACAGAGTTTTTCAACTTGTCTCACCGTAACTTTTGTGTCGCCTACCAAAAAGGGCTCTGCTATATTTCTACACTAAGGAGAATTTACGCCCTTTTTCAGCTTTCCTTTAAAAAAGCTAATGTTTGTATGGAGGTTTTTTCTTTAATTTTCTGCTTCAGTGTGCTACCTGCATTCCTTCCCAGAGGTGGCTGTGCAATGCTGCCATATGGCAGTCCTCAGCTGTTACTGCAGAGAGTTTGTCCAGTGCTTTGGGATCATTCAGGGTGAAAAGATGCTGTGGAGATGCTGTAGAGATATTATTTGCAGCATGAGTGCAGTGTGGTGGTAATTCTGCCCGTTCGGAGAATAAGCCGTTAAATTCACTGATGGATGAATCATTCAGTTGCCCCATTTGTAACTTCGTTTTCCTGTTAGAGTTGCTTAGAGAATTACAGGTTATTTTGGGAAGCTGAATAATGGATAAGTATTGGATTGTTCTGCAGTTATAACTGACACAAAGTCATTGTCACCTCAGAGTAGAATAGATATAATGATACTTACTTAACTGCCTTTGTAAAGTGTTTTGATAACCTAGGTTGAAAGGTACTTACAACCCTGCAAAGTATTACTATTATTATTAGGGGCAATATATTATTTTTAAAGTTTTAACCTACATTATTTTGAGGATATAGTGGGAGTCTAAATATTCATGTGCAGTCTCCTTTCCTTGGCCAAACTGGGTGCCAAGTACTCTTCCAATATTTTAAGGAAATGACCTTGACTGTTTTGGCTGGCAGTGGTGGCACAAGATCGTAAGTCTCTGTATGTGATTTGCACTCTACCTGCGGCTAATGGAAACAGCTTCCACTAGACTCTAGTTGGTGCTGTAAGCTACTGCTGGGCATTTATAAAATTTACCATTTTCCTACATTTAAAAAAAAAAATCCACAAGATTTTTATTTTTTTTTTCAAAGTAGTTACCCTAAGAATGTACTTGCCTTATATTCATTTTATTTTCTTTGTGGTTAGGAACTTGGACTTTTTTACCCAACACAGAGGCAAGTAAACAGCATGTGCCCTTCAAGCCTCTGCAGTGCCTGCAGGAACAGAGCAGTGTCCCTGGACTTTCCAGCTGGAGAAGTGGGAACGGGGATGCAGGTGTTTCATGGAGCTGGGACACTACGGTTACGAAGTAGGAGCTGTGGAAGGGAGTGGGTTACAGAGCAACAGAGGTTCAGGGATGTACAGTGGGGAAGCAAAGGAATGGCTTTGCTTTAAAGACCAGCCCCTGTCTCCACCCCACAAACAAACTGTCAGGTCTCATTTGTATTCAGGGTCACTCTGCATTTAGATAAACTTGGTATGTCAGAGAAAATACTGAATAATGTGTTTGAATAAAGATACCGAAAAGAAAGGTGCAAAGTCAGTAAGAGAAACGTCCAACTGTGGGAGGCAGGAGCATTAACAGGACCTTAAGATTTCACTGACCAAGTGATACAGTCAGAAAAATGGAAAATTTGTATTTTACTGAAGGAAAGCAAAAGTAAAATCCTACTTGGAAAAAAAAATTGGCTTCTACTCTGAGGGTCAGGACAAGCCTAATGATTGCTAATGACTCATTTTAGTGCAGGATTTAAGGAAGACTCAAGCTATTTAAAGGTTGGTCTTTTGGGCAGGGCCGGATAGATGAAACCTCTCACTAAAGGGAGGATTACAGAGGTCCACGTGCATGCTGGTGCTCCACTGGCCAATCCTTAATGGAGGAGATAAAGCCAGGACATCTGATCAAGGCAGAGAGGGACATCACATTTAAAGAGTTTCAATAGGTCACTCATTTACTCACCCTAAGTAGACACCAATTTTTATTCGAGAAGCTGTAGAGATGAGGCTGCGCATTGCAACATGTTCATCAAGAGGGGTTCGAAGCGAGTCTCCAGCTCTGGGCTGGACTCCTGCTCGTCATGCACAGTGAGGGGGGAGCACGGGCAGGCTTCTGAAAAGGGGGGGAAAGGACAGTCAAAGTGAGCTCGATTCTCCTGATGTGGGTTGTGTTGTGGTGGTTTTTTTTCAGGAGCGGGGGCAGGGTACAGAATGAAGTATAATAAAAAACACAAACAAATACACTCGGTATGCTGCTTCTTCAGCTGCCACGTCAGCCCAGCTGTAAATGCCCAGTGCAGGAACAAGCCAAACCAACAGTGCCGAAGGCTCCAGGAAAGACATAATGCTGACACAACAGTAACTGAGTTCACAACTGATTTCAATCACTAGATAAATATCAGTTTCAACCCTAAATGATATTCTCAAGTAATTGTCCAATGCCCAGTTGGGCTGGAACGGTGTTCCCCTGGAACCAGCTCAGGCCAACTTTAACTGCTTGGGAGTGCCTGGCCAAGAGCAGACTTATGTGCTGGAGCCTGAAATGCCGTTAAACAGGCTGTAGTCAAGAGGACAAAATGCCTCGTGTGTTTAGTCTAATACACCATGGGACTTGTTTGCTACAGTTACACTATTAAAGCTGTAATTACAGTCAGTGAACCGCAGATGTACTGTAGCCATAGGGTTTAAGCAGGGTGTTATTGCAGTAGAAACCACCCCCAGTAGGTTATAAGTTCAAAGGGTCATTTTTCCCTCTCTGCTTAATCAGATACTCAAGCCTACAGACTTCTTAGTAATCATCATCGGGTATTTAACATCTCAACTTGCTTTATGCAGTCCCTTTGGATTGATTTTAGGGTTTTGTTTCTGTTTCAAAAGAAAAGAGTAGAACTTAATGCTTGCATATGACTTTGTAGTCAGTATTTAGTGCGAAGTGCAAATGGCATACCGTTTTTATGATGTGGTAGTCAGATAGAGGTATGCCACCCTGCTGCAACATTGAGGCACAGTTCTCAGTAAATAATGATGCAGATGCTTTGTACTTGAGTGGAGATTGAAAATCATAGCAGAAAACATGTATTTTGGTGCAGGAAAGAGCAAAAATAATCTCTTTGAGAGAGTGCGAGTACAGTGTATTTGGAAATGGTATTAAAATATGCTTTTTAATAATGTTCAGACAAAGAGATTTGGGGTTTCTGACACTGTCAGTGCCATTGCATGGTGGCAGTCTGTATGGAGACGGTCTGAACATGAACGCACGCCTTTTGCTAGCAGGTATTGATGTCAAGTCTCGGTTTGAAGTGACTGAGGAAGAATGTCAAAATTTATATCCCTTTTGCTCCCTGTGCTTGACAGACAAAGTTTCGTATTGAACCTAAAAGAGATGATAGCTGAATATTGACTTTCCATTTTAGCAGTGAGCATACCCTTTTTTTTTTTTTTCTGATTAAGCAGGACTGTAATGGTTACCATGTAGGAAAATATAGGTAATATTAAACTGAAATATGTCTGTCTAGGGATCCATTCATTTCCCCAAAATAGCCAGTTTCTATTTATATATGAATGTCTGTATGTTTATATATATTTAAATGCCCCATTTGCTACACTGGTTTTAGCTTCTTGTTAGCATCACTTCTTGTTAGCATGATGTTCTACAGCACAAGGCAGCTGGAAAAGTGAAACATGTGTTCAAGAATTTATGCAGTGTCTTTACTTTCTTTCATTAAGAGAACTAACAATAATAGGCGCATATTATAAGTTAGCAGTGTTAAGCAGTATGTTATAGCCATGTCTGACAGACATGTTGTTTACATTCATATTTTATATTGGTGAAACTGTAGCTTTTTTATCAACATGACATTTTTCAAATGCAATATTTATACCTCTTCTTCCATACAGAGGAAACTTAGTCATCGAAAAACATGCTGTGTTTTAAATCCACTTGTCTCCTTTTCAATAAGAAAATATTTCCAATTATTTCCCCAGCAAAATACATAAGTCAGCATGTTCTGTATTCCAGGCCTTCTATTAATTGACGAGGGGAAAATTTCTCACCTCGTGCTAACAATAACCCATCTTATTTTAACATGGCTGAAACCTTCTCTGTGGGTATGTACAACCCTCCCTTGTTGCCCTTAGCAGTTTCTTTTGGGCTCTGTGTACCCTCATTTTGTATGTGCTGTCTCTGCCAGTGTCAGTGGGCGTTGTTCACATCCTACCCTTTTCCCAGAGGAATATCCTTGCCTAAACTGTCTGAACTGTGATCTCTGTGGTCCTCAGAGACAGCTAAAAATGCAAAATCTTTTCTTACATACTTACACCCCAGGGAGATCATGTGATAATGAGCTCCAAATTCTAATTACACTTTATGTGAAATGAATACATACGTGGCTTGAAAAGACATCTCTGACACTAAAGTAAATAAATAAGCAAATAGTTAATTAATCCATCTGAACATCCTGCCCTTAAAGAAACACACCTCTCTTACAGTACTATCTTATTGTAGTATACAATCAACAATACAATATACAGGAGATATTCGGTAACATAAATCTCAGCCTGTACCAGATCTGAGATCCATCCAGTGTAGTACTTTTATTTTCAACAACATCCAAAATGAGGTCTTTCAGAGGAAGGTTTCAGCAACTCAGAGCAGGCAGAGGTGGATAATTCCTCTCTCTTTTCATCACACTCAGAAAGATCTCTCTTAGTAAATTGAGATTGCTTTAAATCCTGAAGCATAAGGTTTCATTTTTGTTCCCATACTCTTCCTTTTAGCATTAACTATTACAACCCTGGATATTACTACTGTTTCAGTACATGCCTACGCTCCTGTAAGACCATAACCCCAGCAACATCCTGTCATAATGAGCTCCAAGGTCCAATTACGCCTTATTTGAAAAAAGTATTTCCTCCTTTCAAGGTTGAGTTTGCTGCTGTTCAGCTGCACAGACTATTCTCTTGTTCTTGCACCGTGCCATAGGGATTTCAAGCTGCAGCGTAGCAGCTCTGTCTTGCAGACACACCAGTACCTGAAACGTGCCCTCAATTGTCAGCTGGCCCTCCAAATATTAGAACCTTTTCTCATATTCACCAGTGGATCAAATCCACCTAGATAAAAGTAGCAAGAGATGAAAACCGCCACTTGTGAGGAGACAAGATGAATGATGGTGCTCAGCAGGGAGTGTTCACCAGGTCAGTGGTTAGTTAGGAGAAGGTACTCTCCTAACCTTTTGCTGGGTGCTCCCAGTGAAGACTTCATGGGATGCCGTGCTTACCGCTTTTTGAGCCAGCCCCGTTGAAGACCCTGGCTGCAGCCTGATCACCGAACACAGCATCTGTCTTACCCAACTCGTTATGAAGCGCCCTGTTTATGTCGGTTGCTGGGGTTGCCTGTAAAGTCAGGGACATCTCTAGAGAGCAGCAACTTAAGAATCGAAGGTGGGATGAGCTGCCTTCAGGAGATGCCTATTTCAGCCTGTTGACCGCATGGATAGCTTGCTTAAACTATCTGGGATAGCCCAGACAGCTTGCTTAAACTAGACCAAATTTAGGTAGGAGCAGACCCACCCTATTATCGGCAGGCAGCAACTGTGGAGAACACAGCAGTGGTTGTTGGCCCACCAACACAATCCCATATCACGCACTGCCTGTCAGGCACCACAGCAGGCAAAGTGTTTGAAAGATGCTTTGGGAAAGAGAAGGCACATATCCATGCAGCTGACTCTTTGCTTAGTAATCAGTTTCCAGTGGTCAAAGTTTTCTTCTACATTTAGATGATGCAAGTAATGCCAGGCAGCCCCCTGATTACTTCCTATTTCATACAATTGCAGGTTGTAGCAACATTTCTCTTTTGCTGTGCTTATGTTTCATCAAGCTTTCAAAAAATACTAGGTCATAAGACAGAAATAACTCCACACGTTTTAGACAGTTATGTAATTCTGAATCTATTTTAGGAAAATATGTTTGTGTGTGTTTGATGATGAGCTGATGTGATAATTAAATTTCTTCTCTACATTGGCATGCTTTTTAAAGTCCTAAATGGGAATTTTGTCTGTATTCCAGAATTTCACTCAGTGATTACAAAAAAAGTTATTTGAACAAATTTGGTAAAGAAATGGTAGAAGGTACAAACAATGCAGAGTAAACATAGCTTCTCGGTTTTGTGTGGTTCGGGCAATCTAGTAATTAGAATGGAAAAGGTATAAGCATGCAAACAGGTTGGTAGACTGTCACATTATTCTAAGGGAGGTAGGTGAATAAAATGAACCCATGCAATATTATTTCATTTAGAGAAAGAAGAAAAGGAGGAAATCAGTGAGCAGGAACTAGCAAAAAAAAAAAGACAGCAGCTTTGGTGGTTGCATAGCTTTGTAGATTGGTTGTCTGTGTTATACTCTTTTGGTTCTGCTTTGGAAAGTGATATTTTTGCAGATTGTATTCTCCGCAGTACTGAACTAAATGCAAAATCTTCCTTTCAACTGCTCTGCACATGTTATTTTACCAGAAAGTTACACGCTTCTGCTGGGTGTGAAAAAGATATCAATAAATTAATGAAGCTAATTTTTCTCTAGATGTACAAACGGAACACATTTGATCCTTATCACATTAGCCCTATTCGTTATAAACCTTCTGTACTATTTTATCCCAGTTTTCCTGTTGTTAGACCCTCAATCATAAGAGCATTGGCTGCATTTTTGTGGAGTTGAGCAGTCAGCTCCTTTGTGTTTCTCATTTAGACCTACGGGATGTACCTTAATTTCAGTAAGTGAGATGCAATGGGGTTTCAGGAAATGCTTGTATGGTCAAATGGCTTTGACACACGTACTTGACATGGGAGAGCTGTTTCTGGCAAGTGGCTCTGCCAATGGTCCGTACCATCTGACCGTTATATTGGGCCTGATAACAATGAAATATAATTCTTTCTGGTGAGAATATGAAGGGAGAAAGGACCCACAGATGTCACTCAAACTACTCAATGCTCTACTGAATAATGCATGGCTGCTAGAGTACCCTGGAGATGCAGATTACAGAAGAAAAAAGCGAGAGGCAGCACCTCTCCGAGAGGAACCCGGGGTTCTGGATGGCATCCTGCTAGGACTCAGCCAGATTTAGAGACACTTAAAACACATGTAATGGGCACTGTGAATTCTACCTTTGTAAATTTAGACTGATTGTAATCACCGTAAAAAAAAGGAGAGTCCTTGTGCATCTGACCCTTACTATTATATTTATAAATGTCTGTTCTGTTAATTGGTGCCATTGGGATGCGGAGAGCCTTACGCCATGCAGACTCCCCTGCAGTGAAGGGCTCCGAGAGCCCAGCTCCTAGTAGGTCCCCTTTGCTGGGAAGGAATGCAGGGCTGGGAGAAAGTTGTTTTCTGAGATGAATTGTAGTTGTTTCCAGCCAGAACCTGGCCTTATTTTCTGCCTGTAAAATAAAAACAGCTGAATTAGTTTCTGGATATGAATTCCTTTGGCACGCTAAAAATCTTAGCTGTCTCAAGCCAACCATTCTTCTGAGCCCATTATGGAGATACACCAGAGGAGAAGGTACAATAGATCGATGCTGTATCCCCCCCAGTTAGTTCTTTGGGAGATAATACTAGCTAAAGTAATTTAGAGCAGCCCTGAGGCTCCTCTAAGCCATGAAACGTGCACACTGGTTCCATGGTTTGGGAAGGAGGGAAGGCATGAGAGTGAGTGAAAGGTATAGGAGAATGGTTTAGGATCTGAGCCAAAGTTACTGCAGTCAGGGGAAGTCTTTCTATTGACTTCAAAAGATTTTGAATCAAGCCCTAAGGACGAAGGAACTGAAGTCTGACTGGTTGAATTATAATATCAAAAGGATTTAGCTTCTCTGACAGGGGTAAATTTTATCCCTCCTTAGCTGTGAGACAGAAAGAAGTGTGTGAAATGTGCCAGCTGCCCCGAAGATGCCGTTCTCCAAAAACTATCTTACCTGTTTTCCTGTGATACTGTATATGATCATATATTCTTTTGTATGCAGTGAAGTAGTTTCATGAAGCAAGCTCTTGCCCAGTTTTCCGGATAAAAGAGCTGGGTACTCTATTCATAGGTGCGATTGGTTGAATGTGATCTCTTGTAAACATAGAAAAAGAAACTTGAAATTCTGCTGAGAACTTGATAAAGAGGAGTTCAGTTTAGTGCCATTATAAAGAGACAGAGTTTTGTGGAGACGGTATTGATTTGTTTTCATATAAACTAAAAATTACAGCTGCACATAAGAGCCAGTTTGACTTTCAGTGACCCCAGGGAATTGTCTCTTTCTCTGTAGAATAAAAGCCTGCAAGTCTCTTGCAATCATGTTGTCTCTTTTGTAGACTCTGTAAGAGTTTGGTTATATTTCTTTACCCTGCAAGCAAAAAAGGCAAATTCATGTTAAGTGAATTTATACTAAAGAAATAGGTTATTCATAAAAATGTTTCTGCGTAAATAAGGACAAAAGTATTTGTAGGATCTGGGGTTTTGTTACTTTTTTTTTTTCTTCTCAATTCTATGTCTCTATTTAGGAAGTTTCTTTAAATAGTGTTTTAAGTATTCTGTACTTATGCAGAGCTGTAGCTGGGGAATGAAGGTACGTTCTTTTGAATTACAGAGGTTAGTGTAGAGCTGGGGTAAGGAAACAAAGATGTCTGTAGTAGTGAGATAGTGCAAATATTTGCATAAAATGAAAGAAGTACAGATTTGTTTCGAAGCATTGCCATACACTAATGACTACTGATAGTTGTTTGTGAAACCAATGTTTTTGCTTTAGGAGCTGGGATTCTTCTTTTTCTTAAAAAAAAAGAAAAAAAGGTTAATTTATTTTAACCTGAAAGAAGAGTTCCCCCTATATGACATTCAGGGATGTTTAAGTATGCAAGTTGGTTTTTTAACAGTAACATTTTTGGAATGTACTGAATCGGTATATTTTGCAAGGGAAAACACGTTAAACCAATCAGTTACATGAAACTGGATTCTGTGTACCGGGTGCTAACAGCAGGAACCTCACACAACACTGGAGCACCAGTTTAACTGTTTCTTGTGGTCTAACACACAACTTGGCATGTAGGGCATATGCCTTTGAGATGGACTTTTCATCAGGGTGAATGACATCTCTTTGTAATGTACTCCATGCAAAATCAGCAAAATAGCAGTCTTCAGTTTCATCAGTTATATACTTTCCAGGCAAAGTCGTGTATTTGCACAGAGACACAAAGTTAAAGAACAGAAAAACTTTAACCACAAACATCTTGATAAGTATACAGACATGCATTCTCCTGTGACTCTGCTGTGCTAAAATGTGAAAGAATCTTGAACGACTGAGCTGGTATGAAGGATGAAATTTAAACCGCTACCATTGTATTTTCATTGTTAATATAGTAACAACGGTACTAATACTCTCTGTCTGTGCCTTTAAAGTGTGAGTGTCAGTGTGTTTTGCAGTTGTTGGTGTCATTCTCCTTATTCTTTTAACATGGAAACTGCAGTGCTGCAAGTCAAGTCGTTTGCCTTGAGTACTATGAGCCAGTGGCAGAAGCAGGGCTGGCCGTCCATGTCCTTCAGTTTTCTTTTTTTCCAGCTAGACTATACGGTCTCTGATTGTATCAGTGGAACAGTTAAAGATACCGATTTACAGTAATGCGTAGAGGTTTATCTAGAAAACTGCAAGGAAACAGCCAGTAGAGTGTGCTGCTCTCTTATGATGAAACGAAAAAGAAATCATTAGTTGTTGGTTTGCTTAAAACCTTCTGAATATCTTCTCTTTTTATTATTCCTTAATGTGAAATTATTCTTGCCGGCTTAGAATTTATGTCCCTTTACCATTGGCTTTGCTGGAGTGGCACTCACAAAATCAGCAGGTGAAACAACTTTGAGTCACATACAAGATACTGTGAGCCCTGAGCCAGAAGTACAGTGCAGGAGAGCAATGGAGTCAGATTATCTCATTTTTCTTTCAGCCCGAAGTTCCTATTCTGAGAGTCCCATTCATGAGGGTCCAAAAAAAGTGTTTACATTCCCCCTTTTCCAGCTGACCCTACCAGTTATCCTCTGACCCTGTGTTATGATCTCAAAACATCTGTGAAACCCTGGCAACTTCAGTATTTGGGGGAGGGACAAGGAATTGAGGTGGGGAGGAATTGAGGTTGTACAGGATCTTTCATCGCCTTTTGCTTTGGTTATACAGACATTGCAATATTTTTGTGCCGGAGCTTGCATAAGAGTATTTAAAGTAGTTTAATGAATTGTTTCTCAAAGACTCTGTGACACTGTTATATTCTCTTTTATGATGTTGTCATAAGGGTTTGGTTTTTGTTTGTTTGTTTGCTTTTTTACAAGTAACTTATTAGAAACAGCATTTCTCCATGTGTCCAAACTTTTCCCTGCATGGCACTTTCCCACCGACTGGGAATGGAGGTGATGAGCGTCCTTTGCAGCTGGTGGGTGCCACTCTTGGCTGGCTGATTAGCTGGCACAAGATGTATTGTGACAGCATGAAAGATGTCGTGCGTTGGCAAATGAACCCGTGCCTTCTACCACGCACGCTGCTTTTGGGCTAGGAGTTCAAAAGAAAAAAACATGAGTCATGCCTCAGGGGGGATGGGTTTTGCTGTTCCCTATAATTTAAATAAGCCTCTATCTTTAGTGCAAAGACTGGGAGAAAAGATTGAAATCGTTCTTAATCTTTATTCCTGGTAAAAATCAATAAACAAGAAAAGGGCCCATATCTTCTCTTCCTAGGTTCCACAGTATGCACTTTGCAATTCAGCTTGTTTTCCGACTTTTGTGTAACAAGAGAGGATCTGTCCAGATTATTTTTTTGGCTTTGTATAAAAAATATTGTCATTCAAACAAGCCCGTGCCATTAATACAAGCATGGAACTAGAAACATGAAATTTTTCTGTATTCATTGGCACCAGAAAATAATCAGTCTATCAGAAGAAATTTGATTTTAATGTTAATGAGTTGAGATTTCTGGAAACGATGGGAAAAGTGGCCATAGTTAAAAAGATGGACTCAATAGGTAAAACTGTAAGTGTGTGTGAGATCAAAAGAGAACAGTACTCAAACGTAGACAGCTCTTTGTGGCTTGTATAAACAAGTGCTCCTGTTGTTACTACCTCTGTTGGAGCTGCAGGCATCATAATGATCACAGAAAACACCATGGAAAAGGGCAGATTTAGCAAATGCCTAAGATGACTGAGGGAAGATCACAGCTTTCTTAATGACGTTTGTTTAACTTTTGCAACCATACATTTAGCAGGATAGGAGTGGACTCACTAAAGACACGATGAGCCTTTAAGGACCTAAATGCATCAGTGCCAAAAGATGTAGCAAAATCAACGTGAGGGTCTGTACTCCCTAATGCGGGTGCCATTTCTATTAACATATAGGTGAATTATTTCTGGTGTGATTTCCTAAAAATGCTCTAGCCATGGCTACGCGCTCTGAAATGAGGCAAGTCAAGATTCTCCTATATGCTCTACAGGAGGGAAAGCAATGCAAAGAGAGTGTGAGACTTCTCTGAAACTACGCTGGCTACATCTGTGCCATTTGCGGGCACGTGGGGCAAGGGCTGAGCTTTATAGCACAGCGCTCTCCCTGACCTCTGCTCCCACTGTCCCTGCTGTGCACCATGGGACATATCTAGGGCAGTTATGTTAGAAGGTTACAGGAGCTCAGGCTTCACCTCTTCCATGTTCTGAGTCATATAGAAGCACACGTTGCAGCATGGATCATGCACGGTCATGTGGCTGCACAGGGAATTTGGGCAGACGCAGGAACTCTTGTCCCACACTTATTCCCTGCCTATGTGTAGTAATATGTCATGTAGGCATGCCATGATCAACTCCTTGCCAGAGATGGAGTTTACATGTCTCTGTTTTGACCCCAGTCTTGCACTGAGTCTTTGTGACAGCACCTCATGCAGATAATTAGTCCAATTTTTTCTTCACCCCATTAATGAAACATGCTGTTGCCCATCCTAAAAAAAAAAAAAACAAACAAAAAACAAACAAACAAAAAAAAAACAACCCCACCAAACAAAAAAATCAACCTCAAAACCCCCAGATGCATACCAGTACATGCCACTTTTACTGTAATCTGTGGGTGGTGCACAACTGACATGAAGGTGGGATTTCATACGGCTTTCATTTGGGGTACTATAAGGATTGACTATATAAAGCTTTTACAGTATTACTGTATATTCGTATGACAAGAGTTCATTACACTAGAACAAAGTGTATAGTGTTCAGGAGCCATAATCAACCGTGCCTAACTTAGAATATTTAAGTTGATTCAAAATTTGAAGGCACAAAATATACTAGATTGCTAAATGAAGGTAGAATTTAGTACTCCAGGAATGAGTCAGAGGGATCGTCTCAAATCCTGGCATTTTCTGCAGGGAGGAAGAAAATGGAAAGAGAGCGTGCTTTGTGTGCTTGTCCTTTGCCTGTGTGCCTTTGTAATATAATTACTAGGTAAAAATGTAACAGCATCAGAAAAAACATGGCGTGTCTGAATTCAGTACAGCCTACTGCATACGCGCATAGGAGCAGCGGCTTCTGTTCAGTTCTTGGTGTCCCTGCGCAGCTGGTGAAGCAGACGCACAATTTTTATTTAGCAGCAAAGTCCAGTACTTCTGGTGCAGTTATAGGAAGACCCAGATTCTGCAATAGATATCAGCATGCTATAGTCGTTGCTGTATTTCTTCAAAAGTTTGTGAGAACAAACGCTCCTGCAGTACATGCTTCTAATAACACCCACTGTTTTTTTTTTCCTTGGCACTTCAACTTTCCCTTTCGTATGACTTGCTTTTGTTTAAAAGAACAATATATATTTAGTTTGTTGCCAGAGCTATGCTTGAGTAACGCAATCTGGGGTGATAGACTTGAGTTTCCAGAGGATAATCTGAACATCAGCCTCATTATCCCAGATGTTGACACAACAGTCATCTGCCCCAGATAGAAGAAATACGTCAGATGTGAAGTGCACGGCCCTTACGGCAGCTTTACAGTAAGACTGAGCAATCTGGACCGCTTCAAAATTTAGAGAGAGAAGGAAAAAGTGGTTGAGCAGTGATCATATATTGAGGGCTCTGATTTTGTACAGTGGAAACTCAGCGCTCTCCCCAGCAGGCCATTGCGTTAACATGGTCAAGGTACAACACACAAAAGAACATGTGGTTAATTGCGGGTGGCTTTCGGCACCAGTCCAGAAGAACTCAAAACCTGTGTCTCTGTGTGCATAGCGAAGCACCTCAACCACTAAGCTCTGTGTGCTCTTGTAAACATCTCTCTTATTTATACACATGTGTATTTGCACGCTCCCAGTGTGTAGGTTTTGTCCATGTGAATCCCGGTGTTTGCATGCCTGAGGGACAGGGTGTAAAAACTGCACCCACAAAACTGTGTGTGTCTAAACCAGGCTATCTTGGGTCTTTGAAAATGTGGCATTTGCTGTTGCAGAGACGTATGTTATCCTCAGAAATGAGTGCAAAATTTATGTGACTGCAGTGGGATCTAGGATTTCTAAGAAGAGAACACTATTTTTGACCCTTCGGAGACTGTAGAATGAACAGTTTTTGAGAATTTTATCAAGCTAGGTATAAGTGGACATGTGACAACTATCTGAAAAGATTTACCTAGGTTTCCCAGCATAGACAATTTACATTTTAACTAGCATGTGGTTACATTTTTTTCCTCAGGTTTAATCATTAAACACTGAAAATCTTAATTTCATCAAATGCAATCAAAGAATTTTGTATAGTAGCAATTAAAAGTGTAAAACTAGCATTCGAGCTACAGCAAATTAAACAGCTGCATTGGAGTATTTTTAGCAGTCATCCCAATCAAAATGCACAAAAGGCTTTTATTTTTTTATGGAGTATCTGCCGGGTGTAGCTCTGGTTTCTGTAATTCAACAACCTCACTAAATATACGCACATACTTTTAAAAATTCAGTTACTGATAAGCAAGAAATTTTTTTTTTTTTTTCTACAAGGCAACTTGGGTGAAAAAAGTTCAGAGGGCTTGTGCTGACTGAGTTGCTTTTGCAGAAGGGGAGCTTCCAGCCCTAGTTGAAGTGTTTAAATAAGGAAACCAAGAGCTACTTTGTTGTTTCTGTTACTTTTACTGTACTTCATGTGTGGCATTGAGTTTTCCATATTGTAAATGCCACACATGAAGCCAGAGGACCTTGTTTCTCATCATTTCTAGCTCTTGCCACGTTGTGGCAGTAGGTCTTTCTATTTATTTTACTTTTTTTTACTGAAATGCCCAAGCTTTTGTGTGTAAGTCAGCCAACAGAGTCCTACATAATCAGCTATATAATTAACCAAGTGGTAGTTCTAAGCTTCAAGTACTGACATGTTCCACATCCCTACTCTGTTTTGAGACTGAATGAAGAAACTTGGAGGAATTTTAGAAGCCTATACAATTCTGAGTTGCACTGTGGGAATTTGCCTGCATCTCCCTGCTCCAGGAGATTTAAGAGACCTTAGTCTTGTTATGCGATGATACCAAGAAATAGAGAGAGGGTCACAAGTCTGATTTCTGTCCTGGCCCCCCTGGAATCTTTTGACCAAGTGTTTGAGCACAGGATGTAGAGAATATACTCACAAAGGGACAAGGTGAGTCCAAGGCATGAGCAGAGAAAGAAAGAAATTTTGGAGAGAGGGGCTTGGTAGGAAAGGCAGAGATGCACAAGCAACTCCATCAGTGTATGGGCTCATGGAGAGACCTCTGGCCTGCCTCTAATACAGCCACGGAGTTTGGTGTAACCGTAAGGTGGGTTCACAACTTCTCTGCAATCTAAGCAGAAACCTGTTCACTCAAGTTATCTTGAAACTGCTGTTGACCAACAAAGACCATTTGAGTCATGGTATATGAAATAGTCATAAACTGACATGGTTTCATATCAAGTTCTCCCCTCAGCTTCTCCATATATTTTTTTTCCGAAGAAGAATAAAATAAATGAATGCTGTAACCATCCATTAGGACAGAGGTCCTACTTTGTTTAATGAACACCTAGGGAACCTACACCTTGGGTTTTTTGTGTTGCCAGTCCTGTGCTCAGAGACCGTATTCTCTTCCGTTCTTCTAGTTTCCCCCATCTTCCACTGTTTCACCCTTTGCTCCATCTGGCTTTTGGGCATTCCTGATGTTTTGCAGATCATACCCTGTTAATCAAAGCTGTTCTCCCTCTCCTAGTGATTCAGTTTGTTGTTTCTCCTGAAATGCATTAGCTTAAAGTTAATGAACTTTCACTAGAGCTCTTTCCTGTTACTTGCTGCCATGAAGCATCAATCAGTATCACAACAGTAAGTGCTAGTTTAGGGTGGATGACATCTTTAGAAGGAGGGATGCAGCTGAGGAGGTGAAGGGAAGTGGCTATTTAGAGCTCAAGTCATCAATTAAATTACTCAGTGATAAAGTAACTGTCTTGTTCTTTAGTGATGTTCATGTCATGTTGCTGTGTGGGGAGGTGGTGATGCATCATTGCACTCTGGTGCTTTGTGATGTTGTATCAGCATTGGGGATATTTTGGGATAGTGCCAATATTCTGCAAGCTTTGCAGGCACAAGATGCTATAATGAACAAGAGAAATAATTACTAAATCACCCCTCCCCTTACACTGGGAGCCTGGACTGGAACTCAGTTTTCGTTTCAGTGCATTTCCCAGAGTGACAGAGGTGACCTCCTTGCTGCTACCAAAACCACATTCTCTGGCTGGCTGGAGAACATGTTTTATGCCTGCTTCAGGAAGTGACATTATGTTTTTCACTGCACTTTTGAAACCTTTCAAGCAATGCTATAAATAAACAAAACTAGTGCAGCTTCTTCTTGTAGGCTGCTGCTAGCAAGCTGAGACCCCTCCAGACCTCGGTGTAGCTGTCTTAATCCCTGTCCTCTGCCTAAAAATTTGCTCTGACTTGACAGGAAAGGACGAGATGTCATTGACAGTTCCGCTGAGAAGGTTCTGCAAAAGAAGTGTGTTCTCAGAAGGTGTTTGGAGGCGATAGTGAATACAGCAGAACTGGGAAAATGCGGACATTTGAAACAGGGAGTAACTATTTGAAGAGGGGAGGGACTCATGAGCCCCCAGTTTACTTCATGAACTGACTTGCCCCACCACGCTCTCTGAAATGTTAGCGAGGCTGCTCTTACACACCTAGCTAGGACAAAACCTCTGCGCACTGTCAGCCAGTCCTGGCCACAGCAACGTACAGTGTGCACACCTAAATTCCTGTGATTAAACACTTCTCTTGCCCAAGACTGCTGCCTCTGAGCTTTGTAGACGCGTGCTTTGGGCAACAGTAGCATGCACCAAAAGCCATTTTACTATTAACTTCTGGCATGAAAATACCACCCTAAGTATATGGAAGACTTGATTACAGTGGCATTAATTAAAAATCTTTATCAGTCTACCCTGTTGCCAGTGCCTGAAGAGGTTTCTGAGGGATTTCACCAGCAGCACTGTAAATTATTTGTCAATGAATGATGAAAACATTGGGTTGTTTATACTTCAGGGATACCCTATTAATAAGCGACTGCTGCCTGCCACCCCGCTTAATTTTTTTTGCCGCCTTCAGAAAGGTGGCGGTCCATTGTGGGAATTAAGATATCATGTTTATGTTTCAAAAAGGCAAGATGAAGCCCTTAGATTTGGTCTCCAGCTGAGAGAAGCACACATTTAGAAATTACAACATTGGTATTGGCTATCTGGAGCTTTAGGAAGTGGCTGAGAGCTGGCAGTCAATTAAAACTGGGCTGGAGTTCAATATCAGAGTTATGCTGCCTGTTTTTGTAGGATGTGTTTGAATCCCAGGCTATGCTGCAATATGGTTTTGATGTAGAAGTATGTAAAAAGGAAATGTAACCCTTAAGAAGCTGTCTGCATTTTCTGGTACAGACAGGTTGTTCTACATAACTCCAGTTCAAGACCATATTTGGGCTGGAAAGTTGCACCCCACCTACTGTGGTGCCAATTCTGATCCTATTTGGTGTGGTGTAAACATGGGGTAAAGCTGTTAACTTTGCTCCTTTGAGCAAGGAGCTGCGTTGCATCAATATAGGAGTGTGACCAAGGGCTGTCTTTCTGTCTCCGGCACAATGCTGGCGTTGGCGCAAGTGCTGCACGGTGGCAGAAATAAGAGAGCGTGCTTCTGTCCAACAAGGAAAGATGCAATCCTTGTACTCTAGAAGTGAACAGGGATGTCTAGTTGTTTGTTCCCCAGACTTGCCATCTATGCTATCAAAATCTAACTGATCACAGCAAATCTCTGTGCCCGGCATTTTTAAGCAGCTGGTTTATACAGCTGAATTCCCAACTGCTTTTATTATAAGGACCCTGACTTTTTCTCTCTCTCTCTCTCTTTTTTTTTTTTTTTTTAAAAAATCTGTGGCACCTTTCAGTGGTTAGCATGATCTTTACTCACACGGATCGGGATCCTAAAAGTAATTTGCCCTGTCTGCTTGTGGTGAGTGAGGTGCCCAGATCTGTTAGCACTATCACATTTGGTGTTCACTGGAACATTCTTGCTCTTATCAGACAAAGCAGGTCAAATTCGTATTCCAGAGACCTGTTATTTTTTTTTTATTTTCTTCTTTTTCCCCAGTATGGTTTGGGGCTTGTAATAAGAGTGCTTGGGAGCATTTGCAGCACTGTTGGGTATGCATGAAAAATACCACCTCCCGGCCCCACGAGTTGGAGAACAAGTTTCGGAAAGGAATATTTGCCCTTAGGTCCTTCCCGAAAGACACTGAAACTAATTAAAAGGCTCCCATTAACTTCAAGAAGCTTTGGATCCGATCCCTGGTGTTTTTGTTTTCAGAGAGCTGACTGTGACCACGGTTTCCAAGCGGTGGTGCGAGGTGGCGTAGCTCCGATGGCGTTCCCAGCAACTGATGCCCCTTGGAACAGGCTGCAAATGTGTAAAAGAGATTCGCCTGTTTACAAAACCCTTCTCAGATGAAACCATTCAACCTCACTTTGAAAAGAAAGGGAATAATTGTTCCATTTGCTTTAAGGGTTAATTGCGCTGGCTAACTAGACTATGCAATAAGGAAAGGATCCAGGGATCTTAGGCCTAGGAGTGAAGTCATGCCCCTTACCAGTAGAGAAAAGAATGGTAATTGCCTGCTGTGAGTACGAACATATTTTGCTGGCTAGCAAAGAAATGGCATTGACAACTGGCAAATCCACTCTGCTGAGGAAAAAATGTATTTTTGAGGCAGGCACACAGCCAGCGTTTTCATTCGGGAAGTCTCATAAGTGGAATCAAAACTCTTGCGGAGGTAACATGAAACTGTGCGTTAGAAGGTTGTTTTTTTTAATCCCACATTTAATTCTGTCAACATTTCATGCTGGAATAAGAAAAATATTCCTTAGGTTGGTTTTAGTCAATTCCCCTCATCTTTTTTTTTTTTCCCTCAGTTCCTTTCTCCACCCCTCTCCTCAAGATTTCTTTCAGCGACGTATTTGTTCAGAAAGCAGTGGTCCTTAGGAAAATGGTGATACGGCCTCCTCTCAGACGTGCCATGCGAGCAGCACCGCAGATTTTGAACTTGGCCGTGGTTTGGGGATGTGCTGAAGACCAAAGGTTCACACAGAAAGTGTGGTCTGGTGGACAAGTGGCAGATCAGGGGAGCAACAACCCATTTGACGCACCCATGTCTTCTGCCTTCCTGCCATCACACAGCCATGGCAGTTTGGCAATGAAATAAGAATTGTAAATACACCGTGTGTTAGTGAAATTCACTGGAGATGAAGGGGCAGAGCTGAGGCCTCAGAAATGGGCCAAGTCTTACACAGTGCATCTAATAGTGCTAGGCACAGAAATTAACTGGTTTAGTGTATTTGTGGATAGAGTCCTAGGGTCATGTCTGTAAATACATTTAGGCCTTATTTAGGTCTAAGATAAGTGGACAATGGAATTGATTCTCTACAAGCCTCGATGTGGCCATACTGGGAGTTGCTTGGTATTGAGGTCTTCCGAAAATCTTCTCTACAATGTAGTTTTGCACCTAATCTTTTTAAATGTAATTAAGAACTGACCACTTCTGAAATATTAACCCTCTGCCTTTGTGCTTAAGGATTTATAAAGAGCTGGAACTTTGGCTCATAAATCTGTGTACAGGCACTTAAACAAATAGCCTGGTTACCCAAAGTGCTGAGCACTCAGCCTTTCCGGTTGATTTTCTAGGGTTTGGCCTAAAAAAGGCCTATAGAGCTGAGCTCCCATTCTTTCCTTCCCTCCCACACTTTTTAGTGGTTTAAACTGTGTTCCTCTCTATAGGGCTTTACTTTGCAGTCATGTCTGCTGCATTTCCTGTATATCACTTGCAAAGTGAATTGCTAAAATATGTTGCATGCGGAGTTTGAAATTGCAGGTATCCTGCAATTGCCAGAACATGATGCCCTTCTTGTACAAAAGCTTCATTTCAGCAAAATGCTTGACAACCCCATTTTTCGCTAAGCCTTAGCTACTCTTTGTGCCTATCCTGGTCTCGGCATGCTTCAATGTATAGCTTGCAGTTGCTGTATGCTTTTGGTATTTGTCTATTAGGAATTAGCCTAGGGTCACCTTCTTATTTTGTATACTCTGGTGAACAGCTTTCAGTTACCAATTTCTTCTTGCCGTCATACCGAATTTGATCCATGGAGGTGAAGTTCTCAAGACCATTTATTTTAATCATTCATTTCACTGGTCATTACTCTTTCTTATAATTTGAACACAGCAATAAATGCTCTCCTGTTTAAGATTTAGCTTAGAAAGTCCATTCTGTTCAGTCCTCTGATCTTTGTTGATGCTGTTTGGTGTGGCTCTTTATCACAAAGAACCTTCACTTAGGGGAAATAAAATAAGTATCTGATGCCATAGATTTCTAACCAAGCATCTTTTTCCCCCCTATTTTTAAAAGAATTCATAAATGGGCAAACTTGTTGCCAGAAAAATTGGTTTATTCAGGCTTTTCTATTTGTTACAGAACAAGTAGCATAACAAAGTACAAATGTACAACAAAAAGTTGTGGAAGAGTGGAAGAGCTTTTGGAATAGGAGATATAGAAGGCATTAACATGGCCTTATTTATGGATGAACTTTTAAAAAACTATTTGGAGGCAGGAAATAAATGTTTTATTTTCTTTAGAAATTATTTGCTTTGTGTTAGAATTTTCTGTTCTGCCAGTTTTGCGATGGCGCTGCAGTGGCAAAACAGAGAACAAAATAAAAATTCCTGAAGTTCTTAAAAGAGCAAAAAAATCTCAGATGATTGTTAGTTCCAGGAAGAAAAAAAAAAGGAAGATATTTTAATAGTCTGTCTGGATTTCCTCTAAACAAAGATGAAAGCAATTTTGGAGGGAACTCTGCTTAGAATGGATCGAGATTTTTTTCCTCTGCATTGTTTTATAGTACTGCCAAAAAATCGTAATTGATGGAGGTAAATACTAAAGATAAAATATATTTGTCGTTAACTCTGGGAAATATTTTTTGTCTTTTTACAAAAGCATGTATAATAACTTTAATGGGATTGAAAAGTGAGGGGCAGACAAAAGTCCTCTATAGAGTCAGGGATACAGTGCACCTGCCTATCATTTTATTTGGCCTGGTTATAAACAGAGGGCTTTGGACCAGGTTGCCATTAATCTCTCATCTCTCATTATTATTCAGTAATTTAATCCACAAAATACTTTAAGTGGTATATTATGACCCTTTGATTTCTAAATGATTTTCCTCACAGATCTTTTTCTCCCTCTGTGTTTATTGCATTCCTGTGCCCATGGAAAGTCTGGTCCTGCTAGCAAGGCCAGAGCAAAGTTTTCCAAACAGAAAGCAGTTCACCCTCGCTTTTGAATTGTAAAGCACTTCTAAAGGGAGGCTGGGCCCTTTTAAACATCAGAGGAGAAGTGAGCGTGAACAGACTTTGCAGGGCTGAGTCCTTCAGAAGCAGGGCTGGCTTTGTGCCTGAACGCACTCAGTGAAATTATGAGAGAGGTGTGAAAAAGAGCCATGCTTGTGGCGTGTAAAATAGGCCCCTGAATGGAAATGAAATGTAGAAGGACATTCTAGATGTCTTTCATTATTGTAGTCCCTGGAAGAATTACAGAAGTAAAACAACAGCCCTTTCCACTCTCCTCCTACTACATACAGATAACTGCAACTCCAGTGAGAGGACGCTGTTCTCAGACCATCAAAAAGGACAAGACAGAGACCTCAGCTACAAACGCTATGAGGGTAGTTGTTTCTTCAGAAACACATTTAGCAATCAGTAAGTGCTGGCAATAGGAATGTTAAAAAAAAAAAAAAAAAATCCCAGATTCATCTTCTGTCCAAAGTTCAAACAACTCATATTTTTAAAGACCCAGTTAACTTCATTTTTAGTTAGTTTTCACAGAATCACAGAATGGTCGAGGCTGGAAGGGACGTCTGGAGGTCATCTCCTCATCATTTTCCTCTATTACCTTTTGGGCTTGAGCAGACTCGTGAAACAAAAATGTAAGCAAGCTGCAAAATACTGTCTCTGACCTGGATGAAAACTGAATGATGTGGAGATTTGAGAGTGAAAAGATTTTCTTGTGAAATTTCCAGTGTACTTCCAGAAAAAAATAGATGTTGTAATGAAATCCTCCAAACTTTGGAGAAACATCTGAATTCTGGGATAGTCACCAAAACCAGACTTAAAAAAATAAAAAATAATATTAAAATGCAATGAATGTTTATGAAAGAGGCAAGATTGACATCTGTGGAGATCAAACATCTCTGCTTAAGAATGGAGCTGTTGGCAGCATGGGTTCAGGGCTGGGCTGAGGTAGTGCTTTTCCTCAGGTGAACTGTGTTCCTTGTAGCCACAACCTTTTAATTTTTCCATTCTGCTGAAGGATCACTCAAAAAAAGTCTCAATATTCACTGTTTAGAGTGTTAGAAATGTCTGGCTGTTGAATTTTATCATTTACATCAATGGAAATTGTGATTTTGGTATCAATTGCCATTCCACCTTACTCATGTCTTTCCCAAAATTTGTGGTCGAGTGTTATTTTGGTGTTATTCTTCCCAGAAGTCAACTGGTACAATACACACGATGGCTGGGTAGTTTTGCCCCTCAGTCCGGCCTCTTGTGATCTACAACCATGGGTCCTTCTCCTCACATATTTGGGTGGCTCTTGGACCCACCTACCCCAAAAATCAGAGTTCCTACCACCCAAAGCACTTCATAGGTACACCTCAACTTTTGTAGAGAAGGCTTGCTTCTAAAAATAAAAGGCTAATTCAAGATCTTGTCCGTTTTCTGAGACAACCAACCCATGTGTCAGCTACTGGAAACACCTGTCCCGTAGGTTTGGAGAGTGAGAGACTCAGCTCTTCACCCCATTTCATTGCAATCCTCTACTGGAAATAGATTACGGACCACTTTAATAATTGCTTTCTTTTGTTTGTTTGTTTTTAGTTAATAGGAAAAAACAGAAACATTCTAAACCAAGTTCAAAGGGAACTTGGTCATCTCTATTTCCCCATGCAGGAGAAAAGGGGTAAAAATCTGTTTTGAGTTTAGCTATCAATCTAGAAGTAAATTGAATTAAATACGAAAATGTTTGAAAGCCGAGTTGTATTTCATTCCGACTGCATTGCTGATTTAAATGGGGTGGTGGAAGGGGGAAAGGGCTTAAATATTTAGCATTTTTATGATTAAGTATCCCTTGTGCCCCCACCACACCTCCTCTGAAAACAAACACAAAGCATGTTTGGAACAGCTTGTTACTGCTGTGCTTCCAGGCCCTGATGCCTGTTGTGTTGATCACAGCCCAAAGGAAGATGATGGGCTGAGCTGCACCAGTGCATGTGAGCGCCGTCTGTTTGAACGTGCGTGTGTGTGCTTTCTTATGCACGTTAGATGTCGTACAAACATACCACAAGAGCCAGAGCCCATGCTTTATATACGTTACAGTGGACTTCCCAGGCAAATGAAGGAAAAGAAAAAAATGTTTCCTGAAGTAAAAAAGCGTGCTAGTGGAAGAAAATGCTGTCTGAATGATCAGTGGGCAGAAGGAGAATAATGCCATTTAGAGTTTTCCAAGGGCAGGGAAAGAAAGCAAGTCTGGCCTTTAATTCTGAATTCCATGAGCAGGACAGGGAGGGAAGTGTATCTCTGGTATTTATTTCATGTGAGGATTTTGTAGTCTACAAGTGGTCTGTGTCACTAATTTGTGTAGAATATTCTTTGGTCCTTACAGGCTCAGCAGGGTGACTGATATCCCAGTTGAAATGAGAAAAATGACATGCATAGAGATGAAGGCAGCTATTCACCAACATGTAACAAAAGGAAATAGTATGAATAAGCATGTTCATATTCAGCATACCCAGGAAGTCTGGCATTAACAGCAAAGCTGCCATCATCCTGGTGCAGTCTTCAGGCAGTGGCACTGGTTCAAAACCCAGCGAATCTTACTCACATTCATGGTGCTAAAGACCTCAATTCGGTCACTGACACAACCCTTTTTGTAAGGCATCGGATCAAAATACGGAGCCCTGGTTTCAGTTCTCATCTCTGACACTTGGGCTATGTCTTTTTAATGTCATGAGGGTTCACAGTTTGAGCCTCTGCTCAAGGCTGAATGCCTTGGTGCTCCGTATTGCCAGACTGTTGACTTGCAGCTTGGCACAAGTGTAAGAAACTCAATTGGGTGGGAACACAGCAAGACGTGTATCTGAGCTCAAATCTCACCTCCACAAACAGGATGGATGTAACTGGTTGAAGCCCCATGAAGCCGGGAACATGAGCAGACATTCAAACATGGCTAAATAGGAAAGGGTCAACACATCCTGAGCTGGGATCTGTGAAGTGGGAAATGATGAACCGACAGGACAGACAAAGCATCGGGCCAGACGCTGAGGCACTTGTATCAAGGTCCAGCCAGAAGGTAACACAGGGGACCTCTGAGTACTGCAGCAGCAAACTCTACAGGAGGAAGCTGGGATGGTAGTAATATTCGTGTGCCGTTGATGAAGCTTACCTCCTTAATATTTGTAAAGAGCTCTGGAGAGCAGATTAACCTGCACTGATTCTGCATCCGTTTATATGGGAAGATGCGTATTTTTAACATTAATTCTGCTGCATGTTTAAATCAGACATGCTTTACAATGTAATTAAGAAGCCCTTCTTTTCGCACAATTGTCAGCTCGCACTTTTCCCACTTTGCTAATGCCTTCAATGCACAAAAGCCATGAAGAAAATCTTTCCGTGACATGATGGCATTACCAGCTCTTTTCAAGTGGGAGGACTGTACTCCTACACAGCAGATTTTCCCTGTGTTGTGGTATTCATGCAGCAAAGAGCTGTACTTCTGAAGGGTTTCTTGTTTAAGCTCTTTCATGCTTCTTGCCTTGGAGACTTCTTTTAGACTTGTAGCCAAGAGGAGGTCAGGAAGTGCTCCATGCTGCAGCTTCTTTTTCTGTATATGTTTCTATGTGGTTCTCCACAGATCCATGGAAAACATTCCCTTCCATCTCTCTGCCTTTCAGAGCAGTTTATGTTTCATTATTTGCAGATGGAAAAATGACAACTTGACAAACAGGGGAGGATCTTTTTATTTAAATCGTCGTCTTCTTTCAGGCTCCCATGTAATCTAATGGGGTGATACTGAGAATGCAAAAACCGATGGGATTTTATTTGCCCAGTGCGTGAAAAATGAACTTCCGTGCACATTTCCATGGGAGGATATTTTTAGCTGTCATTCTGCTGATGGAATTTGCTCATCTTCATGACTTTCCGATTTGACCAAACTACTGATGCATTTGCTGATGCCTGTACTGCCTTTAATTTTCGTGGGCTGAGTTTAGCTTTATAAAGTCTGTATTTTCATTGCTTTTGTACTTCTTTTTTTCTTTGCTAAGCACACAGAGTAACAACCATGGATAAATGAAATCTTGAAAAAGCCACTAGGAATTCAGCAGCCTGAACCATCCCATCTAACCCAACACATACAAGCTCCATTCCCCAGTTCTGTTTATTCTTTTCCTACCATGATTTACAGCCAAAACACACTAGCTGTGCTCGCTCCTCACATCCCGATCACAAAGCCAGGAAAGACTTTCTTAAACTGAGACACACGGTTAAGCCCTTGTCTAACGGTTTCAGATTCATTTGACTGTGAGCACAAAGTTAATCAAGTTTCACAAAGACCTGGGTGTGATCTCAGTCGTGTTAGTAAGAGCTCTGAAAAGTGGTGGAGTTTGAGGGCAATGTCCTGCCCACTGTTTGTGCCAAACTTCTTCTCTTGTGCTTCTTTCCCTGCTATTACATTTCAGTGCTGTAGGGGAAAGCACTGAGAGCGTGAGGCCATCAGCCAGAACGCATTCAAAAATCTTTCAGCAGCAAAACTGAGTGGTGGAGAAAGATGGGACAGGCTCAGGGAAGAGCCTGCCTCAGAGTGGAGTGATCCACTCAGGGAACCGAGGATGGGCACCAGCTGGCATTGCCCGACCATCACTCCTCCATCTGCCACCTTTGCTGGGCTCCCATGTGAGAGGGCCGTGCTTCCACTTTCCACCCCATGAATGCAGGGCCATTGACTGGAGTGCTTTCCTACCCAACTGGCTGATCTTGTGGCTAAAGCCAGCCTATTCTGTAATGCTGTAATCAGGAGCAGCAAGGCTGTAGCTGCCTCACAACAGTGGGGCTGGCAGAGCTGAGCTCAGGGGGTATTAAGTAAAGAAGACATCCTTCTGCCTTTCCATACTGCTGGCTCTTGAGCACAGTTGATGGTCAGACCACTGCTTTCACTATTTCATTTTGCATTTGTGTTCACAGCAAGAGATGTAGTACACCCAGAGGCCTCTTCCAGCATCCCAGGTTTCTAGCAGAGCAACTGAGCTTTGAAGTGCCTTGTGTTCGTGAAAGCAAGCAATTACTTCATAGCAGCATATACTGTCATGTGTCTGTACTAAGACCCAAGAGCAAACCCCTAAACTTTCCTGTATCCTATGTTATTGAAATAGGTGTTTTTACAGAAATTGGTGTCATGGAATCAAAACAAAATGCTTCTTTTTGTCTGTGTTTTGCTCTGAATCATGGTTGTTACTGCAGCATAAGAGAGTTCTGCGGTTATCTTCCACCTTCTCCCTCCAAAAATCAACCCATAAAAAACCTGTCTGGATTTTAGCCACCTGGTTATAGTTAGTTTCTTATTTTAAAATAGCTTTCAAAATAGATCAGACATTACACCGTTAAAAACAATTTTCCCTGTAGGTATTGAATATCAGACAGGGCTTGTAGTAATAACTGATAGGTATCTAGAATAATCTTCAGTATGGACTGAGACTACAAAGATCTGTCAATCACTGCATTTAACTTTAAACACAGATGATTTGAATTCGTGTTAGCAGCATGAGGAAGTCAAAAAGATGGAATGGTGCTGTCGGAGAAAAGATGATAGGATTACCTCTGCTGTTAGCCTTTCCTGCTACTTGTTTGAGATACTAAATCAAGGTGAAGTTTATGAAAAAGGCTACAACAGGGGTTTCTAACTCTTCATTCCTGCTGGGATTTTCCTATTATAAATCTGCTGTCAGAAATAAGTGCTTTCCTTGTGGCTTAATTTTATGCAGGCACAAACACCTTGGTTCAACACGTTTTGCCAGAGACAGTCTTGACTGTCTTAACGCAACAGAGTCCTCATTAACAGGGGCCTGTGAAAAAGAAAAATGCACACATGCTCTTTTGTCGTTGGTCATTCATGAGCAGTCCGATGAAAACTGAAATAAAACATAAATCCCGAGGTGGCGTGGAGCCGGTGTGGAGACATAAGGGTTTGAATCACACAGCTTATGTGAATTATCCATCTTGAAGAACATTACACTCCACCTTTTGAATGCAGTTTCATTAATGTGGTGGAAAGCTCACAGTTTCTATTTGTTCTACCGTGGCTGCTGAATTTAGCGCTACCCCCAGTGCTCACCCCCAAAGCAAACACCTCTGTTGTGGTGGTTTTTCCTTTTTTATCCAACCCTGTAACAGTACAGGCGACTAAGACAATGGTTTCTGGGTAGCTCGTCGGACTTGCTTGGGCAGTTCGTTCTCCATGCAAGGGCCACCAAGACAGATTGGTAGCGCTTTGCTGGCTTCATAATGCATTTGTCCCGTTCATTTGGAGTTCTGCATGCAAAAATAGAAAGTCAGGATCAGGCTCACTCAAAAGTGATAAATGCCCGTTTGCATATTTCCTCCTAATTTTGGCACTGTCTGGTGTACTGGGCTGTGTTTCAAATGTGCACCGAGTAGATTTGCCATTGGTGTCTGTTTTCTTGTTCTCAGGACATGGATGTGAAATTTGCCTTCAGGCACTCTGTACTGGAAGTACGACCTTAAATCGGTCCCATCTAAAAGAAATGAAGTCATAACCTGAAGTCATAGGAGAGGGAATCTCAGATCACAGGAAAAGAGATCTTGCCATTACGGTGATGAAAGACGTCCTTCCCCCCAACCCAGTGTGTGCTTCTGTGTTGCTTTAATATCAGATTTTAAAATCTTCACTCAGCTAAGACTGCATCACTTCGTCAGTGACAGCGTTAGGGTCAGGCTCAGAAGGAGTCCCCTTTTCAGTTAGTGCTGTGAAATTTGAAATTTCAAAATACAGTTTTGTTCCAGGTTGAAAGAAGACTCCAGTGTACTGAAGTACTGAGCCTTAAGTAAAATTTTGCCTTATTTTCCAGTCTGGTCACTCAACACATGTATGTTTTAGCAAAACCAAAATCTTTCCATTTTTGTTTGCTTCATCTCATATTTTAAAGTAGCCTAAAAGTGAAAAAATATGAGAAGTATTTTTTAACGGAAAGCCCCAAAAAATCCATTCAGAAAATGTGAAAACAAGCCATTTTGATATTGCCAGAACCGTCTCCTCTTCCTCTTGCTTTTTTTAATCTCCCCCCCTTCCACAATGAAAGTGGCACCAGTTTACAAAAGACTAAGATTTTACGGAGCTGCACCTTTTTTGATGGAATATGGCTTCAGCGTTGCTGGCTTTTGTGACCGGCTCCTGATGGTGCAGTCAACTGATGAAATCTAATGTGCTTCGAATTATCTCAGCAAAACGCTTCGCTTGCGGTAAATTCATTGGCATGTATGCACATTGTGTTTCCTCAGATCAGGATGACAACCTCATTGCTGGCTGGCTTGTGGCATCCCAAGTTAACACATGTAAACTTCGCAGCTGCGAGCTGTGTTACAACCCAGAGGACGTAGGGGCTGAAGCCAGGGACTTCTTTCTTTCGTTTTCCTCTGAAAAAAAAGTCTATGCAGAGATGCCTTTTCAAGTGAAGGACTGTGAGGTTGCATAGTCCACTTTATTTTATCTCCGTTTTCTTGTGGTTCTCCTGACTTAATGCCCCTGTCTATAGCCGAGAGCTCCCAAGAGCTGGCTGAAGAGGGTGTCTTTACAGTGTTCTGGGAGAAAAGGGAGGATTTTGATTTACAGGCAGCCTGCTGTATGATACTTCAAAGCATCCGTTTTCCAAAGTGCGACAGATATAAAGTAGCCACAGAAATGATTTTCCTGATGAGTCTGAACTGTGAAGTGGGCAAAGGGAAGCATACTCCAGTGAGTGGTTGCGGTGCAATTTAATTTTCCTGTGTACCCCAACTGCAGATGCAGTCTGCCCATTTCGATGTTTAAATCATCCAAAGCCACTGAAGTCTGTTGAGCTTAAGCACAGAAAAACATACCTGATCCGCCCAGCTGCAGCAGATAAGCTGGGAATTTGCAATAGCAATTGGGAATTTGGGGGGCGGGGGCTGTATTTTTTATTGGGTTTTTGTTTTTTTTTTTTAATTAGTGTTTTACAACCCAAGTTCTCAGAAAAACCTTGAAGTGTTCATCTGAGAATCCAAATCAGAGGGCATTCCTGTGTCAAACAGGTATCTGCAGGTGGGTATGGCTCTCGGCGTGCACAAACCCCTGATTGCAAGTAGGGGATTTTTTGATATCTGCTTCAGGAAGACGGATGCCAGGGAGGCTGGAGAGGGGCCAGGAGGAAGGAAGAGGCCTTCCTGGGAGGGGGTGGGAGACTTTGAAGCGTGACCCCGAGCAGAGCCGGGGTGGGAGCGGAGGCGAGGGGCAGCCAGGGTGGGCAGTGGGGTGCCGCGGCTGCGGAGGCAGGAGGGGAAGGCGAGGGGCAGGGAGGAGGGTTTGCAGGCAGGGGGGCTGCCAGCAGCCGGGACAGCAGCGGCCAGAGCTAGGGGCTCGCTGGACAGATTGCAACAAGCATTTTGGGGAAACCGGCCAGTGGTTTTTAACAGCTGGTTTGACATAATGAAGGCTGAGCAGCCTCCAAAGCAGCCCTGATCGCATGCCGCAGAGACAAGCAGTGGCTGAAGTATCAGGCTAGGAATCAGGAGACCAGGGTTTTATTCCATCATCTGCAGGACCTTCCATCATCAGGAGTGACTTTGGGCACGCAGCTGATGCGCTTGCGCCTTGGTTTCCCCCCCACCAAAAGGTGTTGCTCACGTTGATACCCCCGAAGCTGAGATGCTAGGAGCGGAAGCCTCTCCCAGTGTGGTAGGACAAAACCACTGAAATTAAAATATGGCAAGTTCAAAACTGTCAGAGGGAATTCCTTTTTCACATATGCTGATGCAAATCAGGGCTAACACCAGTGACTAAGGTGAACTGGAGTCAGTGGGAAACAGAACTAAGTGCGGTCTGTTGAGTGCCTATATAAGTAATAAGCACACACTCATCGAGCCCTGACCCAGCTATTCTTCTGTAGTTTAATTTTTTAATAAAACAATTTTTTGCCTGCCTTTTTTAAGACAACTGTTGAAATGAACCTTTGTTCATGTAAAATGCATTTCCCATATGACTAATGGTTATTTTTAAAGCGCTGAGCAAAGTGTATGCATGTATGTGTCAGGGAGACAAAGAGAGGGAGTCTCTGTGTATTTGCTGTGGTAATTGTTTATGAATATAGTTGTTTTTTCCAGTTATCCTTTCCAATTACAATACATCAGCAGTCTTGTCTCCATTTCTCTCTGTTGAGGTTTGCGTGCAAGTGTAGAGATTTATGTTTCCAGATATTTCAGTTACAAAAGTATATGCTACATCTTAAGCATTGATTTTTATTCATAAAGTGCCATAGAACAGATAGAGAGAAATTTGTGGAAAAAGATGGAGTTAAAAGTTAAACGATGGTCATGCAAACAACTATGTGGCCATACAGCTAATTTCAGGGCCTTGGACTGAAATACTATTTCATATCCAAAAAATAAAGGAGAAAGTCTGAAAGGCCGGAACTCATGCTAATGCCTGCAGGAGAAGCTAAGCCCAGAGTCAGGGCTGGAGAATTTAACTTAAAGCATATTAGTGTGGCTTCACAGATGGAGACACAGTATGGAGGTGGAGAATTAATTTCCTCCACAATAGCAAGATTTTGTAATATTGCTCAAGCAAAAGCACAGTCGAAAATAGGAGAGATGGCTTGTGGAGTATAAAGTCATTTGCACTTGGAATAAATGAGTCTACGAGTGAAGTCCTAGCCCTACATGTCAGCAGTAAAAATCCCACGGACTTTACTTGGTTTACATTGTACTTAAGGTTTTAAATACCTAGTGCCCAGCTGAGGCAATGGTCTGCTGTGACTGATCTCCGAATCAGGCACTGTGTAAATGCCAGATACATCTTAGAATCATAGAATACTTTGGGTTGGAAGGGACCTTTAAACATCAGCTAATCTAACCCCCCTGCAATAAGCAGCGACATCTTCAAGTAGATGAGGTTGCTCAGAGACCCATCCAACCTGACCTTGAATATTTCCGGCAATGGGGCATCTGCCATCTCTCTGGGAAACCTGTTCCAGTGTTTCATCACCCTCAGCGTAAAAAATTTCTTCCTTATATCTAGCCTAACTCTACCCTATTTCAGTTTAAAGCCATTGCCCCTTGTCGTATTGCAACAGGCCCTGCTAAAAAGTTTGTCCCCATCTCTCCTGTAGGCCCCCTTTAAGTACTGAAAGGCCAAAATAAGATCTCCCTGGAGCCTTCTCTTCTCCAGGCTGAACAGCCCCGGCTCTCTCAGTCTGTCCTCATAGGAGAGGTGCTCCAGCCNCTGGATGCAATACTCCAGGTGGGGTCTCACCAGAGCGGAGTAGAGGGGCAGAATCCCCTCCCTTGCCCTGCTGGCCACACTGCTTTTGATGCCGCCCAGGATATGGTTGACCTTCTGGGCTACGAGCGCATATTGTTGGCTCATGTCCAGCTTTTCATCTGCCAGTACCCCCCAGTCCTTCTCGGCAGGGCTGCTCTCAACCCCTTCATCCCCCAGCCTGTACTGATACTGGGGGCTGTGCCCATCATTTGTGTGCGCGTGTGTGTGTATTTAATATGAAAGCAGCTTTTGTTTTACAATTGCTGCTAGTGCCATAGGTCATGGGGACTGGTTTTCATTAACATATTTAGGCTTTTGTGATTTAACGCTATTACATGATCTGAGTGTTTGAAAATGACTTGAGCAGGCCCAATCCACAAAGTCTGCCACGTGTCTCAGTGCCCTTTCCCAGGGCAGGAGTCGTTTCACACTGCAGCCACGACGTGATTTCTTCTAACAGCACAGCAGGAAGAAATCCGTACAGGTTTCAGAGGCTGTGAAAGCCTGCATGGTTTAGCAACCCCTTCTTCATCCACAGAAACGACAGGTCTCCGTTGCTTTCTTCCTCAAGGATAACAACACCGCAGTTACACTGTAGCAGGATATTTTAAATTTATGCTCTTTGGTTTCAGAGCTGGAGGTCTGTAAATGCTGCTGTAAGGCTTCTGCTGTTCGACCATTATTTCATGCTGGCATTTTTATTTGAAGGCCCGACCATAGCCAAGAAAAGGAAACTTCTGTACTTCTCTTTTTGTGTTACATCTTCCAACTGGAATATTTTCAAGCACAATAGAATTGAACATGAGCTTTGGGGAGGGAGCAAGAGGAGAAATGGGAATCGGCTAGAGGAGATGATGACTACAGTGGGATACTCTGCAGTTTAGTTCTCTGGGGACTGAAAAATGCTTTCAACCAGTGTGATGTTGCAACAGTCCAAAAGAGGAGAGAAAAATCCATGACTGGTCTAGACCGACCAGAAACTAAAAACAAGGGACACTTTGAATTCTGAGACTCTCACCACAACTGAAAACTGTGCTCAGGCCAAGTAACTGGAAAATCAGTTTCTTGGGTTAGAGAAATGCTTGCCTGAAGAATCAGAAGCAGCTTTCCATTTTAATTGGTAAAGAAATGGTGATATTCTGAAGCATTGATTCTAACACTTGAACCGGTGCAAAGGTTTGCAGTCAGGGCTGTGAAGAGATTTGGTTAGTTTCACATGGAGCTCAGTGAAACGCTGCAGTAAAACAATTTTTTCTGTGACATTTTCTTGCCATTTGGCTGTGATAGACTATCATTTGTCAAAAATGGAAAAACAAAATCTGTCTTCATAATGTACCAAAAAGAAGTCTGACTGTCAGGAAGAGGCATAGGGACTGGAGCTGAGTGGTGAAACCCTAGATCAGGAGAAGGTTATGAGAAATCATATAGCAGGAGACCTGAAAATCCCCCAACCAGGAGTAATTGAATGCGGTAATTGTTAAGGAGAGCTTTAAAAAGAAATGTTGAGTAAAAATTACTTACAGGGTGCTTGTTTTAAGAGGGAAGTGTAGTAAATTTCAGGACAAATTTTTAAGTGGCAATAGTACAGGCACGGCCTATGCTGTAGGCAAAATAAATTTTCTGAACTAAATGACTCCTTTCAGTCAGTCAGGCTACAGTGTTTGTCTTCGGGGTGAAATATGTATTTCCTTCATTGCGCTGGTACAAGGATGGCTGAAGCCTGAGAGGAGGTCTCTAGGGATCCGGTCGTAATGCCTAGCAATACCACCTGCTCCTTATGGGATGAGGGGTGAATTTACAGAGATTTGCATCGCAGAACAAGGGATGAAATCAGAAAAACCTTCTTGGATGTGGCAGAGATATGTGAGTAGTATTTCATTTTGCAAGAAACAAGAAAACTTAGGTATTTTTCTCTTAGACCTGCACTTTTAAAACTCGTGTATTATTACCAGTCTCCTTGCTGTGAAAGGTGTTAGGCTAAATATATTAATTCCAGGGAAAAGTGCCCTGCAATCTTCTGGATTAAAGTGATATGTGTGTCAAACTTTATATTATTTTATGATTAAGCTTTAATACATATTTTCTTCAAAAAGATTCAGTCAATATACTTGAGTCTGGTAAGAGTAATAGGATTCATACAGCCTGTATTTTATCAGTATTTGAAGCCTTTCCTTTACAAAAGAGCACCACAGCACTTGAAGATAACAAAAACTTAAGGGAGTTTGACAATGCTAGGCGGTCTGTTCTTGTAATGCTGTGATTTACTCGTGCTCTTGCAGAACAGCAGTCAAAGAATATGCAGACTGACCATTTTTTTCAGACAATTAAAAGGTGTAAACGTGGAAAGTGAAGGAAGAATGTCACATGCTTCTGTTCAAGTCTCTTAGGTGCTGCGGCCATTTGGTAGTTCCAGATTCATTCATCCAATTTTACCCTTTCTTTTCCTCCTGTTCTCTTTTCATCTGACAGCCATTAGAAAGCACAACTTCTCTGTACTAATTTGTAAGGACAAGATGACGTGCTGGGAATGTGCCGTATCAGGGATGGGGAACTCTAGAAGAATGATCTGGAACTTTTTAATGTTTGTAATGCACATTTAAGTATCGGGGAAGGGGGCAGAGATACCTTGCATGCATATGATTCTTGCATGCAAATATGCTTGCAATATGAAATTCTCATCTGAAATTCGTTGCATGTTGCACAGAGCTTAGGCCAAGATCTATTCACCTCTGTTTTTTCAGTGTTCAGCAGTGAGTAGTCTTCCTTGCTTTGGCTAACTGAAATACATTTTAGGAGGCAGCTGCCTATTGCCAAGAAGAGTCCGCATGCAAGAATATTTCCATCTGGGATGACTAACATGTGCCCAATGTACGTCCAGTCTCACATCCCACTCTGCAAACAAAATCCACTGATGAATTAATTCTCTTCTTGCTTCAAAGGGCAGTCAAAAGATGAAAGTGAAAAACTGGACATATTTCAAAAAATTACATTATATGAAAAATCGGTCATTCAGCCAGATTGCAAATCATAGATTTTCAAAAATGTGAAATGTCAAGCAGTCCTATTTGAAAAAGTATGTGTTTCCTTGCTTGTTGCATATTTTGTTAGTGATGGAAAGAAAGTATGCAAAAAGGAAAGACAGTGTTTTAACTCCTTCTCAGGGTAATGCCAACAATATTCAACTTGTTTGATTCAGGCTTATGGCGATATAAACACGATGCGTTTGTCCTTGCTCGGTTTGTAATTCTTTCCTAACAGAAACAGCAAAATTAATTTGAACAGTTGTAAATATAAAAGTGATGCAACAGTTTCTGGTATTACACGGTTGCAAATACCAAGTCTGCTTCTCGTGAAGGCGCTTGATTTTATTGAATGTGTCATATGCACGGCTGATCCTTCTCATGCACTGGAGGAATGTCGATGCTGATATAAAACCCCATATAATAACCCACTGGCTTCTCATATATCAGTGACTCAGGCAATAAAATATATAATTGTGATGCTAATTAAATTGCTATTTTTAAGATATGTCTTTAAGAAAGGGATTGTTTGTACCTACCCAGAATTAAAAACAGAGCTGTCAGTCTAATTCAGTATAACTGTCAGTACTTAAAACAATACACAGAAGCTGCAACTTCTTAGCTAGTCTCAGAGGTGCACATCTGAGGAGGTGTAAATCCTCCACCCAAGATGAACGTACAACATATTGCCGGCTGTTTAACTGGTGGTACATATATTAGCAGAGCAGAGGCCTATAATTACATAAATCCTCAAAAAAATTTGGTGTTTAGTAAACTAGTTGAGCAGTACCAGTGCTAACTGCCTAAAACTGGCAATCCAAAACTCAAACAACAAAGAAAATGTTGGCCCAAGCAAAAACAGTATTAATCTCAAGAATTAAAACCCTAAGCCAGTGTCATGTGCAGTCCTCTCAGATGTAATTACATACTGTATTCTAGTTTATCCTGAATGTGCCCGGTATGTTTTTCCATGCTGTAAAAATAAATACAGTGATTTAAAACCCTGGAAAGTCCAAGTAGGTAATAAATAGTCCAGCTCTGTAGAAACGTGGGGCCTGACTTTCTGAGATCATCTGTGCTCTCTATGAACATTTCATCCAATTCAGCACATCTGGGCATTTCTTCTGCAGGTGCCAGGGGTTAGCCACGTGTGTACAGGGCTTCCCCCTCCGTTTACTGCAATGGCAAAGTGGTGATCCATCCTTGCAGAGGCCAAGGCAAAGGCCAGGCATAGAGCGGGCTCATTGGACCTAGTAGTTGGGCAACATTTGAAAATTAGTACGGAGATTAAACAAAACCAGGTCATACTTCTATAGTTGGAAAAAACAGGCAAGCTTTTAGACAGACAAGACCACTTCTGGTCTGGAACAGAAGCAGGAGTGTTCAAAGCTAAGTACAAGCTGAGAACAATTGCTTTGCTTTTACTTCATCATGTTAAACAAAGCACTGTTGGGACTGACTGGCCACCTCCTAGAGCCTGGAGAGGCACCAAGCTCTGAGTTAAGAAGAAACAGTATTTGGCCCAGCTATGTCAGTCTATATTAATCCCGCATATGGCTCCACCAGCTTCAGCAGACAAACATAATTAACCTAAACATTTAATGATCATTTCCACTGAGGAATTGTTTATTTACAATAAAAGGCAGGATGGCCTTAAGTGGGCAGGACTCTAGGCTGAAACTCTGAAGTCAACCCTCTATTCTGCACTCAGCTGCTGGTCTACTGAGTGATCTACAGTGAGTGGCTCTCTCTCAGTTGGCTTCTGCGTGGTAATGGGCATAATAACACTGGCCTCCTCACAAAGTCCTTTGAGATCTACAAAGGAGAAGTGTTACATGGCAGCTATACACTTCATTAGTAGCTCTTTTTCATGTGGTTCCTTTAATAGACATTTGAGTTCTGATTTAGATCTTCTGAACAGGGTGTAACGCTACTGCTGCTGGTAGCAACTCTGTGTTTGCCAAATGTGACTATAAGACTCCTACTACTGCTACGCAAGCAGCTAAAAAGTTCTATCTCTAAACTTCCCAATGTCAGATATGCTCTTAAGCAGGAAAAGGCTATTTGTGTTCAGGATCTACAGAACTATCTTCATCTCCCTGGGCAATTAACTGCAATGGGACATCCAATCTGAGGAGGCACAGGTGGAAACAAATAACCATGTAGATGCTCACAGATTCTCCCAATAAATATACAATAAATGTTATCTTTTTCACCCTTAAGTAAAACACAGGAAAATGAATGCCAACGCATTTCACATTATTCTGTAATGCAAGCGTATGTGCACAGTCAAATGTACAAATGCATAACCATAATTAGGCACAATGGAAAATGAATGTACTATGAACATATGTGAGTATGCATACATTGGCATTAAATAGTGCATAATATCCAAAAAAGCTATGGCAAGTAAACCTTCAGGTTGCAAAGCCAAACAACATTGGATATTCCAGAATGCAGGTTTCCTGGGCATCCTTAATTAGCCCTTTTGAATATTTATGATGATACAGTTTTAATTACATGATAATGTGTAAGGCTTTTTGTTTCCTTAACAGATCTATGTTTCAACCAGTCAACGGGGAGGCGGTTTTTTAACCCTTCTGTTTTTTATCTTCTTCTATTTGGTGCTCTGGCCTCAGATCTCATGTTAACGCACATGGTCCAAGTGTTACACTGAACACAGAAAACATTAATCCCCTTCCAAGCTTTTGTTTCTCTGGTGCTCCCGTGACAGCATCTTAATGTGCCCCAAATCCTGATGAATGTATCTCTGCAACACATCTGTGCACGGGGAGAATACTATTATCTTCACAATATTCTTGCCATCATGCAAAGGCACTGAAGGACAGGGAGAGAAAGGGCAAAAATGTTGGAATGACAACTTTCAGCGAAAGCTGAGTGAGAGATGTGGGAGCTTTCGCAGGCATAGCATTTCCCTAGCACTTTCTCCAGTCAAAGCACAGGCCCAGTTGACTTCAGCTCTCAGCACTTCTGCGTTTCAGGCCCCAGGTGTCTCTTGTTGAGCACCCAGAAAATGAGGCCAAGCACTCAAGAGGGAGGAAATTCCAGAATGATGTCATCATGCCTACATGGGATGGGGGAAGGAGCTAATCGTGCCCAGGCAATCCAAATTCTGGCATTTGCTAACATTTTAGCATTTGGCTCACAACCATATCATTCTTTTAGCTGAGTTTCTCTGTGTATGTGTATACATTTCTCCGTAAATAAATAAGGACATCTGAACTGTGTCTAACCTGCTAAAAACTCTTGCACTGTCTTTCCTGTAAAACTAATTTATTGATGTGTCTGCTCTTGGTAAAAGGCATGGCATGTGTTGTAATAACCTTTACTTATTTTTCCTGCTGCAACTAAATCTAGGGAAATCTAGAGAAACTTGGTTTTGATTGTTCCCAGAAGAGGAAGGAAGGGAAGTAAAGATGATCTACCTTAATAAGTGCTGAAGTATCAATACACCCCCTGGCTCCAGCTGTGCCTCAGCCATTCATTTCTTCACTGCTTTAGAAGCAGGAATGGGCTATAGGCAGGCAAACAATTTGATGCCCAAAATCAGGGGGATCAAGGACTTCTAGGTGACAGGGACAAATTTGCTTCACTTCAGTCTGAAAATCTGCTACTAAATCTCAAGTTCTACATTTGCTACATCATCCCGTCCCTATCCATTACCAAATTATAAAGTGAGGCATTCAAAACCATAGCATACTGCCTTAAAAATCCCAAGATTTTTCGTTAAATCTTGGGGGTTTTTTGGTTTGCTTCCTGCGAGTTTTCTCAAACCCTTCCCCTTCTGAAACTTCCCTGCACAAGCAGACGGGTTGGAAACAGGTTAAAAATGGAAGCTGAAATCCATATGTAAACAGCTGGCTCCGAGAGCTAGTGCTCTAGGGAACAAAAACTTGTAATGCAAGACTCACAAAACTCTTGTGGGAGTTGGCTTCATTAGGTATCCACCATAAGTGTGTCTGCGTGCATATATCTGTACACCGTTGCGATCCTATCTGTGTGTGCATATGTACCTGAGGTTAGCAGAGTATTCATTCCCTGCTGCGCCGGTCACTCCTCTCTCTTCTCACACTTCTCCTCTGTTCTTTGAAACTGGGAGTGCCGCTCTCTTTTATACATCCCCATCTCCACTAGCGCCACAGACTGATGCAGAAGGACCTTTTTTTTACCCCTCCTATGTGTGGACACCAGGTGAGCTTTCCTCACTGACTCTCTGCTGACTGTGTTGGATGTTATCTAACTTTCAGCCAGTGGACAGAACAATGTGTTTACCCTGACGAACTGAAATGCCCTGGCTTGCTCTCTAAAAGCTCTTCTCTATAGCCCTTCTACATACAGTACCTAGGGAAATGTAATTGCCAAGCGAGGCATCGAAAGGAGGCATCTTGAACACCCTACCTTTACTCCACTCTGAGGGGCTATTTCCTCTCATGGTCTGAAAAATCCCTGATAAAGGGGTGGCATTCATTAGTAGTGCTTATAGTTCTGGAAGTGCCTCCCTATCTATGCTGGATTCTTCCTCCCTTCCCAGCCTGGGGAGCTCACGGTTATCCCTCCTCCCTGATGGCTGGGAAGCCAAGTTTTCCTTCTTCTCCTCGCTGCAGTCACTAGCCGTAGGGGGAGCAATGGCAGCTCTTATGCCAAGATTTCCTCTTTTTCCCAAGAGGGAAAAGCACGTCTGTCCATGCTGAGACACTTCCTTATAGTGTGTGGCTCAGCTGTGCTCTCCAGCCAAGATGTCAGCTAGAATCATGTGCTCTTTGGGCTTCTGGGGGAAGAAGTCCTAGGGTAGGCAATGTGGTGGGAATACTATGGTGCCTATTACGTTATTGAAAACAAAATACAGCTGCATGTTACTGTTGGCTGAATGCAACCTGTCAGCACCAACGTCTCCCCAAGAAGCCAGGCCTGATTGCAGCCAGCCTTCGCAGGAGAAGGTGCCAGTAGCCGAGCAGTTGGAGAAGTGTGACATGTTGCCCCTTGCCCCAGGCCCTGTTAACGTGGCTGTGTTAGAGCGGGGAGCATGCCCGGAGAAGCGCCATGTCGTGAGGAACCGTGTGGTGACAGGCAGATTGCTCAGAAAGCCCCAAAGGAACTGCAGCAGTTTTGCTGACAGCTGAATGCCCTGGGTCCGGGACAACATGCGTTCTCTCATGCGATGGACCGATCCAGGGCACCAACGGTGCTTGCTGTGCCTTGATGGTACGTCAAGCTCCAGAATCACTCCAGAATAATTCCTCCATAGCCCAAAGATTTGCTCATCCTAATCGTTAATTACTGTAACTCACTCTTTTCGGACCAGATCTATTTTCAGTCTTCGTGGTTTACTGAATCTAGAAGGCTGTGCGTGCCCACCCTCTCATGAGTGTGAGCGGATTGGGTGCCAGCCCTGGGCACTGGAGAATAAATCACATTGCTGTAGCTGAGAACAAGTAACGAGGTTTAGGTAGGCTTTGAGCCATTTTGGTGCATCACTGTCTTTCCAGCTCTGCTGTATTATGTGTGGGGCTGGACGATCAGAACCCTTGTAACTTCAAACAGACATCAAGGAAAGGAAAGAATGGTTTGCCCTCCTGAATAAAATGAGAACATGTGAGTGTGGGGAGAGAGGGGAAGGAAGACAGGCATTTACATAGGTCAGGAAAGGTCATTAAAACATCTGGCAGTAGTAACTGACATGTGTCAAATTTTAGTGTTCATTAAATTCATATTAATGCAAGAATGGTTCTTAAGCTCCAAATGACACTTTTGGTTGCTGTGTTCCTCCAGCTGATGGTGATGACTTTTCAGAACTGTACCATGCTTGTTTGCTTGCTAGTGGCTTCTGACCTGAGGTCAGATTTCTGTTTAACCCCTTCCTGTAGGTCAAAAGACAAATTAATCTGGTGAGAATTGAATTGGAAATGAGGTGTCTGGATAGCAGGTGTCCCAACGGTGGAATAGCTGCCAGGCTGAAACATGTTTGCATCTGTTCTTATGCCATCCAAGAAGTCATCTCCGAGGTCAGGGAGATATTCAGCCGACATCTGAGATGGGAAGTTGCCACAGGGAGCACAAGTGGCAGGTGCTCTGTGTTAGCAGATTATCTTGCAGTCTAGGGGGAAATGTCTGAGAGCGTCACTCTGACCATAAATGTAGATGTTTCCATTTATTGTGTACTTTGCTTTACCTGTGTTTACTACCAATTTACAATCATGTAGAAGATACACAGTTTTCGTCCCCCTTAAAGAGGAGAATCTCACAAATCTTTTTCTTCCTTTTTTTTAGAGGATGAAGATGATGAAGAGATGGTGGAACCAAAAGCACAGGATGACTTGGAGACAGAAAATCAAGACCAGAAGCAGGAAGTGAAAGAAGGTACTTTACTTTAAAAAATGAAAAGGATTTTGTTACAGCTTTAAAGGACTGAATCCTGCAAGTAGTTATTCTCATAGGTAGTTTCTATTATTGAGAACACTGCGAAATCGTAACAGTCACCAGTTTTATTGATTCAGAACCACGAGTGGCATAAAAGCAGTAAATTGTGTCCCAGCGACCCAGCTTGTAGGTCTGAGAAGCTTGTGAAAAGCACAAGACTTCAGCTGTTTAGAAGAAGCAACACGTCCTCATGATTTGGGAACGAAGTAGAGATTCTTGGATTCCAGGACTGGTGCTTACTTGTCCTCTGGCTCAAATAGCCTGCTTACATGAAAGATTTAAAACACGAATACCAGGCATTCCAGTGGCTCCATAAAGTCGGTTGGTCTTCAGAGGTACTTAGAGCCCATAACTGTCTGCTTGCTTGAGAGGGGCAAACTTAAACCTAGTGGTGGTCAGGAATCCTCCAGCAGAAAACCATTTCGGTGGAAAATGTTGGCTATCAAAATAAAAAAAAAAAATTGCAGGAGCTGCCCCCAGGGAACTTAAGGTCAAAGCTGAAGCCAGGCAGGTCCAGCCCTTCTATCTGTTTCTCTGGATTAAGACACTCTCCAGGGGTACAAGAGAGGAAAATTCCGGTTACTTCTGGCTTCTTTCTGGTGCAGACAAGAGCCATGTGTTGAAGTGGTGCATTATCTTGTGAAAACATGATAATACATGTGTCGAAGTGGTGCACTGGACACGGTAGATATGCTGGGTGTCTCTTGTGTGCTTCTCTTGGACTCGTTCTAGCTTTCATAATTAGAAGAGGGTTGTAAAATTTGGTCTTCCCCACCTGGGAATTTACTGGAGTATTGGCTATTCTGGTGAGTCACCTTAAACAGTCAACACTCACCCCTGTGTGGAGCCAGTGAAAAGAGCTGAAATATCAGCATTTCCAGTGTGCGAGGAAATTAGTTTCTTCTCTGGCATTTCTTAGCTCTGTATCGCCAGGACTGTTCACAACACTGTTTACGCTCTTGAAAGGTAACTTACTTCCTCAGGTAGGGCCTAAGTCACTTCATGCTATGGTGATCACTATCAGGATGATTCTGTGACCTTGGCTTTGTTCTTCACAAGATAATCTCACTCTGGGAAAAACATGGAGTTGTTTTACAGAGAAACTCATGAAATCGTTAACTGTGAATACAGCAGTGGATGCCCCTTTCTCATCCAGGGGAGCCTGGCATGATTTACATTAGTGTCCAATAAACCTGAGACTGGTGTATAGTGCCCACATTTGCTGTCCTCGCACACTGGAGTGAGCTGCAGTACCAGCCATGCTGTTTTGATTATAAATTGATCTTTCTTCCCTCTTAAGAGCATCACAGAAATCACCCATGCCATAAATCCTCTAGTGTCCATTGCTCATTAGGTAGAAAGACAGAGGGGGGAACTTACTCCTCCCGCTCCTCATCCTTCTGCTTCTCCCACTGCCCTCAGCCACCACTGCCGTGGGCAGAGGGGAGCAGTAGGAGCAGCGGTGACAGCAGGAACAGGAGTCACACAAGAGTCTGCAAAGGCAGAACTGAAGACATAAGCAAGAAACATGGCAACAGAGAAAAACTTACTTTTTCCTGAAAATTACCCTTCCTCCCAAAACTGTGGGGTCAACTCACATACAGGCTCTAGCAGTCACTGGACCTACCACAGTATCTCTTTTACTGATGACAACAAGAAGTCATAAAAACCGATTTCACTGCACCCAGTGCGTAAGCACTGTCCTGCATTGCTGAATGTCCCTCTAGTATTCAGATTACAGTTGATCCTACCCCCATTTATTTCCACATAAAAGTAACACTAGTGTTTATACCTGGGGAGAAAGCACAAACTCCTGCATGAAAAGAAGAAGAAAAAAAACCTAAATACATTCCTGAACTGATTTATTTCACTTTTTTGTGAGCTTTCAAGTTAGCCTTTTATGTACTTTGCTGACCAAGCGCCACTGCCAACATATTTTCTTTCTTTGTTGTGTTTGAGTCTCGGAGCAGTGCTCCCCTTCCCTGCCTAGCAGACCCCCCAGGAACGGTAGATCAACTGGGCTAGTTTAGCACTAGTCTCAGACACACAAACTGCAGGCTGTAAAAGCAAGGCACAGCCTGTTTTAGCAGAACCGGCTTTGTGAGGTGCTAGCACTTGACTGGGTTCAAGGAAGAAGAAAATGTGCTCATTGCCTGATAGAAAGTGAACTTGACCTGCAGTACATGTTGTGACAGATCAAATAGTGGCGTGCTGATGGCTGGCATTAAATGCTGTGAATCAAAGGAAGCAGTCGTCCCCAAATTGGCAGGGAACAGAGTCCCATTTTTTAGCATTTGGTGTCGTTCTCTCCCTGTTGGCTTTAGCCCTTTCACCAACAAAATCCCGTTTTCCTCTCTGTTGTAATCACCCTTCTCATGTTCTGAGCAGCATTCAGGGTTTGAAGCCATCGTTTGTGTTTCATGGAAGTGATTAAAACCATGTTACAAGTCAAACAGGAGTTTAGAAGAACATTTCCTGTCGGTGCTGCACTCTGTGCGCCTACTCAGAATTAATAGCTTTTCTGCAAATTAGCACATAATGGGTTAAAAGCATGTTTATGTTGGCATTAAGTACTCTGGCTTCTTTTTCTCTGCAAGGCAAGACAATATTTTGCAAACTTTTTAAAGAATCTCTAATAGATATTATAGTGGCGCCATTCACACTGCTATATAGTAGTTAAGGCTGTGTCAGCACTTCCATTATGAATCCTGTTTTTCAGGGATTTATAACCCAGCCGTAAAAATTTGCTCTGGGCTGAAATTTGGTTTCAGCTCAGGGAGCACATTTTTTAACAGATTAAAAAGAATCAGCGTGGCCTTTTTTGAGTTATAGGAGTGTAAGAAAAAAAAAACATGGGAGAGAGAAGTGCGAGGAGAGAAAAGCAGACAATTTTTTCATCAATATAACTCAAAAATAGGTCAGGATGAAAAGTAAAGCTTGGATCCAGTCTGTTCAGACTCCCCCACCCCAAGCCAACAGGACAGGAGTGCTCTATTTTTATAATGGTATTTTAAGAGGAAATGTGTTTTTTTTTTCTCTGCGGTTTATAGGTAGTCCAATTTAATTCTACAGACATTTACTGCATGCTTAATTTCCTCGTCTTCCCCCCGCACGCCCCGGAGTCGCTCTGCGGGCTTTGGTGGGATTATTCAGCAGTCACGGCTATTTGCAGGTCTGACCCTAGTTCTGGACCTGTCTCAGCATCACCGTAAGGCACACAGTGCACCTGCGATAGGGCAGCCTGCCTGGCACAACCCCTCTTGTAGCACTTCAATGCCATGGAGGTGCTAAGGGCAGAGGAGCAGCCCGAGCCCCACAGAGTGTTTCTGGAATGGGAAGTGACGACCTGGCTTGTTGACCATTTGAAGCATATGAAGCTTTGGGATGCCCTTGTGTTTCTTCCATGGAGCTGCCTGTTGTCACCCGTGTCTCAGGTGCATGGTCTCCCCACCGTTCTTGGACGAGCCGAGTGTGGGATACCTGCTGGTGAACTGGGCTGGGCTCTGCCTGTTTTCAGCCTCTCCTGACCACGTAAACAAGAGACTGGTACCAAACTGTGGCATCAAGTGGGTTGGGGCTTTCCACCACCAGGGAGCTCTGGAGCTCCACCTAAGGCGCCTCTTTGTGGCAGTAGAAACCACATGAACAGCGGCACAGGCTGGGTCTTGAAAGTGGGCCTCAACCCGTGTTTATCTGAAGACGTGGATATATCCACAGAAACTTGCATGAAAGGCTGGGATGGAGGAGGCTGGGATCTGCAGCTTCCAAGACCCACTGTGCCCCACTCGCCCTGTCCCTGTGCACGGGACTCGGGTGTCCACGCAGCAGGCTGCGGTGGGGGAGATGGTTTAGCTCTTGGCAGCTCAGGCATCGAGTGTCAGAGAAGCAGGACAGGTTGTGGTGGGGTTGCTAATAGCCTGTGATGCCATGGTTTTACTGCCACCGGCACCACAGTGAGCTCAGGTGTGCCAACCCATCCTGACAGCCTGGCTCAGGCGTCCTCAGGGATGGTGCTCAGCACGGTGCCTGGAGAAGCACGATCAATGGGAACAGCCCTGCCTGGCACAGATTTGAATTTAAGGCTCTGGCCTCTGCTGCTCCAGAACAAAAAAAATCCCTAAATGCACCTCAAAAATCTCCATTTATTTGTTCATCAGTTACACCATGCAGGAGCTTATATTTTAAACCCAACACAACCAAGATACGGCATATATCAAACCAGGATATGGCATATATCAAACTAGGATATGGCATATATCAAGCCTGGCATGAAAGTGAGAAGCACAGGAAAAGCCAGAGGATCGCAGGCTATTGTCAGGCTGGGCTAAAAGCTGCTGAAAGCCGCTTAGCACCTTGCGGTTCTCATGCTGTACATTTCGACCGTCCTCAGTCGTCAGCACGTCTAAAGTTTACATGGGTTTAAATATGCACTGAAAGAAATAATACAGCTCTTAAAAGGGTTTTACTAATCTCCTTCTGTCTCTCGTTATATCTCTGGGCTCATAACAAGGCTGCTTCCTGCTTTACTGTTTTTATTAGTTCACCCTTTCTTTCATTCACTTACTCCTTTTGTTCTTTTTTTTCTTTTTTTGCCTTTAATAGACTTCATTCTCTTGTCAGGTTTTTACAATTTCTGAGGTTGAAGGAGAATATTTTTTTTATTCTATTATACTTATTTAAATGTGGATCTTTTTTCTCTTTCTTTTTTTTTAAATATCTTTTTGGCTCTCTTGGTATTTAAATATTTGTGCATTTGATCCTGCACTTTTATCACAACTATTTCTATTATATTTACTACAAATCTTCTTCTGACAGATAAAAACAAGTCTGCAGCATTTTTTAATCTTAGATCCTAAAGATCCAAGGAAATGTTTTAACATAAAAAAAATTTTTTTCTGTTTTGTCCAAAGAAATTTGTGGACAAAGGACCTGATGGGAAATACGGTATTTCTGAGGATCATGGTTAAATCATGTGAAATAATAAAATGCTTTTATATTTCATAAATAAGTGTTGAATAAATGAGTTGTTTTCATGTCATGTTCAATTTTTGTTACATATTCTAGACATTTTTGTTCATGTACAATGTCTTTCCTTATGGACATACCTCGCATTTTCTTCCCCCGTGGTGTCCTCTGTGCATATATAACTGCACGGTGTTTTAATTTTAAATGTAAATTCCATTTTATTTTGTACAGTATTGTACATTAACATGAGTACAGGGCTTCTTCGATACATGTTGTTCATCTTACAACCCCAGAGCCACCCAGGCAGCACTCTGCTTGTGGGTACGCCATCCCACCGAGTGGGTTCGTGGACAGACGGGATGCCCAGTTCAGCAGAATTTGGTGGCTGCACCATGGGTCCTCCAGCCGGGAGCTCTGTGGGGCCACGGGTGGGCTCAGCTCCTCCGGCTGGGAAGCAGAGCACAGGCACAATAGCTCATTACAAAACTCTGGTATAGAAACAAGAGCAAAGTATGGGTCTTTCTTTGCAGGAGCTTTCATTGCACACCAGGCAATAAGCACGTAACTTTGAGCACTGGTAAGCTAAGCATCGCACTAGGCTTTGTTAGACACGGAAGGTTAGATGTGGTTTGTTTGGTTTTTACGCCAGGGAGAGCAGATACTTGAAGGCAAATGCTGTATTCTTACAGGGAATTTCTGAAGATATTGTCACATCACATAGGTCTCTGTGACAAAACAAAACAAAAAATACTTTGATCAGCTACTTATGTTTCTCAGAGTTTTCCTTGAAGAGAGCCTGTGTCTCTTGAAAGCTGAGATCAAAGTAACTGTAAGCTCCCAGATAGGAAGAAAAATTGCAGAAAATTACATAGATTCTTTTTATTTTATTCAAGGTAATGGACAGACAGGGAGAAGGAACAAGGGGAAAATGGAAGTGGTTCTGAAAGATAAATGGTTAGAAGATCTTCATATTTGAAAGAACAAGCCTGTCTGTTTTGGGGTTTTTTTGCTTATACTTCATGTATTTGCAGTACTTACAGTAATGTTTTACACTGGAAAAAGTAATGATGTTAACATTCTTGTAAGAAGAGATTGCCTCAAATAAAACTTCAGAGGCAGCCGAATGAAAGAAGAAAATAAGGTTAAAATATGAAGCTTAGTATCGCCAGGGGGCATCTGGTGTGTCAGTCAGATGAATGAGGTAAGCTGATTTATGCCCTACAAACTTTAGCCAAGGTGTTTCTGATGCCGAAGAGGGTTTAATAGACTGCTGGCCTCCCACAGATCATTGCTAACTGCAAGGGAGATTTTGCTGAGGTAGAACTGCAATCATGTGTGTCTCCATTGCTTGTGAACACTCCACAGCTCCCAAGCTGTTTATTTTTTGCCTTTCCCCTTTCTATTGATTTTTGGTTGTGTTTTCTTTGCCAGTTATAGTCAGCAAATGGCTGAGTAATAAATTTATATTTCCAAGCTGTAGAGAGGATTTGATTTAGCAAATAATTTTTACCATTTGGAGCAGTTTAAAATGAGTTTTCCAGTTGCCTTTGCAGTTATTTTCTTCCCTTTTATGCCGTTTTGCTGCATTGTCATGGTTGTTGTCTTTGATTCTCGGAAAGCAATGCTTTAGTGGTGACAGTGGGATATTGCCTCATTACAGGCTTCCTTGCCAGATGAGTTCCCTTAGTGCCAATTACTATTCAGCAGTGGATGCTGCAATAGGTCAACCTGTACTTTTTGCTAGTCATTCTTTTTTTTTCACATGCATTGCTTCTGTCTAAAGCACTTAGAGGCAAATTGTGCTCCTGCCTTGGTAATTGTCGCTCTGCTACTCAGGGGGACTGTGCGGGGGGACCTAGATATTCTCTGGATGTGTGGAGCTCCACAGGGACCACTAACCTGGTGGCAGGAGGCATAGGGCCAAGGCCATAGGAGATCATCAAAAGCTGAAGTTTCTAACTTCTTTGCTGCTTTGTCTCCTGAGGGCCAAATTGCTCCTCTACCTTTTGCGTTTTTCCAACCCTCTATATTTAGCCCGTGTGTAGTGCAGAGATTTTGTCTTTCAGAGCTAACACTTTGACCAGTTGAGGCAAACCTAAGCGTGGTGATAACAGCCTCTCCCGACCACAGGGAGTGCTCTGAAAGCAAGTGCACTGAAAACTGGGGGAGCCGAGTATTGCAGTAATGCTGAGCATGTCACTGCTCCTGCCTGCTGTGGTGCCTTTCAATCCGTCCTTGTCCCTGGGGCTGGTGGTGGCGTTGTACTTGAGCAGCAGAGCTCACGAATCTAGTGTGAACCACGGGAAAATCAGACAGTGAGCAAGGGCTACATCTCCCTGATAGCTGAAAGTAGTTGGGTGGCATGGCACAGCAGCTGGAAAATAATTTCTAATTGCAACTTTAAACTGTGTCACTCATTGTTTTATTAAACATTAAGATATGTATGACAGGGCTGGGAGTTAAACTTTGATGTGTACTGCGCGTTCTCTGAGGCACCGTGCTGACTTATCTTTTTTGGCTGCTGGTGTTTTAACTCGATATGGCCTAGGGAGGCTGCAAGGTCATTTTCACAAGTAAATACCTCAAATCTGTAGTGTAAAGACAAGCGCAGGAAACCTGTGATCTACAGTTAAACTCTGAGTCTCTGTAATTTTGCAATAGATCTGTTTACAGTATGTTGTTTGTGTACCTAAGTATAAATTCGGAACAAAATTCTCTGTTAGCATAATTCCTGTGATGTCAACAGAGCTTTTCATGCTGGGAATTTAAGCTAGTTGCAAGGTTTGTTTGATGTAACTGCAAAGATACTAACGTCATTTTTTGAAATACAAGTAATTCTGAAATATAACTAAAAGTGTGTGTGGGCAAAGGCATAATTGTTATGCAACATATCAATATGACCCTGCTAGTTTAGTTGAGACTGGAATTGTGCACCCTAGCAGTAGCAGCATCCCAATTTCCTTTCCCTCTGATGCTCACGTTTGAGTTGGAATTTACCAACAGGTCATTAAACTGATGGAGACGTAGCATTGGTGCATCCTGCAAAGACAGTGTTTTTCAAATGAAGGGCCATACTGGAAATACTGGTTTGGAAGTAAAGGTTTAGCATCTCCACATGTGTGTGAAGAAACAACTTCATCTTGTGGGGGCCAGGCTGTCCTGACTGGTGCCCGAGAGACGGCTCCTACCTCCTCACAGGGCAGGTTTGGCCACAGCGCAGTGGCATTTGTTGCTCTGGCTCTTCAGATTCCTCTGAAAGGAATAAAACTGCCTTAAAGAAACTGGTGTTTGGCTGGTTGCTGTTGATTTTGCTGCCTCAGGAAATATCTTTGGTTATTTACTTCATTGCTTAACCAAAGCTCTAAAGCAGAGGCAGGATTTATCAGTGACACCAAGGAGAAATGGGAAGAAGTGAAGGGAGAGATTACGTGAGCCCTTTTAACACAAAGACCTGTAGTATAACTTAAGAAGATTATTTTATCTTTGGCTCCTCTGACAGGTCCCCTGTTACATAAGTGTTCTGCTTTTTCGGGTTAGGTATTGCCTAAACGTCAGTCACAGCCATTTCCTGAAATAGGAACACTGAGTTTATTTAATTTGGGGGGGTTTAAGTATTTTCCATTTCAGAATAATAAATATATAAGATATAGGATCTCTTCTGTGTAAATGCTACATTCTGGCAATATACAGGCGTATGTTTAGGTATCCTAAAAAATTCTGAGTCATGATTTTAAGAGTAAAGCTTTGATTTTTGTCCTGACATTGCTACGGCAAGCTTTCATGTCAAAAGAAACGCACTGAAGATGTTGATTCATTGGGAAAGGGGTGAAATGTCATACTCTTAACTACATCTTTTCATTTTCCAAGCTCCTCCTAGAGAACTGACAGAAGAAGAAAAACAGCAAGTTCTCCATTCAGAAGAATTCCTGATCTTTTTTGACCGGACAATACGTGTAATTGAGCGAGCTTTGGCTGAAGACTCAGACATCTTCTTTGACTACAGCGGCAGAGATGTAGAAGAGAAAGATGGGTCAGTTTGGGGGTTTTTTTTGCTTTTGTAAAATAAGCTTTATAAAAAGAATTCCAATGCTAGGATAACTTAATTTTAAAACTAAATTAATCATTTTTATAGTTAAGAAAAGGTTATTATCTCTCTGTGAAGGCCTGGATCACTTTGTTAGACAAAATTATTTTGTAAAATAGCATCATACTTTATTGCTCTGGGGTTTTTTCTTTGACATATTAGGTGGTTTCATTTTTTGTTTAATTTTTGGGGTGAAATTTCAAATTCTGAAGAAATAATTGAAATAGATAAAAATGTGTATACATGTATATATGTAGATGTGCATGTGTACATTCCAGTGGTGTCTGTCTGTGTGCTTATATCATGATATTTCTACAAATTCAAATTACCGTTGTTTATATTCTACCACTGCCTCGGATCTGTAATGGGTCCCACTGTGCTGTGCATTGTGTGGATGAAAATTATGATCTCCCAAAGTGTTTGCAATCTAAACGCGTAAGACGAGAGGTGACAGGTTGTGTATTCAGCAATTGATAGGGCAGTAGAAACAACAAAACTTGTTAGTAGGAGAGAAAGTATTTTGGTTTCAACAATTGCTTATCTGTTGAAGCCCCATGGCAAACGAATCGCTCTGTCACACTGAAGGTACTTACTGGAGGTTATGCCCGAGCATCGCCCTCTGGACCAGCTAAATGCATCAGTGTGGCAGCTTTGGACCAGCACTGAGCTTCAGCCCATCCTAATGGTGCCAGAAGGCATCTGCCGCCTCTATCGCTGGGAGGAGGTGCTGTACCTTTAAGATTTCAAGAGTCAAAAATAAGAGAGATTTGGTTATAGCATGGAGGTGAAGATTTAGAAAAGGGGGAGCTGAATTTCAGGGCCAGGTTCACTCCTGAGAGACAAAGGTGGCAGAGGCGGCCTGGGGTGACCCAGAAGAGTGAGCCAGAGAAGAGTCAAGAAGGCGGTGGGAAATTAAGAAGTGTGGTTTTGTGAAACACATGTAAAATTTGTTCCTTGGTGCAGGTTTGTTACTCTCAGCAAGACAATGAGACCAATTAAATCAAGGTGGCAGACTTCCCCAGGTTGAGCAGAGATTTGAGAAGTAGTCAGAAACTTTTGCATTGCTTTTCACAGCATTTAAACCCTGGTACTTCAAAATGCGTCACTTTGTTTGAATTCACACAGAGATGTTCAAGCAGGAGCCAACCTTTCCTTTAACCGTCAATTTTATGATGAGCACTGGTCAAAGCACCGTGTCGTCACCTGCATGGATTGGTCTCTTCAGGTAAGATGTGAAGTCAGGAGATATGTTTCTATATACCTTCCAACTTCTCCCTAAAAAAAAGCGCCAATGTAATTTTGCCCTTTGTTCTGCAGAATTTGATGTTATTTCTTAGCTAACAGCAAGGCCATGAATGAGTGAATGCATGTTTCTCCATAAAGAAGAGTAGTGGGCAATAATGAAGCTGTCAGTTTTTTGTGTATGTTGCTTGGTCTTCAAAACCAGGATGCTGTATTAAAACTATAAGTTAACAAACCTACTAAGATGAAGGAGTCTTTACCTGCCAGCCCACCTCCACACCTTCAGCACATGGAAAATTTTTTAGGACAAAATATTTAAAATTAAACCAATAAAAAATAATTTATTAAGTGTGTAGCAATTGAGTTAATAAATAGTTATATATAATAATAAAGAAAATATAAGATAAAAATAGTGAGGAATAAAATTTATTTTTCTAATATACTAAAACTCAGAATGTGGAAGTATCTGAACAACTTGAAAAGATTGGAAAGAGGTCTTTCAAAAAATGCTGGGTTCTCTCTTCAAGTGATGGAAGAGGAGGCTGCAGCTGGCCAGGGGGCATGCTAAAGCAGTGAGCCTGGAATGTACCCAGCTTCTGTGCACCGCAAAGCATTGTCATATTGCAAAATAAAACTGATGATAGAGCTGCTTAAGCTTCCCAAAACCAATACAGCCACATCAGCAAAGCACAGAAACCAGGTTAAGTAGTTACTCCGTTGGAGAGCAGGGATTAGTGCACACACACATCACCACAGGTCCTGTCAAATTCATTCCATCCCAGTTTCGCTCCAGCCACCCTCATCCTCTCTGCGTCGTCCCTGTTAGCCTGTTCCTAGGTTCCAGCCTGGAGCAAAGCAGATGGTTTCCCTGGGGAGGAACACAGGGAGACTCTGCTCCAAGGTCCACAATACAGATATAACGGAACTGCTCCAGGAGGACATAGGCTTGAAAAATGCGAACGCAAGCCAGTCTGCCTAGGTGGCCCCAAACCCAGCGTCAGGAGTGCCCTGGTGTGTCAGAGCCCTGACGCAGCCTGGTGTGGGTAGCAAAGATGCTCTAGATGTAGCTCAGCCCAGTGCTAAAAACAAGCTCAGAAGTAGCTGCTCTTTCTGCACCGTGCTAGGTGTTGCGTGTGGAGACGGCGTGTGTTTAAGGCCAAGTATGTAAATGGTGTGTGCGGGCTGGGGAGAGGCAGTGGATTAGGAACACAGTGACTCTCCCATCCATCCTTCTCTCCTTCCCCCTGAAAAGGCAGCAGGGCTGCTTCCATCCCGCCGGGTACTTCTCAGGGAAGGTGGCAGCTGACTGCACGGAGGCCATGGTGGGGAGGAGAGGAGTTGGAGGGTCTCACCAAGCATTGCCGGTAGGCTGTGCAGGTCTGTCTGTCCCACCGGGCGTAGCGCACAACAGCCAGCTGCGGAGATAGAAGCCAGCTTGCAATATCCAGCTTGCGCCCTGTGTGTGAAACGAAGGATTTATCCCTTTGCTTTCATACAAAATATCAGCTTTACAACAGGTATGCACTGGCGTGACGTGGGTGGCCTTTAAGCACATATGGATTTCCACAGAAATCAAATATAAGCCTGAGGAAACACTTATCTTAGGTTGTTCACTTGTTCAGGGGCTGGAAATTACATGGAATTCTTATCTGATATTTTCCTAACAGGCAGTTCTTACTGTATTCCCAGGGCAGCAAGAAAAAAAGCCGCCTCAGAAGAGCACTGCCAAATGTAATTGCTCAGACCCTGGGGCTCCCAGGCATGTTCTGCTTCCCACCTCTTTGTTCCAGGGTGGCCCCGCCTGCCTTCCCCTCCATTAACTCTTCATGCTCAGCTCCCTGGCACCCCAGCAGGGGCTTCTCCACCCCAGCGGCTTCGCCATGCTGGGGGGCTTCTGCGTGCTGCCCCACACTACCTTGGGAGGAGGGACATGCCTCTTCTCTTGCCTGCTTTGAGGTGTATCGGAGCTGGAGCCGGACAGAGGTATTCCACCTAACCACTAGCTCCGCTTCTCACTCACGCTCCGGGACATGGCAGTGTCCAGTATGCCAAAGGATAACTTGAATAAGCATGGGAACTGCAGAACACATTGCTCAATTTTCTGCGATAAAACTGTTGCTGCAAAACAGCCTGAAGGCAAATAGAAGCTTAATCAAACAAAGGACCTTGATGCATTGATTAAACAAGTTATTCTGTTCCCAGTCACATGTAAAATACGGTCCCAAACATGTGGGATCATTCATACCATTAAAGCTAACCCACTAGCCCCTTGATTCTTTTGCAGAGCAAAGGGAAAACGGCTTAAATGCTTCATCAAGGATCTAAGGGAAAGGCCCAACAAACTGAGTGTAAACACAGAGAGTGGGATCACCTTGCTCTGTCCATGAGGAGGTAGCTTAGCTCATCTAAAGCCAAGAAAACCACAGTCTCAGAGATACTGCTGTGTCTCTCTTGACTCTCAGGCAGCAGCCTTGAATGCTGTTTCCCACAGCACCATTTCCACGTTGTTTTCAATTGCAGTCACAGGACAGCCATGCACCTGGCGAGGACCAGAATTCTGTAAATGCAAGTAGATTGAATGAAGAGGCGAGTGGGCAATGCCAGCATGGATTTAGGGTCCTGCACTTCGCTCTGTTTTTCTAAGAGTCAAAAAGCCTCATAATGGTGTTGCCCAGCAAGGTATGACCCCAACATCTGTGTAAACTTGAAACTGTATTTCCAGTCAGATGCATAAACTGTGATTGCAAAACCTACGTATAGACCCGCAAGAGTTGAGTCAGTGTTTGTTTATGGCCAGACGTGCTGCCAACCAGAACATGCTGGCTAAACTTTCCAGGAGCATGAACCAACCCCAAAGTGCCTGTAAACTGGTGCTTCAGACCTGGTCACATGCCTTAGCTGGCTGCAGTCACGCTGGTGGAAGAACTTGTCCCTTCTGCCTGCCAAGGTATCTGCCCCTTCACGACTGCGGGCTCGGCTGCTCGCGCAAATGGTACCTAACCTGTTCAGCCAAAACAAGATGCCCTGGCAAGAGCCTGCTGCGCACGCTGTTTATGTGGACCTGGGCCAACATGGGATGAAAAGGTTCAAACAAGAAGCTGAGCTCGCTGTTCAGAAGTGGTTGTAATCTCTGTCGCAGGAGAGAGAGAGAAGAGGAGGTGCGAGATGGATGACAGCAGTGGAGGGCAGTTTGGCACAACTGTGCCCAGAGAGATGGTGTCTCAGGTGTGGGATTAAACTCAGGTCTCCCTCAGTTCTTGAGGAGAGTGAAGGTTGGTCTGCTGCATGCACTAAATCCCATACAAGTGATTTGGGTGCTAAATTGCTCTGAGAAGCTGTTCCAGCAGCCAGGGTCTGCCAGGATGTAGGTACAACCCAGTCAGAGCCGCCCCCAAATGGGAAAGAGGCAGCTATGGTGGCCACGTGTCGTTGCTGGTTCTCCCACACGTGGGTCCAGGCTCATTTGGAATGATGAGCTTGAATAGAAAAATCATCAGCTCCATGATGTATTATCCATGGAAGCGTACACAAAGTGGGAAAGAACAGCTGCTGATGGCAAAAGTTATAGCTGTGCGCATTATTTCTTCCAAATGGATTCTGAGAGCAGAGAGGTTCAAACCCCAATGATAATGATATAAAGGGTGGTGTGGGTTTTTTTTATTTTTAAAATGCTTGGTGTGGACCAAATTCACAGCTCCCAATAGCACTATTGGCAGTTTCTTTGTCCCACGTCCTTTACATTTACCAGCTGCGCTGTTCCCTGTAAAGCTGTGAATAGTTTGGCAGGAATTTACCTGGGAAAGACAAGAAGTGGCAATGATTTGCGGAGATCATTGAGAAATTTTGAGGGAAAGCATTCCTAGTTTACAAGAGGAGGGCGTGGGTCTGCGGAGCTTGGGCTGCTGCCTCGTTGGTCTGCGGAAGCCAGGTGCTTTTCTCTGGACATGCCATAAGGTCCACTGCCTTACTTTGACTAGAGAGAAGGACAGAGGCCACCAGAGGTGTCTAGTGTCAAACATGTGAGAGTGGAGAACTGGGTGCGATTGTATAGGCAGAAAGTAATTGATGTTTTGTGGGCAAATTGTTACCCCTTATGGTGTTTTGAAACGATACAAGGCCATCAACAGAATGTAAAAATCTGATTTTTCATATATGATAATATGTGTCTGTGGATACATGTGTGTATATGTATATAAACAGAGCAAATACATATGTGTGTGTTGCCTACCTACTGCTATACATCAGCGGATAATGGATGCACAAGGAAATATGGATCTGATTTTAGAGTGCTCATTGCATCGATCTTACTGAGTCAGTGGAATTCGAGGTCACCCTATGCTTTACAAGATGACCTCAGCATCTTGCAAAATTGCGCTTCTGTGAAGAAAATGTTTTGTTTGCTATTTGAATCATCAAGAAGAGCTTTCAAGTTGATTCTACGCATAAATAAATAGGAAGAGTGCATAATGAAATAAGAAAGAATAGTTTTCAGGGATGCTGAAAAAACTGAATTTCAGAATAAAAGCAAGTCAATGCTATGCTCATAGCGTTTTTATTATCAAAATCAATAAAGACACTGGTTTGTCCATGAAAAAATGGTTAAGCAAATGCATTAGAATTACTCAAGCTTTCAGATTTTCCTCTTCCTTGCTTTACATTGCCTCTATGATTATCCTGCTAGTTGTCTTTTCTGAGAATTACCTACAGAAAAAAAATACTGCCTTCGTGGTATCTGAGAATAACTGAGAAAGAGCAAAGAGCAAGGGCTTTAAGGATATCAGGGACGAGTAAAATTTAAAATCAAAATGAAGCTGAACACTGTGATTGGACTAGTGTGTATTATAATTAAAACCAGATATTGCACATCTAGTGTAGATTATTTCTGTCTCATCTGATTTTGCATAGGTTCTTCATCACCCATCTTATTTAATTTTCTTTTTCTTTCTAGTACCCTGAGTTGATGGTTGCATCTTATAACAATAATGAAGATGCTCCACATGAGCCTGATGGGGTAGCCTTGGTATGGAACATGAAGTTCAAGAAAACCACACCGGAATATGTTTTCCATTGTCAGGTAAGACTGAGGAAGCCATTAATTTCATGCTAGACAAAACAGAGTTTACTACTTGGTGCATCTGCCCACTGTTTATATGAAGAGGTTGAGGTTAAAAATAGGCATTTTTGGAAAAAGTACAAGCGTCAGTCCAGTGTTTTTAGAAGGCAACCAGCCTTCTCAAACAATACTGAAAGCCTGTCAGGGCTGTGTGTCATTCTTTGTCTATTTAAAACAGTCCCTAGGAGATTTACTTTGTAAAGCCCTTGCACTTATGAAGTAACTGTGGTGTACCACTTCCTCATCCAGGCAGCAACATATGCTTTCCCACCCACGTTAGCTTCCTCGCATCCTCTGCACTCCAAGCTGCCTACCCTTGCCTTGGTTCTGCTCCATATCATGTTTTGGCTTTAAAATTGGGAATTACACTTTGCATTTCTGGGGCATGCGTCTTACTTACAGCTTGATAAAAACGGTCTCGATTACAAGGGCTACTCCACCAGTTCCTGTTTGACTGTCCTTTAGGTTGGCAAACCAGGGTTTCACTTCACTCAATGCTACTTTATGAACATACTGTTTTTTAAGTTTATGAACAATTTCCTTATTTATGAACAAGTTTATGAACAAGACCTTATTTCTATAGGTCTGGTTACTCCTCTTTTGCCACTGCTTTTGTGTGTGCAATGGCATAGCCTCATATTGACAGAAATGTTCTGCTCATTGGCTCTATCTCCACCAAACTGTCCAAACTGTGGAACAGGGCTTGGGCCAAATTTCCAACCTCTTCATTAATATCCTTCTGTGGTAATTAAATACAGGACAGTGGTATTCAAAAAGCCATATGGAAAAGTTTCAGCAAGTAAAATTTAACAATCCGAGATTAGTAAAATGCAGATTATTCTGCGGTAAAAATTGCTTCTCTTGGAAGGATATGTATTACCTGGCTAATTGTGTAAGCTAAGTGTCATTTTACATTCAAGGACCAAACATCTTTTTGAACTAAGTTTATGTTTGGACTTGGGTACATTATCAGATGTAACATAGTGGGAGGGAGTTGCTGGAATTGAAGTTACTGCTTCAACCCGATTAAGTAACCTTTAATTCTGGGCATGTTTTTCTAATTTGCTATACTGAAAAACAACTTCACAAGGAGCCTAGGCCTGCACAGCAAGTATGCCATACAGATTTATATACATATATATGTATGTGTGTGTGTGTGTATTACCTTTGAAATGAAAACTTGTATTTTTCTGGATATCATATTCGGCAGACTGATGTGTTCTTTCAGACTGCTTAAGATCTTAGCTCAGATCCCATGTTCAAATTCTTCTAGGATGTACATGCAGCTTAATGTTTTAAACAAAATATTCAAAAGAAGAGATTGCCCATTGCATTTTCAGGAAGAATAATGCTTAAACCAGATTGATTTTGCAAGATAATAACCAGATTCAGGATAGCTCTTCTGAGTACACAAAGGGGAGATTGACTACAGACATAACAATGTGCTCCATTAATTAAAAATTCTATCTAGTTTTAAAAGTAGGTACACTTAAATAAGGTATGGCTCACTAAATTGAAAGCATTGAAACCGGCTATACTCTCCATTAGAAAAACACCCATAGGACAAAGTGGTGGCCAAAGATGTGGTCTGGCTGAGCTTCTGTCTAATTCTCCCATTAAGTTGGATGTCCCCCTTTTTAGAACTGGAACCTTAAAACCTGTGAATTGAGAGACACATATGGCACCATGCTTTCACATGCAGCCTGGATTCATCATCTTTCAATTACATTAAATCAGTTCTTCTGTCCATGGGAAATATTTATTTTCTTGGTCAAACTGTCCACAGATAATTTGCATTATAAGTCCGTTATGAGTTGGAACCATGTTTGAACCACCATTATGGGGCTTCTGACATGTGGAATCTCTTCTGCATCTCAGATTGGATGGGGATACCCACATGAGATTAAATGGGGAAGCAAAAAGCATGAGACTTGGTCTCTTGAACACAGGTTTTGTTCTAACTGACTCAGATGGAAAATAAGAAAAAAAAATTATCTTAGCTCAGAGTCTGGAATTCAGTTCTGTAGATCATCATGTTATTCTGTTAGTTAGCGGAAACCAACTGTATTATTAGTCAGCCCCATATCATTTATATTACCATTTTGCAAGAGAAACGTTCCCTTATTCAGTCCTGTTTCAGTCATTTCTCTAGGTCTTCTGGGAGACAGGCCCAATTTTTCTTCCACAATACATGAACTTATAACAGTCCAGCCCAGCAGCTAGAGATGAACACACACCTTATCATTACAGCTAGGTTGCCCATATATGACAAATGCAGTACTTTGAGTGTATTTTCCCAGTAAACCTCTATTTTCCTTTCTAAAGACTTTCTATAAAAACAAGGTCTTAATAAATACTATGTGGTGCTGACTAATATATCTTTTGCCTTTCAATTTTTGGGCTCACAGAGCGAGATACAAGCAAGTGGAAACTCCTTTCAGATGTGACTGTTGAGTAACTCATAGAATGGTTTAGGTTGGAAGGGACCTTAAAGATCATCTAGTTCCAACCTCCCTGCCATAAGCAGGGACACCTCCCACTGGACCCGGTTGCTCAAAGCCCCATCCAGCCTGGTCTTGAACACTTCCAGGGATGGCGCGTCTACAACTTCTCTGGGCAACCTGTTCCAGTGTCTCACCACCCTTAGAGTAAAAAACTCCTTACTGACATCTAATCTAAATCTACTCTCTTCCGGTTTGAAGCCATTACCACTCATCCTATCACTACATACCCTTGTAAAAAGCCCCTCTCCAGCTTTCTTCTAGGCCCCCTTCAAATGCTGAAAGGCTGCAATGAGGTCTCCCTGGAGCCTTCTTTTCTCCAGGCTGAACAACCCCAGCTCTCTCAGCCTGTCTTCATAGGAGAGGTGCTCCATCCCTCTGATCGTCTTTATTGCCCTCCTCTGGACTCACTCCAACAGGTCCGTGTCCTTCTTGTGCTGAGGGCTCCAAAGCTGGATGCAGTACTCCAGGTGGGGTCTCGCCAGAGCAAAGTAGAGAAGCCAGATCGATAAATAGGTTTATGAAGCCATTTCTGAGGAAATTCTAAGAAATTCCACCTCAGGACTTCTGATAACATCAATAGAAATAGGTATGTGAAACATCTCTGGACAGCTAAAGAGCTGGCTGAACTTCAGCAGGTAGAACTTCAGATACCTCTTGTGCACATTTGGTAAATTCTTGAAGCTAGGAACCGTAATGTTTTTCTGTCTTTCCTGGTATATTATACAGATTTAAGTGAGAAGATTACTGAGGAATTTCTGAAGTTTCTTTACCTTTTTCTATGACTTTTTGTAATCTTACATAGGATCATTGAAATTGTCATAATCAGAACAACCAGCTTTCCCAGTGCCTTTCCTGAAAGCCGCCAGAGCATAGGGGCTTCAACTAAAGTTGTCTATCAGCCATGGCAGACAATAATGCAAAAATCCACCAGCAATGGTGTTTTTCCTAACTTCAATCAGCAAAACGTTTGATTTCAGTCCTCAAATGTGAGGGATGATGTATTCTGTAAATGTTTATCTTAGCTGTTGTCACTAATGATCTTACTGTTATGAAATTCTTGCCCAATTTAAAGTCATATTAGGTTGTTGGCTCATTAATACAGTGTAGGTGGTAGTAAATTTCATAGTTCTACCATATGTTGTGCTACAAATACTGGGTCCAATTTTAGTTAATATGTATTAAGAGAAAAATTACTATCAGCCAAGTGGACTTGTTTACTGATTAATTCATGTAAACTGCCATGGCGTCTATCAAATCCTTTCTAAACAAAACAGTCCTACTGGCTTCTACCCTCTCCTCCTGTGGAATATTTCTTTTCTTCTACTTGTGTTATTTTTGCCAGTCTTTAGGTTTTTATATTTCTACTGGTCCATACTGGGAGCAGTACTGTTTAATATCTTCATCAATGACATAGACAGTGAGATCAAGTGCACCCTCAACAAGTTTGCAGATGACACCAAGCTGAGTGGTGCAGTTGACAAGTTCGAGGGATGGGATGCCATCCAGAGGGACCTGAACATGCTCAAGAAGTGGGCCTGTGTGAACCTCATAAGGTTCAACAAGGCCACGTGCAGGTTCCTGCACGTGGGTCAGGGCAAGCCCCTAGTATCAATACAGGCTGGGGGATGAAGGGGTTGAGAGTAGCCCTGATGAGAAGGACTGGGGTGTACTGGCGGATGAAAAGCTGGACATGAGTTGACAATGTGTGCTCGCAGCCCGGAAAGACAACCATATCCTGGGCTGCATCAAAAGCAGCGTGGCCAGCAGATCAAGGGAGGTGATTCTGGACCTCTACTCCGCTGTGGTGAGACCCCACCTGGAGTATTGCATCCAAGTCTGGAGCCCTCAGCACAGAAAAGACATGGACTTGTTGGAGTGAGTCCAGAGGAAGGCCACAAAAATGATCAGAGGGATGGAGAACCTCTCCCATGAGGACAGACTGAGAGAGCTTGTTCAGCCTGAAGAAGAGAAGGCTTCAGGGAGACTTTGTGGCCTTTCAGCACTTAAAGGGGGCTTATAAGAAAGATGGGAACAAACTTTTTAGCAGGGCCTGTTGCGATAGGACAAGGGGTAATGGTTTTAAACTGAAAGAGGGTAGAGTTAGACTAGATATGAGGAAGAATTTTTTTATGCTGGGGGTGGTGAAGTACTGGAACAGGTTGCCCAGAGAGGTGGTAGATGCCGCATCCCTGGAAATATTCAAGGCCAGGCTGGATGAGGCTCTGAGCAACCACATCTAGTTGAAGATGTCACTGCTTATTGCAGGAGAGGTTAGACTAGATGACCTTTAAAGGTCCCTTCCAACCCAAACTATTCTATGATTCTACTTCACCCAATGATGTGCTGCCAGGGAGTCCCACTAATTTTTTCCTCTATAGCTCATCATACATCTCTTTACCACAAGGTTAGAAATGGGAAAGCAAGGAATAATGAGGGATGGGAGAATTTGTTCATTTGTTTTCCTATGCAAGCAAAAAATGTCTCAGAAGCAAAATCAAAGTGGAAGAGTGATATCATTTGCCAAAGGAATGCTCAATGCTTTCCTTAGGTAGTGAAGAATAAATTGACCATGCAGTTGATACTGCATGACATGCAGAGTGCAGACTGGGAATGTCCTTGTAGGGACAAGTCAGGGATGTCCTCTTCCCCCACACTGGAGCATCACGAACTCTAGTGTGATCCAGTGCATTCCAAAGGCAAAACCCAAGATTTTCAGAAGTACTTCTGAAATGGGGCCCTGTGGATGAGTCATCCCTGGTCGGGTTGGTTTGGCAGTATCCAGAGAGGGAATGAATTCCAGCAAAGACATGGAAATCACATTGACTCTCCCTCATTTTGGTGGAAGAATTTTAAGCAGTGGTTCACACTGCTTCTCTCAGCTACTGTTGGTCTGCATTTAGGTGGGGGTGACAAAACCGAAAATAGTATGTCAGAGTTATTGATGATATGACTCAACATGAGCTCAATCCTATATTGATTTACGCAATGCACGGGGCTGGCCTTGTATGTGAACATTCCCGTGCCATTGATTGATAGAGTAGTGTCAATGATATTTCTCAGTCTTACTCTGTTTCTTAGAAAGCGCTCATATGTCTGTAAGATGTTTTTTCACTGAACAAGTAAATAAAAGTCTACATTACCCATTAATTATGAGGATTATTTGTAATGCAATGCCCATTGTTTACATATTATTGGTCATCTCTGCCTGTGATGTTGTTTTTGTTTCCTGGTGGACTGATCTAAGCTTTTTAAGCTAAAGTCACCCAAAGAAGTATCTGAAGCTTTGCACTGGTTGAGTGAGGCAAATGAAAATGAGAACTCAGACTGTCTTTGCCCTAAAGCAGCTAGCTGAAATCTGACCTGTTATACCCTTCCTTTCAGTAGGGCCTGTTAGCATGGGTCCAGCACTGCTCTTATACCAGATCTCATAGCATTTGGGTTAGATCTACAGAGATGGAAGATACAAGGGAAAGAAATAATCAATGGGTCTAGTGGATTTTAGGATATTGCAAACCATTTCCTTTCTTCTGGAAGCAAACAGGGGTTATTAAAGTTGATGGAAGTATCTGGACCTCAGCTTCAAACATCCATCACTTTAAGAGAGGAGGGGTGGGGGGAAGACAGCTAAAGGTATCATTTTCGTGCAAATAAACCAAATTGAATGTTACATTCTGATTGGGAGGACTGCATTGTGTTTGGAAAGCTTGATGAATTCTGCTTGCCTTCACCCAGTCTAGTGATAGCAGCAGCAAAAAAAAAATTACTACATTGACTGCATTTCGATTTATTATAGTTTATTTCCTGATCTAGTAATTTCCTCTTTCTCAGTTATGTCTTTTCCAAATGTCTCAAAACAGCAGTGAGAAGTACAAATCTGACACTTAGAAGTAACTCCATTCAGCGTATTTTTAAGGAAGGAAGACACATGTGAAGTAGCTTTTATTTGAGGAAGCAGTAACCATTTAAGAGTTCTTTAAAGAAGTCAGATCAACTTTTAATATAATCACAAAAAGATTTCAGCAGTATATCACTTTTAATAGCTGCAGCTATTTCTGTCTTTTTCCTAAAATGCCATGCAGTCAGATTTACTTGGTTGGTTCCATCTCTTTACTAAACTGTCAGTTTTTTGTGGGATATGGGACTTGTGTTTTCTATTTTAATTTCAAGAAAAGTTGTCCATGCTTGGAAAATATTGGTGGATTGGGTACAGAAATCAGCCACTCAGCCACACCACAAAATGTTTCATTCTCCCCTAGCTTTTTTGTAGTGGCTTCTATACACTGTCATTAAGTTATGTGTTTGACCACTCTTCATTGCTTATCCTGGTGTGGTCTTTCCCTTTTCAACTGAATGGAGGGAGTCAGAAATGCATATCTTAGAATTAGATGCACTGAGGTAAGGGAAGGGCTATATTTAGTGGCTGATATTGGCCGGAGTTGCCTTTTTTTTTTTCCTGATTTGGTTCCTTTGTTGTTGTCTGCTCTTTCAAAATCAACATAAATTCCTTCAGATGTGCTTTTTGCTCCAGCAGCCTGCCTTCTAAAGGTGCTGAGCACCCAAATCCACGAGACTTGTGTGCAGAGCATGCTCAGGTAACAGCATGAATGACTAATATCCTCCTTTTCCTCTTGTCCTTGAGTTTCCTTCACTGTGGAAGCCAAACCAGAGCTCAGTCCCAGAACTTTAAAAGAAAAGAAGGACTACAACAGATTTAATTGTCGAGAGTGTATGCTTGGAATACTTAAAAAATAGAGAATTTTTTTTCTGATCATTATATTGGTGTTTTTCCACAAAGGCTTCCTCCCTTTTTTGCTGCTATCTAAGTTTCAAGTAAGGATTCAGCTCTTCAGAGCCATAAAGAAGTGACCCCTAAGCTCCCTCCAAGCTTCCCAGAATTTCATAAGTAAAACCAATCCGAAGAACCAGCAGCACATCCAGTCCCAGAGCTGACTTGTCTAGTTTCTCAGTTTCTAGTGAGAGAGGGCTCCTGTGGTCGGTCTTTAAAGTGCTGCACATCTCAGAGAAGACATGTGGCTCTGAGCTCACTGCAAATTTTCTGAAAAAAACCCAGCTTTGGAAAAGGCTTTTTCATCAAAATGTCCAGTTGTTAAAATTGGTCAACAGAAGATAAGTAGGTTTGATGGGTAACCACTGAAGCTTGGTGCATGGTGGGAGAACAAAAGACACTGGAAGAAGAGAAGTTCAGACTACATGGAAGGAAAAGGCTGTTCCCCATGAGGACAGTCAAGCATTTAAGCAGGTTGTCCAGACAGATTGCACAGTCTCCATCATCGTCTTTTCAAGACAGGCTCGATGAAGCCCTGAGCAACGTCGCCTAATCATAGAATCATAGAATTGCCTCGGTTGGAAGGGACCTTTCAGATCTAGTCCAACCATCAACCTAACTCTGACAAAATCCATCACTAAGCCATATCTCTAAGCACTATGTCGACCTGTCTTTCAAATACCGTCAGGGATGGTGCCTAAACCACTTCCCTGGGCAGCCTGTTCCAATGCTTAATAACCCTTTCAGTGTAAAAAGTTTTCCTAATATCCAGTCTAAACCTCGCCTGGTGCAACTTGAGGCCATTTCCTCTTGTCCTATTGCCTGTTACTTGGGAGAAGAGACCGACACCCACCTCTCTACAACCTCCTTTCAGGTAGCTGTAGAGAGCAATAAGCTAACAGATGCCCCTGCTTTGAACAGGAGGTTGGACTAGAGATCTCCTGAGGTCTGTTCCAACATGAATTGTCCTGAGATCCTATGATCCTGGACATGAATCGGATTCTGCCTGGTTTCGTAGCAGTTCTCTGGTAAGTGGACCTCTGAATGTCTGCCTTTGAAGGTGCTGGGGCAGCTCCCATACAGGGAATGCTCCAGTACCCAGGGACCCAAATTTTTTTCAGAATTTCTGTAACACATATAAAAATGTTGTAAAATGAATCAAGTAGAACTTCTTCATAGATACAGCGGTTCTTTTGTTTTCATTTAAGTTTCGTTTCCTGCTGTGCCTTGTTGGCTGGATGATCTTTGTGGAACTGTGTAGAGCTCTTCTGTGCCTATTCTCCAGGACACTTTGTTGCTATTAAATTTGTGACTATGTGGTCATTTGCGACGACGTGGTCATTTGCACACTGCAATAATTCATGCAGATGTATAGGTGCACCATTCTGAATTAAAAATTGGGGTAATTTCCAACTGTGCTACTGGGGGTGGAGAACAGTTTCAGCTGTGGCTTGTGATAGAAGGACGTGCTTGTTCTGTTCTTATTTTAAAGTTGTTTTCCTCTGTCCTGTTGTGTTTGTCCAGGCTGGAACATAGAAACACAGAGCACAGTTTGTGCTGTGAAGATTTCAGTAAACAAGAGCCCATGTCTTGCCTCTTAGGTTTTTGGTTCAGATTCTTCCTCCTATTCTCAGCTGATAACTGCTGACTTTTTTTTTCTCCTCTTATTGCAGTTTACACCACTTCTGCCTTTGGTGATTAAAAATAACTACCATTTGGCCTAAGATTAGTGCTCCAATACTTGTGGAGAGATTGTGTGTGAGTCACATCTGAAGGCTGAATGTAGTATTTGGAAAATTACTTTTAGTGTCTTAGATGAGAGGAGAGAGTTGCCTGCAGCAGAGTTGTAGAAGGGGAGACCAAAGAGGACCAAATATTCAGGAGGCAAAACCTCCTGTCTCCTGGCTACTACTGAACTCAGAGGCGTCACTGGGGGAAGACAGAAAAGGCACTGAAAATGTGGAAATGTATATTCTGTCTTGGGTGCTACACTGTCTTACGCAGTCCTGAAGTCACCAATATGAAATGCCCCAGGTGAGCCTCAAGTCCCGCTTTATTGCTGAAATACCACAGCTATTAATGTGGCATCTGCTAGCATCTGCAGCTCAAGAAAAAGTATGCCATGTTTTCCACATAGCCTTTCAGTCCTAAAATCTCTTAAAACTTACTTTATTTCCACACAAAATCAAGTCATAAATTTTTTTCCTAACAGGAGTAGGAGAAGGAAACCTTCTTCCAGGCAAGGTTGGAGAGAAACTATGCATCGTTATTTAGACTGAAGGGATGCCAATTGGATCCATAGAGTTGTATGCTTTCCCTTGGGCTTACCTGTATCTTTCCGAACCCTTAGCAAAGCTGCTTTTTCCACGATGACTGGTATCTATTGCTCTCTTGTGCAGAACCCTGAAGAGCAATACACCCGTCAAAGCCAATGTGCACACTGTAACAGCAAAATTGTATGCCATACCCAGCAGTCTGTGAAATGACTGCTAATACAAAAGGTGGGTGCAGTTTCCCTGTTAGTAATTAACATTCTGAATTACTTCAGGACTGTGTTTATACACACATAGACTGCTAGCAACAGAATGCTCCTTTGCTCAGAGCAATGCTTAACATAGATCATCTCCCTCATTTGAAACTGAGATTTCAATTATGAATCAAAGAATTAGGAAGTGACAAATTTCCTTGTCTTGGATAGAAAATTTTAGGCAGTTCCTGCTTCTAAGCCTTTTTTGGAGGGGGTAGATTATCATACACTTAAATGATATGCTGTCATTACTAGCAATAGCATTTTGCTTTTTGTAGGTGTTAAAATAGTGATTTGTAATGAATCTGTACTTAAAGGTGCTGTTTCTCTTCTTAAAGTTCACATATTCTTCTTTTCAGAACAAATATAAAGAATAAGTTGGCCACTCAATATGGCAGGCATTCTTTTTGTTGTTTTTTTTTTTTAAGTTTCTTTGTTTCACTAATAATTTACATTGTATGAATTCATACATTGTATGAATTCATACTTTATGAATTACTGGCATCTAATATGCAATATGCAAATAATGCAATTTGGAGAAAACCTAACCTTTGAATTTCTGGAGTGAGACATACAGTATTTTTAAACTTTAGCTAGCTAAGGAAAAAAAAAATATCTCAGTCAAAAACTATATTTCATAAGAGAAAATTATAGTGATATTGATGGTTTGCCAAAACCTCAAGCAGTGACAAAATCCACAGAGTGTCCTGAAAGAGATGCCTTTGCAAAACCATTCCTTTGCAGATGGCTTAGATTATTGATACTTATAAACACATGACATTATTCGTCCAACTCAGAATTTTGAAAAACTCTGATGATAAAAAATGCAGATTTGTCAAACTATCCCAAAATCGCAGAGAAAAAAAAATGGACAAATCCCGCAATTGTTCTTGAGGGTGTTTTATAGGTTAGTAGTTGTTGATTTGGTCACATTTCAACATGACCTAGTATAAAATAGCTTAAGAAAAAGGGAGGGAGGAAGGAAGGGAAAAAAGACCATAACTTTCCTTCGTTGATGTGAACATTACGTTTTAAAGTTTTTTCTTGTATATCTGAAACTCCCAGTGCTAAAAGGGTTTTGGGTGAACACGAAATGCAGGATCAGATGTGAAATCAATAAGTCATTGGGATCCTTCCGCAGAATTGTTTTCCATAAAGGATATAAAACACCACGCAATTCCCTAGCCACACTGCAAATGATGGATAAACAGCCATAGGCATGACTTTTCTGTTTGGGTTATGGAACTGTTCTCAGTGTAAACGACTTGCAATGGAGAGTACATTTGGTCCAAATTCGAGAAAATTATTTTCACCTCATGAGTTTTCTCTCTGTGGGAGCTCTATGTGAGGAGTGAGGAGTAAAGCCTCTTTCTGTGTCACCTGGCACAAAATATAAAACAGTTACCCTTCTAAAGTGCTGTAAAAGGCCCCAGAAGCCAAGGAATCCATCATTACAGCCTGGGATACAACTGTCCTCTGCCTTAGGTCTAAAATCAACAGTTTTCCACCTTCTGCCCCCACGGCTGGATGACTGACAAGCACTTCCCTGAAAAGAACTTTTGTACACGGGCAACATTGATTTAATGATGATTAACGCTCCCTGCTTCCCACAAAGGGAAAGCAGAAGCACGTGCCGACCGGCTGAGATACTGATATTATCCTTGGAAGACGTTTTCCATGTGGGGCAGAGAGTCTTCTGGGAAGCGGCAAAAAGGGGAGTCTCTGTCAGCCCGCTTAGAGACTGCCCAGGAATTCTTACTGTACGAGCACTATTCTGTACGAGCACTAACAATATCATATTTGCTGTCACTATACTGAAGATTATAAAAAGTGAGCCTTTGTTAGCAATAAGTGCCCATACGAAGTCACTCGTAGTATTTTGCGAAAATTTCACTATCCATTATATAACCATAACAACAGAATACAAATGATGACAAATACCATAGATTTAACTTTCACAAAGCAGATCTTTCTTGTGAAATTTTATTAAAACAGGATTGTCTATATCATGAAAAGTACAGAGAAGAAAAGTTAAAGTGCATTTATTTTAGTGTAAGATGACAAGCAAATGTCCTACATGCAAGAAGCGATACGCTTTTAAAAACTTGTCGTATTGAAGAGATCAGAGTGTTTTCATTATCTCTACAACAGAATGTGCCAGGGTACATTAGGATCTATGATTAATTCATTTTGATTGCTCTTATAAAAACTTTTAGTATTTTTGTAGCTAAGATAAATACCAATTCCACTTCAGTTCCGTATTGTTTATGAACATACACTGTTCATGTTCATGAACCATCAGTCTTTTCATGTGGAGAAGAACATGCTTAACATTTGCTATTGCATGTTTACATCTGTAAATAAATAGACTAAGCTCAATTTTAACTGAGTTAATAGTGTACAGGAGTCGTGCAGAATTGCTGTTTGCCATGAGCTGTCTGGGGTAAATCCGTTCTTCCTGGCAAGATAGTGGTGCTTTATAAAATGTCACATCACTGGTGAGAGTGGATGACCCAGGTGAGCTGTTTTTGAGCAAGATGTGGTCCTCTGTTGCTCCAGGAGTCAGAAAATGTAAACTGGGGTAACTATGCTGATTTATTGTAACTAAGACTTTGACCCTGGAAAAACACTTATCTCATTCCTTGCACCCTTCCAAGACTACTCATGGAAAAAAATAGCAGAAACCAAACTGCAGAACCTTGCAGGTGAGGAAAGTGGGATGTGAAATTTCAGGAAACTAAGGTTTGTTTGGAGAAAGGGGGATTAAAAACCCCTCTATAATGGGAAGTATTCCTGCATGGCCTTAGCTATTCCATAATGCTCTATGGGTGCAGAGCCAGGCTACTTGTATCAGAATTTGTACAGTCATTTACTGTAGGAGACATGAACAGTGCAAAGGCAACTCGTGTTCTTGCCCTCATTCTTAATGCAGACTTGCCTGTGTTATCTTCTGCGTTTCCACTAGATAGCTGTTTATCTGTGCCTTTCAGTCTTTCAATCCTCATATCTATGTGCAATGTTTAATTAATTTTCAATTATTTCCAATGACGTAGTGACACTATTTATAAATGATACATCAGTGAAAGTGATGGATTTGGGCAAATATAATAGCCTGTCAGTCTTCACTAGAAGCTACAATTAAATCAAAAAGATAAGAAAAGATTACTGTAATTATTTTGACAGTGAACTGATAGAAGTTTGCCCAAGTGACACAGACTACACAGTCTGCCAATAGCTTAGAAACAAGTAAAATAAGGTATACCATTGTCCCTTTGCTCCCATAGGACTTCCTGCAGAAATCACCTCATAGCCTTAATCTGAAAAATCAAGTGACTTATCTCCAGGATCAGGCAAAGCTCCATTCAGTCAAAGTCCTTGATAAGCAAAGAGGGGTCCAGCAAGCAGAGATTCCTTCAGTTCTGGGCTCCCCAGTGCAAGAGAGACTTGGATGTACTGGAGCAAGTCCAGCAAAGGGCCTCTAAGATGATTTAAAGACTGGATCGTCTCTCATATGAGCAGAGGCTGAGAGGGCTGGGACTGCTCAGCCTAGAGAAGATTCAGGGGGATCTTCTCAATGTGTACAACTATCTGATGGGGAAGGAAAGAGGATGGAGCCAGGCTGTTCTAAGTGGCACCCAGTGACAGGACAAGAGGCAATTGGCAAAATTAGAAATATAGGAAATTGCATTTAGACATAAGAAAAAACTCTTTTAGTGTGAGGGTGATTGAGCACTGTCACAGGTTCCACAGAGAGGTCACGGGGTCTCCATCCATGGAGATACTCAAAACCCAACTGGACGCAGTCCTGAGCAATCCACTCCAGCTGACCCAGCTCTGAGCAATGGGTTAAACTAGATAATCTCCAGAGGTGCCTTCCAACCTTGGCAATTCAGTGGGTCTGTCTCTGACACTTCATGCTCCATTTCCTTTCCCTGTAATTCTGAGGTTATGCAGACGGCAGCTGGGCCATGACTGTCTGATTCTACAGAGTCTTCCCAGTATCAGCTGAACATGAGGGCCTCCTTCCTTCCTCTCTGAAAGGAGATCACTGGTTCTCAGAAGTCCTACATCAAGAAAGCCTGATAAGGCAATTTGATTGGCTGTGAGAATGGTTCTTGAGTCACTGAAGTCATGAGGGACTTAGAAGAATTGCCTACAATTAAGTTCATGGACAAACATCCTTCTGAGAAAAGATAAGTTCTTTCCTCAGCTGGGGTCTTAGGTGTTCTTGGTCTAATATGTTCAGTCTTCTGACTCTGCCTGGGTTCTCACGGCCTGTGCATTTATTAGTGGGGTTTGGAGCGAGCGCCACACTTGAGATATATCTGCAACTCCTCTATAAGCAGCTGTGACCACTATACCCAACTTCACAGGCTGAGTTGTAGATAATTGTTCTTGCAGCATCTGTACTGGCTTCTAATTCATCTCTGGCCTCATATCGTTTGATTGATTAAACGCGTGGTTTGGGGAACTGCTGCCATAGAAACCGCCAAGCTACCACCACAGCTCAAGAACAACTCGTGTTTCTATTCCTGTTCTCCAAGTCTGGAATTTGCTATCTCTGTGTGCTCTGTAAAGTCCAACTCTGACATTTCCAAAACGTGCCATCATCTGGTTTGGTTTCTCTGTGAGGAAAAGAGTCCAGGACCAGGATGCCAGGCAAGCCTAGCCCATACCTCACTCTCCGGGGGATCTCTTCTGCTTTTGCATAGTGCTAACTGGGGACCACCCTGGATAGGAACTCTCAGCCTCGCTCCTGAGGGCATGTTGTGGTTCCAGCAGAAAGCAGACTCTGCCAGGAGAAGAGATGTGCAGCAACAAGAAGCTTAAGTCCTTATCCTGCTGGCTGGGACACTCTGTGAGCACAGGGCTGAGCTGACAAGACTAATCTGTATTTTATATTAGATAATATCAAAGAATATACAGAAGTAATTCAGAAAAAGAAACCAGAACTCCTAGACTTGTCTGTCCCAGCCAAGGTCCCCAGGCATTTGCTAGATAGAAGTGTCTTCACCTTCACAGATGCATTTGCCTGGAGTTGCCTGACTTAGAGAGGGCTTTGGTTTGTGTGATGTTTTTATATGTGCTTCTCAAATCCTATCTTTCATTTTGCAGTGCTTAAAATATTCCTCCTCCCCCCCCCGCCCCCAAACCTGTAGGAATGCAGAGACACGATAATGAATAGATTGACCAAAACAAGCTAAACTGAATTCTTCCTCTTTTTTTTTACTATGGACTCTAATCTTGTTATCTCTATTCTGCCATCCTCATGCGTGGATAATAATGGATGGAGATGTAAACAGTGCTTTAAGGCCATGCTGATGGAGATGCCTTTTGAAAACCTGTCTGTATGAAATATTCTGCCTTTTTCAGGACCTTCTGGCACTGAACGCTGCAATCTCTGCCCTGCTTGCCAAAATGAGTGCTAAAGAGAATGAAAAAGATTAGGCAAGATTAGGCAAGCATCAGTTTTTATCCTTTACTATATTATCAGCATGTACTTACAGTAGATTTAATATATACACAGCAGACTATGCATAGGGTATAGTTTCGAAGACTTAGTGCATAGGATTAGGGGTATTTGCCACAGCAATTCTTGGTGTCTTAGTTAAACTGTCCCTAAAATTCCGCAAAGACCATGTCCTTAAGCATATTTCTTTAGAGTCTGTAGGGAACAGAGAATTAAGCATTTCAATGGAGCTGAAAAGTTGAATGTAAAATCTCTTCAGTTATTGTCCCTTCATGAATTACTGCAGACAGTTCATTGTAACTTATCTCACTGATTTTCTGAGCTCAGATGAAGCCCAAACACAACTAAGCTAACATGCAGATTTCATGACCACTTCCATGTGACAGTGGTCACACTACAGCAAGACGGAGGTCATAGTTTGGTTGAGGTTCTTTATTTGGGGCAACTGTCTGTGTCAACCAAGCATTTAATATTAGAAGTCCTGTCCAATAAGCCCTTTTCTGACCAAAAAGAAAAAAAAAAAAAGAGGGGTGACAATTGCAACCTGATATTACTGTCAAAAGGAAAACTGTATACATTCTCCATAGCAAACAGTGCACAAAATGAAAATAGAGGACTCGCATCTTGCCCTGAATTAGCAATGAAATACAGTTGGGAACTGATTGTTGCTGAATCTGAATTTTGGCTTCTGGCAGACCAAAACTGCTAAGACATTAATTTATGTTCCGATGATGTTGAGCTAGATTTGTAAATGTGTTTAGGTGCCTCAAGATGAAAAGAAAGGCAGGCAACGAGATTTGCCAATGCACTTTGCAGCACCTAAATACCTTTGTCTCACCAATCAGCCAGTGTGTGGATGGACTTCTTTTGTGTTTGAGATGCTTTTTAAAACAGAAGGCAAAGTGACTAAATGTAAATGTGTGCAGAAAGTTAAAGAGGTTTCATCACTAGAAAATTATTCAGGCTGCAATTCACCAAAGATTTTAACTTCTAAAATCTCTTGGAATTTCCCTCTGTGTGGAAACAGCAACCACTAGTTAACAGAATCAGAAGTGTCAGTAGAAACATGCCAGGCAACTTCTGTTTCGTCATGTCCCATGTAGGTACTGACTTATTTCTAAAGGATTTCCGATAGTGGGTAGGAATGTTCTGCCACCAGCCCCGTATTTTCAGAAAGCAAGCGAACAATCCAGTGTAAGAACCGCTTCTGACTTAATGGCATTTCTGACCTGTGTGCCAAGTAAATTTTTCATGTAATGTTATTATTTGGTCGATCCTAGAGGCCTCAACCAGACAGATGCCTTTGAAAGAAATTTAGTACAAACCCATTGTAACAAAGCAGTCTTTGTCCCAAAGAACTTGCAGCTGTAGTTATGGGTGGTGGCAGGCAGTGACACCATTACCCATGCCCTGAGATGGCTGCGTGTATACCAGCTCTTTGGCTAACAGAAGCCTTTGGCTAATACTGTGCCCTGCTGCGTGCAAGCAGAGTGCCAGAGCACCATTGCTCCATCGGACACCTACCATCTGCTCCAAATTCTGGCCAGCCTGAGGTGTGAGGGAGGACAGCAGAAGGTCTCCATGCTCCATCTGCAGGCACAAGCCCTAAAGCTCCAGGTCTGCAAGGGTGGTGCAGACCCCTCACCTCAGGCTTGTGAATAATTTTGTCAAAACAATTAAGAGTGCTCTTGTGTAACTGTTAGAGTGTCACGACCTAAATAAAGCAGACAAACCAAGGAAGTGCTAGCTTCTCCAACACGCAAGCACATGGACCTTAAGGCTCTGACCCTGCAATTTGATAAGCAGCCAGGTCCTAATCAGAGAAAACGGATGAATTTGGGAAGTTGGCATGTAAGCTGTTGGGTGGAAAGAAAACTTGATTTGATGTGCTCTTGTTATGAAATTGCCCCTTATTTCTCCAGGCTTTAATTCTCTCATCCTCAGTCTAACAAAAAAAAGTAGGATACTCAGAAAAGATTGTATTCTTAGGCTTGCACATATGTGTAGTAATTCAGGATTACCAAAGTGATTTGTTGTTGCAGTCACGGATAAAGGCAGGCAGGATCTCCCCGTATCGCATTTGAGAAGTACCGTGTTTATCTATCTGCTTCTGCAATATAGCAAGCAGTTTTGCTGCTTTTCTGAGTCATCACACCACCACCAAATTAATAATATTGGCAAATGCACTTTCCAAAAGGGATGAAGCGCAGATTCCCTTTTGGCAAGGCAGCTTGTGGACTTTCTTGTGATTATTTTATTCTTGTAGTTACGTGGGCCGAACCTGCACTTACCAAGATGAAAGTAGAAAGCTTCAGCTTTTTGCCCCGCTTAAAATGAAGGCATGAGGCTGGATATTGCCTTTCTGCAGACTTGGGCAGAGCGCTCTGATTCTGCTGCAACACTCAGATGTCAGCATTGAGGTTAGATGTCAGAGTTACCTACCCTGTAAATTCAGCTAAGAGCGAGCTGCGTTTCCTGACATACTCTTTTTCCTTCTTTTTAAGGAGTTAGTACTTTTTCAATAAAAATAAATTTAATTTGTGGCTACATTTTAGCTCCATTGGTTTGATGGCATAAGTGGAGCAATACCAGCTTTGGATTTAGAGCAGTCGTGTGGCTGAGTCTCTCTGTGCAGCTTTCATGTGGTCGGGTGAGACATTCTTAGAATCCCCAAACATTTTTGAAGATCCTAAACTGGAGACATTCACAATTCTTCCCTCCCTTTCTACCATTAATCCTTCATGTTTTAACAAGCACTGAAGTTAATACAGCCTACACTCTTTCCTGTCACACTGAGCCCCCCTCCCTCCTTTCTTTCTCTTGAATAAAGCAATCTGTTCTTTCCAGTCCATACTCTTGTAAATCAAAGGGATAGATGTCGACACACACCATAACCAAGTATAAACTTCCTTTTTTTAATTAAACAGGATTCTGCCATTTGGTTTGAAGAAGTGTTTGTTTGGTTTTATTTATTTTTTTTAATACGTGAAGGATGTCAACTGCTTTTATTTTATTTTTAGTGGAAGACGAATGGTACCACAAATAATCTCTAGCACAAAATATTTTAAATGCTTTTTCGTAGTTGAATAGGAAGAGAGTTGGGGGGAGCAATACAGAAGTCTTGCCATTTAAAGCTCTTAGAATTAAGGGTTAACCTCTTTGGTAAAGGTTTCCATACATGTAAATCATGTATTAGGTACCTTTTCAAATTTAATTGGGAAAAACAGTTGTAATTTTGTTGCTGTCCTGTGTGCCGTTTGCTTATTACTATTAATTATATGAAGACATTTATGTGAAACATAGAAATATCCAGATTCACAATAGCTGATAGTAAAAATAAGCACCACTCTTGGAAGGAACATAGTCTCTATTTCAGTGTACAAATCTAGGTATCTCAGCAGCCAGGGCAAAGTCACCCTAGAATTGCCATGTTCAAGATATCTCATACCTTCTTTTGTGGTGCAAAAAAGATGTAATAGGGCACTAAACCAGACAAACCAGTGTTCAGATCTGATACCGCTGCTTTCCATGCTGATGCTCAGTCCTTGGTCTGGCAGGAAAAAAGGGCTTTATTTAGTAACTCAGTTGCTGTTTTGTTTCTAGATGATGATTTTCATCCACATTTGCAGTTGAGGTATATCATCCATATCTGTTCTGGGGTCACTTATAAGTGTGTGTAGCAATGCAAGCATGAGAAGATGGTCTCCTGATTGCCTGGCCAGAAGAAAGTAGGGAAGCTCTCAGAGGGACTGGGGGTGCTTAGACTCTTTAAACGCTGCTCTTAATGATCAGGAATGAGAGCAAAAGGTTATGAGTAAATTGTACATGTACTTTTGTCCTTTGTCTTTATTTATTCCTCAGGAGGGCAGGCACAAGTGATCAGAGAGCCAGTCCCTATTCTTCAGTTCCTATGGATAAAGGACTATGAGTTTGGCACCTTTTCGTGGTTCTAGCTAAGCAGCAGTACCACAGCTTTGTCTCTCTGCTCTCATTCCCTCTGAGCCAATTCCCTCAAGCATGGAAAAGGATCTGCCTCTTCATCTCAGCTGCAGTTAATTTTATTGCCCGTTGTTGTCTGTGTTAGACTGACCTATAGTAGCATGCCCCAGACCATAGTGCTTCTTCACATGTGTTTGCTCAGCAAGAAAATCTACCCAGGAGTTTCCTGAGTGCCTGCTGCAATCTAGCCTGGTATTTTGGAGCCTAGAAATGCCTGTGAACTCGTCAGATCGCTTCTTCCCACTGACAAAGTATTGTTTTGAGATCCATCTGGTGTCAAGTGTAGGCATATGGCACCAGTATGGCAGCGCTGCCTACGGGGGTGGTTTCCTGCAGAAGAGGTCTCGCTGAACGCAGTAGCCGTTGCCTATTGAAAGTCATTATTGTTTAGCACCCAGGTCTTTGTGAACTTGTTCAACTGGTGGCTGGGCAGAGTGCCATCCGCATCTACGGACATGAGCACAGACAGCTGAGTCTCTGGGGCCTCACGCACATCAGATGTGGGTACTGAGGTCAGGCTTCTCAGTAAGGGGAATCTAAATGACTGTCTGTCCCGAGCATGTGCATCTGTGGTTGAAGGGATACGCCATCATTAATCCAAATCTGGGCCGGATTAAGCTGCTAAAATAAAAACCAGCTCTGCCAGCCACTTGAAGAGGGCTCGGGGCCTGCTGGAGTGGAGTGCATCAGCGGGGAGGGAGGAGGAGGCGGCGGCGGCGGCTGAGCACTCGCCCCCCGTACGGGCCGAGACGGGCCGACAGCTCCCAAAACAGGGGCCGGGGGGTGCTGCCCTCCGCCCTGCCACTGCAGGCCTCTCCAAGGGGGCAGCCCTCTTCTTTGCAGTGACAAGAGCACAGACGTTGCGTGCTTTGTCCCTTAATTACTTTTTCAGCGTGGTTCTTGCAACACCCAGGAGCAGGATCGCCCATTCGCTGGACAGAAATCCCAGGTTTAGCAGCTTTGGGCCCGGCTCTCCCTTTGGCCTGGGCTGTGCTCCCTGCCTGGAGCGAATAGAGGCACGGTGGCGCGTCTGAGAGCCCTTAGAGAGGTGCTCACCCCCAAGGACAGGCAGAGCACACCGGGGAGTGAGGCAGGAGCACCATCAGAAAGCCATCGCCAAGACACAGGAGCAGCAAATCAGGGTGGAAGATCACAAAGCCAGAAGCACCCGAAATACTTCAGTGGGGTTGCTGAGAAAGCTAACGAGAGACAGAGAAAGCTAAATCCAGTAGACTGTATTTGCATGGAGGGAGAAAACACCAGAGCATTACGCTAAAGTGACTAATGAAATGAATCACTCCGCAGAGCAATTCAGAGAAATGAAGGTGACCAAACACTGGGGTTTGCCTGTCTCTTGCAGGTCCCGACAACTTGCAGGCACAGATGCTCTGCCGGCACCCATAAAAAGATAATGCTGGGAACCTCCTGTTCTTAATGCCGCTTTTGTACTGGGGACACTAAACTCCCTGTGGAATTGCCTTCTGACATGATCCCTCTTACATTTCTTTATGCACTGTTGCCATATACTATGAAACTACCTGCTTCTGTCCTCTGCAACGGGTAACTAAGCACCTACAGCATATAAAATATGTCTCACTGAAAAACTGGGAAGCTTTACCGTCGTTATTGGAAAGTGCTGTGAGATTTCCCTAGAAAGGTGTAGTAGACACGCAAAGAGGGATACGCTGCTATTTTAAAACCTGACCGTGCGCTGGTTCCTCCCCCTTTGAAGTCAGTGGCAAAACTCTGTTTTAGAGGAGCAAGACTGCTTGAATCGGCAAACAAGAGGCAGCCTGGAGGCAGAAGAGGCTCACAGGGAATGGTTTCTGCTGCCCTCCTTGAGCACAGAGCTGTTCAGACAGACTGGAGACCTGTCTGCTGCTCTCTCCCATTAAGGCTAAGAAATGAATGCTTTTAAAGTTGTTAAATGAATGGGCTGGATCTTACAGCCCTTACTCATCTGAGTACTGCCATTAACTTTAAGAAAATAATCGCTATATTAAGTGCTATGGAGTGGAGTCCTTAAATTGTTAAATTCTAATTTTTGACGGAAGTTTTTCCTTGGTAGAAAAATAATATTGACATAATTAAAAGGATGTGAACATTTCATCAGTTGAAGAATGCAAGTTACTTCGGAGCGATACGTAGAACTAGAAGCAGCGCAGAGGGCTTAAGTCCGTGTCATGTCTGTAGGTTATTTTTGAACTTCATGAAAAACACACTTTAGCAGCTTATATCCTGACCATTCAACTGTATTCTGGGATTCTGAATTCAAAAACACGCTAACCATGAAAACACAGCATTTAAAAATACACTGTCCACTTGGCTTCTTTGCCCTGCTTCAGAGCCTCCCAAGTTTGTTTCGGACAAACTGAGAACTTTGTTGTGGAATGACTGTTTGAATTGGGGTTTCTTAAAATACATGTGGAGCCTTGTAGCTACTGCGGGGTGAACACAGTGGTGGAGCCGTACTATTTTAAAATCATCTGGCTATTTCACTTCATGTAAGAATATCTGTCAGCTTAGTTTTAAGGAATGAGAGGGGTTGATTAAAACAACTCACGAAGCCATTAAACAAAGAGATAAAATGTAGAACATGTGCTGTAGGGTCAGTTTAATTATAATGTATGGGGGATCTGTGGAAACCGGATGGCAGCTGCTTTGTAGCTGAGTTTTAAGCCCCTCTTAGCAGTACCGAAGTCCTGTTACTCAGGGGTGGGTTTTCTTATCTGTAAAGCTAATAGGTCCTTTGGAAATGGTGTTCGGAAGCCACCTTTTGTTGCTACGACTGACCGTAGTGTAATTACTATGCTCAAGCGCTTAGATAGATATGGACTAAAATAGGCAATTACGTATACTAATCATCTAGTCATTAGATACTAGACTATATAACATTAGAGAAATGTATGCAAAAGCTTTAGTCAAGAAGGAAAGGGATCAAAGCCATGAGAATCCGGAGAGAATGGGGAAGAAAGAAGGTAGTGGTAGCATATTTCATTGTCTTGGTGATCTTATTAGGTGAAAAAAAAACAGTATTGAATTTACTGCTGTATGCTATGTCTACTAAGTTAATTTAGCATATAATCTGTCTTTAAACAACAGATATCAGGCACCCACATGAATTCAGTAAAAACTATTTTAAATTCACATTTTGGGTTATTCTTACTAACCTAGTTATAGACATGAAGAGCTAGCCTAATTATTTCTACCTATCAGAAGGAGGTTTAACTCTTTGGTGTAGGAGTTCAAACCAGTCTCTAGCTACTAGAAATCAGGATGAGGAGCAGTAAGGAAAGAAGACAACACATCTGCCCACTTCAGAGTTTTTACAACTCCATCCACTCCTGCCAGAGACAGGGTCGTCTGCTAGGTAGACATTAGGTCTAGTTCAGCTTGGCAGCTCCTGTGTTCCCAATTCATCAAAATTTACTTAAATGTCTGCAATGCTTTTTATGCAACTGAAATATGGTAATTTAGTAAACCCTTTGTAAAAGGGGTTCACACGTAGGAACGTCACCACTTCAAAGTATCCAGTCATTAAACTATAATAAAGATTTGTTACCAAAACTCATTGGAAACAGCCAGAAAATGAATTTTTAAGAATGCGGCCAATAACACTCAATTCAGCTTTCTGCTTGTAATTGCTACAGCAGTTCAAGTCTTGCTCTGTGGCTTGTAAGCATCACAAAAACTGTCAATGAAAAAATGACATTTGCTTCTGTTTGCAAACTTTCTTTATTAGTATGTGAATTCTCAGGAAATTATGTGAATGCTGTAACTTTTGCTTTCCAATTTGCATAAAACAAAGACATAACATCCAGGACCAATTATAGCAAAATGGGAAATAATTCTTTAGGAAGAGGATGGAGGACTTGAAGGAGTTAGAGCTTGTTGCTCTTGGCTGTAGCTTGTTGGCACATGAAGGTTCTGGGGACCGTTCCCTTGAGGACTTCAGATGTTGTATGTTATTTTAAAGAAAAAAATAGTAGTTGGGATAGATACCCATCTCCATCCTGGCTTGTGGGGCACTCTACCAGATAGCCAGGGTAACCGTTACACCAGTCTGGCTCCTCAGCATCCCCAGCTAAAGAAAATGTACGAAGGCAACACAGCTGTCATTAAAAAGAGGAAAAACCCATTTCTCCTCAGTGTAAGGGAAAGCATGATTTCTTCTGCTGTTAGAAGAAAGAGGACCTCTCTGTAGCAGAGAAATCAGTCGTTGATCCAACAATGAGACATGGCTTGTCAGCTGATGCTCTCAAGGCAACGCACCTTGAGGTGAACCTTGGAAGGTCTCTCGCAAACTCACCTGAAATTGTTTGAGAGTTAAAAGCTAGAGGAGCAATAAAGGAAGAGCTCTACCTGATGGGAAATCATGGGCCAGGATGCTAACCTCTGTTGTGTTGGCATCTGGTTACTTGAAGTTCTCACTTTTGGAAATGGAATTAAGCATTTTCCCATCTGAGAACCTGAGAGGTTATCTCAGGTTTTTAGAATCATGCTAAGACTCATCCTGTGGTGCATATTTTCCCTAGGACCAATGGAACTATACATTTTAGGGTCAAAATTAGCTCTTTGCACGTGTCCTATTGGCTTCAGCAGAATTACTGGTGTGCAAGGAATATGAATAGAGCTCATACAGTGATTTCTAAAATACAAAATGCTAATTACAATATGTTTCCTTAAGGAGATAATTGAAGATGACTGACCATGCAACCCCTCTCTTCTTCTCTACCTGTTTTACACCAGTCCTCCGTGATGTCTGTCTGTTTTGCTCGCTTTCACCCAAACCTGGTCGTTGGTGGAACATACTCTGGCCAAATTGTCTTGTGGGATAATCGCAGTCACAGGCGCACTCCAGTTCAGAGAACTCCCTTATCTGCTGCTGCTCACACGGTAAGGATAAAAATCATCTCCTTCTTCTCTTAGAGGAAAGGTTCAGCAAGGAATATGACCTGTCTAGTTGTGTCTACGGTGCTGATTGCTACACAGATGAAAACATAAGTGTGGCCCTTGAAGGGAAAGAAAGAGGTAAGAGAGAGGTAAAACCACCTCCTGTAAGTGCTTAACCATCATACTTTGTCCAGTCAAGTCAGGAGATTATCCTCTTTTCCAAGGAAGAGGGCAGGATTAATTACAACTCGTGAGTGAGGCACCTTTGTGCAGCATGGTGGCACTGTGACTTTTGCTCTCCATTGCCTGTGAGGAGAGCCAGGTCACTATAGTGACTGTGTCTCTGTCAGTCCAGCATAGGAGGTGATTTGAATCATGTATTGTTGTCTTGTTGTACACGAGTTTCTCTTTTGAACCAGATTAGACACCTACAGTAGTCTCAGTGGAGTCCTGTAAGTAGACACCGGGGCCCTTGAAGAGCGTGGGGCGGTTTGCTTCTGTTTTCCAGCAGAGCAATACATAAATGCCTGTCGTGGTCTCCTGCTCCTGGCAAGGCCATAGGGCAGAGCTTCCACAGTGAGAGGAAGTTTGTTTCAATAGAATGATGTGGAAGAGCATTTTGCTGACACACACAGATACCTGCAGATATAGTGGCGGTGGCACAGGGCTCTGACAATGTCTGGGAGATATACAGGCAGAGCAGTAGCACAAAATGCTGAGAGTGAAGAGTTTCTCTGTGATACAAAGACGATGTCTATGGTAGAAGACTCTCTTACATTACAAAGTACTCATATTGTGCTGGAGGAAGAGACAAGCCTCGATTGCCCGCTAAAGTGTCCTCGAGGACTCTGCTATGGCACTGACTTTCAGTCCATCCTGCACTAAGGCGTTGTGCATTCTTGAGCTCTCCTCTTCCAGAGTTTGGGCTCAGGCAGACTCTTCATAACAGATGGAAGATGTACTCTGTGGATGGTAAACTATCTCATCTTGCGAGTGGGCTTGGGACCATTCCTGAGTGGGAAGCGGAAAAGAAAACGCAGGCTGAAAGGAGGAGAAAAATGTAATAGTATGATATAAGAATGCAGAAAAATGCAGATTTCCTGAAAGGAAAGAAACTGGACTACACAAAGCACTCTGAGAGATAAGATAAACATCTTGTTCTAGCGAAGCAAGGATCAGACAAAGTGATAGGTCTTTTGCACCTCCAGCTTTTACAGCTCTGTGATTCTTATCTTTGGAATTTGCAGATCAAGGTTCAGCTTTTAGTTGACTGTGACAACATAATCCCTGGAGTTAAAAGACAACTCTAGAAGCCATGCCACGTGAATTAATACAAAAGATTCAGCGTGGGGCCAGTAATATAATCTCTTATATTAAAAAATGACAGGTGTGCACAGACATGCTTAGTGGGCTAGGCAGTACAAATATTGTTCCCTTAATTTCCACTATCATGAATGTTGATGTAATAATCTAACGATCTGTGCCATAGGTTGCAACTTCAACATTGCTTTTCATTTCCCTAGTGTTTTTGCTCGTTTTGTCACCAGCAATGTTGTTCAATCTGCATGAAAAAAACCCAGTCTCTCCTGGAAGTGCAATTGAGAGGTGCAGCAGACCAGAAAACTAGTGGCAAGAAGCTGACTATCACTGAAAATTGAACAACTGGGACTCAAAATCTAGTGGAAAAGAAAAGATTAATGGGAAGTAATTTGTTTACACTCAAAAAACATCTAAGACAAAATTGTACCTCCTGGAATTATATATTAAACTAGTTTTATTATTGCAATAGAACAGTAAGTGATGTTTTGCTTTTGACAAATATAAATAAATGACTTTCGGTTGTGGATGGCCACTTTATGTGCTGTCACGGATTGGTATAAATAAGTGCTTACACAGTCTAACATGAGGAAATATGATGTTTTTAAGGAGTGATCAGATTTTACAATAAAAGAGTGCTTACTTTATGTTCATATACAGGAATCACTTACATAAACTGTAAACGAAGTTGCAAAAGGCTGGCTTGAATCCTAGCTGCCAAGGGAAAAAAAAAAGGATTAAATTAAGACAGCTCTACTGTAGCAATGTTACTTTATGTACTGCTAGATACATGAGTTGAATAGTCATTTTTTAATTTGAACTTATGCCATATGTAAAAAAAGGATTATTCTCTTTTCTTTCTCTTGCTTTGTTTATTTGAAACAGATAGAGTGGGTTGTTATCACTGACTTAAACCTTCCTGAAGTTTAGTATCACTGATTGCTGCCCGGATTCACCAGGAAAGAGAATTCTACCCACAGCTTACTCACTAATTTCCTTTCACACCCACCACACATCTGCACTTGGGACAACAGGAAATTTTAATTAAGACAAAACCCTTTTGCATGATGATTTCATTTCCAAAATAAATAAAAGCAAGCTGGCAGCGACCCTTTGAAAGGAAGGAGCCTGGTTAGACTTTCTGTTACATACATTTGGTTGTCTTTTTCATCCATTTTTCCTTACGTTTTTTCATTTTGGCCGTGAGTTTTATTGTGCATGAAATTGACGGCTAGTAACCCTGATTAAAGCCAGACCTGGCACACTGAGGTGCTGCTGGAACGACATGGCTCGCTCTTTCCCTTCCCCCTACATATCCTAGATACTCCGCGGCTTGCTTTAGCTTCCTCCCACCCCCTCTGTACCTGTCCATTTGGACTACCGGAGGTCAAACACCCATTAAAAAACAGGACTGTACGTATTTCACACATTAGTATGTACTAATCATATTTAGCACTGTGGTCGTTAGCTCACCTCCGAGCAGGAAGAAGGTCCATTCTACGAGAGTAATAGCATGAGACACGTGAGGGACAAATTTGGGTTCATTTGATGATCTGGGGGAAACCAGGTGCCTGACAACCTTTAAAAAAAAGAGAAAAATCAGCATCAGAATGGACTTTGTGACTTACTGGTGTGTACAGGTGGCCTCCGAGCACAAGGTACCATTTCAGCAGCAATTGCTGAGTCCGTCTTCGGTGTGTGTACACGCATGCTGTGCATTCAGATGCTGCCCTTTTACACTTGAGGGGGGACATTTACTGAGCCCGCTCAAGTACCAAACCTGAGAGCTAGCCAGCGCTCTGAAGATTTCTGCCTTTCCCTACTGACTGGGTAGGTGACTGGATCATAAAGCAGTCTAAAATACGTGGTAGTTCTGCCATTCCTTTCAGCAGGAGCAAATGCTAGGTTTCTAACCATACATGGAGTTGGCTTAGAAGCTCTATAGGGGTCTCCTGTAAGTTTGGTCCTAATTTTCTTTAAGTAAGGAAAGTATTAGTGAAAAGCACTTTTTCTTCCTGGAGACACAGGTCTTCTATTCATCAGCAAAAGAGGCAGAGAAATACAATTTTTCTTTGCTTGACTTGCGTATATGTCTTACCTTAATTCAGCAGCATCACTTGTACTGGTCAAAGGAAATTAAATTTTATTGTTCAGTCTGACTGATTTTTCACTCTGGAGATTGCTGAATGCGTCATGTGTCACCGTGAGATATCAGATGACACTTCAGGCTCAAAATGTTACCAGGTTCCTTGGAAAAGGAAAAGGCCAAGTTTCATTATTGCATACTAAGTGGAATTCAGCCTCCATGGAATGACTATACTATGGTGAACCAGGTGTAACACCCCAAATTTAGTCACTCCACACTTAGAATGACAGATCTAAAAAGGTATATTGGCCAATGCTGGAGAAAGCTGACGGACTTGTTCATGTTTTTCTACTGGAGTACATTTGCAAATATTTAGCATGCAAGCCAAATTCTGTAAAAGTTCAAGTTTTATGCAGCTGTTTTCTTGAATAAAGTTTTCATTTTGATTCCATTTGGACTATTTGCCTCTTTCTGCTGGTTATTTTCAGTGTCAAAAGCCATCAGTAGAATGATACATGTCCCCATGGGTGAAATCTCATCCACATAATTCAGTATTTTCACAGCATTACTCAGCTGGGTTGTTTTATTATGAGGAAAACGAAGCTTTGAAAACATTTCCACATCCACAATGTACCTCTTAAAATTTAAATTTAAAACAAAAAAAGCACAAAACAATTCCTATCTGGCAAAAGCCGAGTCCTGTATTTTCCAGGCATTATGTGACTACTTAATCATTCTTTAAAATAACATTAGGAAATGACATTATGAGTTTGTGAAGATGTCAGAATGGCTCTCTGATTTCCAGTGTTAATGTGTTTTCAGCATCCTGTCTATTGTGTGAATGTAGTTGGAACACAGAATGCACACAATCTCATTACCGTCTCTACGGATGGCAAAATGTGCTCCTGGAGCCTGGACATGCTCTCAACCCCACAGGTGGGTTTGTTTTCACCTATACAGGAGAAAAAGCACCTTCGGTAAAGCAAGATATCTGCTTAATGGAACATAGCTCCTAAAAGCCAAACCCTCACGTCCTGTACAAACTAAAACCAATGGATGCACTTGAAAGAGTACAGCTCGCTTCCAGCAGTCTCTGCCAAGAGCCAAAACCCATTTCCCTTACCACAAATCATGTAATTATTGTAATACGTTAATACATAGGTCAGTTTCAAGTGAAAATGAAATAATCCATTTTAAAGCGCGGTAATTACAGAAGTCGCCTGTGGTATAAATTGTACTTACTCTACAGCATTGTTTAACAAATATGGACTAGATTGCACTGCTGCTGAACACACCCTAGGCACTACGGCTTTCCAAGGCACACAGTCAGAAAGCTTACTTCGCTGCCTGCCTTCAGTAGCCAAAGGAAAAAAACAATGCAGATCAAAAGTTTTAGGACTAATTCCCCCCACTCTGGACTGTTTGCTACTATTGTCTCTCTAACCCCCCTCCTCCTCTTCTTTGTATCAGTAAATGAAAGGAAATCCAGGAAAATTGTCCAAACCACTAGTGATTATAATAATGGAAACTAAACAAAGAATCCGATGCTGAAAAAGGTCTGTGGAAAGCATCTTTTAAGTGTTATCTTCTGGAGTAGTACATTTTCTATTCCAATCCATCACTCATTTTTTATACATAATTTCTTAGGAAAAAAAAATATTATTTTTGCTAAGCATCATGGGATCTGATCTTGTTTCAAAATGCTGCATAGAAACTCTTCTAAATGATTCCATTAATCATCCATTAATTATGCATTAATGTGCAATTACTATTGAATTATTTGCTTTTCAGTGTTGACACAAGAAGTGGGACTCCTCTATCCTACCCTTAGCCATCTGAAAGTTAGGTCCATGTCAAGTCTAAGCTAGTGATTTGGGTTCCCTTTACAGGAGAGAAATGTAGAGATAGACTGGGCAGTTTTGGAGGACAACTTATCCCATCCCAGTGTGAAATACCATTGCAGATACCCTGGGGTATAGAACTGTCAAATCTTAGTATGGAAGGCGCTTCTGGAAGTCATCCCCTCTAATGCCCTACTCAGAGTGAGGCCAACTTCAAAGTTAGATCATATTGCTCATGCTCATCTGAGGCAACAATATGGGTCTGGTAGTTGTGTCCTGGGACTATGAGAAACCAGTGCTCTTCTGGAATAGAAGTGGAGGCATCTAAAATGGCCAGCATCTATGTTTAGGCACCTGAATCCCTTCCCCAGTTTCTCACTTAAACATCAAGAAGATAAATCCCACCCTTATGTATTCACTTACTGGAATACTAAATTCTGAAGCAGAGATTTGTCAACATCTCAGTTTCAGTACTTCATCACTCAGATGGAATTTCCCAGCTCCAAAATTGGCTTTCAACAAGGATGGGAACACACCCCACGTTACACTGAAGTCTGGCGCGTGGTTCATGGTGATCTAGGAAAGAAAGGCACAAGACTTGACATCAAGCTACATGCTACAGCTTTAAATTGGGAGGAGTAGAGTGTTGCTGATGTGTGTCAGTCTGAAACTTTCTGAAGACACAGAACCAGAGCACTCGTGTACAGCCATGGTGTAGGTGCTGGGAGGAGAGAGTCCACCACGGTATCTGGCCGTGTCTCCACAGAGAGACTAAACGATGATCTCAACCCAGAAGATTTTCACAGAAATATATGGTCCACAGGTGCTCTGCCAATGCATTTTCCAGGTCTTGTTTTGCCTTTTTAATAGAACCAACTGTATTTCAAAGAAAAACATAAATCAAGGAAAAGTATTTCCCTATGGATTTGCAGCCCTCTCCTCTCACAGGGATGTCCACTTTCTTTAGCTACAGCAAAAAGCCCTTCTGAGAAAAACGCTACAGGCTTTGGCCCTAGAAGAATAGCAGCTTAGGCATTTTAAACATAGAAAACATACCCACTTAAATAGCTAACAATGAAAATTGCTAAATCATTTAGCCCCTTTGTGGATCTTGGGTTACATCATTTAGGCTGAACAACCAAAAAGTTCAGAGTTGAGCAAAATCTGTTCGAAGTGTATGCATCTTGCAACGGCCACAAACTGTTCATGCTGCTTGTACTTGCAATAGCAAAAATGGGCATGCTGATTTACTTTGAAATATAGCTAGCAAATAAAAAAAGAAAATACGCTTGCTAGTTTGTAGCTTGATGGTGGAGTCTAGAGGGAATGTTTATGGTTACCTCAGAAAAATCCCTGAAAAACAATGCTTAGAATGGTGGTAGTGGCAGGACCCCAACTTTTTAATTTTGTTCTGCGAAGGGTCAAATGGCACAGTCTGATAAATGCCTCAGATGCATACGATAGTACATGTCATGACAAACAATGGATTTCAAAAATGTTTGTAAATAGAAGGGTATTGCATGTTTTATTAGAGCCTGGGGCTGGCAAGTGTAACCATTAAGGTATTATCTTTAGTTTCTGCACCATTAGATTTTAAATTCTCACCTGTCATCTCTGCCTGATGTAGGATGATGTAGCAAAGACCAGTGTTTTCCAGCCTCTCTCAAACGTGTGACAGACAGAGGTGGGGATGGCAGGAGCAGTGCATCCTAGTTTGTGACATTGCATGTTTGTGACATTGCATCTTCTCGCAATGTCCTATGTAGAAACCAAAGTCCTGTGTCTGGGTCAAATGATTTCTTCTTCCTCTCCTGATACCCTGTGTAACACTTAGAAATGAATTAGAAAAAAAAAAAAACCAAACCAAAAATACCCACTCAAACAAAAGGACAACTGCAGAATAATAATAACAAAGACCTGTTTTTGTAGGAGAGCATGGAGCTGGTGTACAATAAGTCCAAACCAGTGGCGGTTACAGGAATGGCTTTCCCAACCGGAGATGTCAATAACTTTGTCGTTGGCAGTGAAGAGGGAACAGTCTACACAGCCTGTCGTCATGGAAGGTGATGTTCAACATTCTGTACTTAAATGACATTGTGTACCTGTATTGGCGTGAGGTAGCCAAGTGTGTGTGGAGAGCGTTTCATGTTTTTTCTCTTGGATCCATGGTGTCTGTACTACTTTGCACAAATAGGATAGGAGTTGTCTGACTTTGAGCATCTGTGCTACGGCCTGTAATCCCGGGTTAGCTGCCCCAGGCTCCCTGCGTACTGGGTGGGGAGCAATGACTGCTATTAGGGTTTGATTACCTTTACCTTTTTCAGACATCTCCCTGAAGGAGATGACTGGGACCTAAGAAGTGCCTCTTTCTCACCCATGAGGTGAGACAGAGGTCTAGACATCTAGCTGAGATGTAGGTATCTACGTCTGAGCAGGTTGAATCAGGCCCTAGGAGACACTTTTGTTGCAGGCTAATCAGGCCTAAACCACTCATAAGAGATGGTAATCCACTTTTTTTTTTACCATCCTCAGCTCCATCTTCAGTCTCCACAGGCATATATCAGAGAAAAGCCACCATGGACACATGTGCACATGAGCAACAGAGCACGCCTATCCCGATGCGTGGCCATCCAGCGCCGGGTATTCCCACGCAGCTCTGCAGGCTGCATCTGCACAGCCAGGCTACAGCCCTGCTGGCCTCCGCTCTTTGGTGGGCAGTTTGGATGTGCCCACCTTCTCCAGGAGGGCGAGAGGGTTTTGTTATACAGCCAGGTGACAGGGCACACCGTTTGCCCTCAATCTGGGCTGCCGCCCGGTTTATTTGCCAACATGGACGTAGCTGCAGTGTGCTTGGCTGACCCGCTCCCAGGACTGGTACCCTGTGCTCTCTCCCACACGGTGGGCATATCCCTTCCTCGCATAACCCAGGCTGGAGTTTAATACTGCAAGTTCCTTATTTTGCACCCTGTAAATCTGCAGGATGCTAGCATGCTCTGTTAGCTTCTGGTAGTATTTTCATCTTCTGGGATGCTTGAAAGGCTTTTGTAAAGAACAAACTTTTTTCATTCATAGATTTAAAGCTCAACCTGCACTTCCATAGTTTGCAATATTCTCTGAATTCATATTTTATTGTATTCTGTGTTTCTGTTGATGAAATAGACATTGATACACTGGTTTAAGACAGTAGGGCTTCTCTTACACATTCCTAATTTGGTATAAATACGGTTTTACATATATTTTGTTCAATATATTTTTTATTTTTAAATATTTTAATTTAGCCTGATGGCTGACAGTATTACAAAATTACATCTATTTAGGCATTATACTGGTAGGCTGTGTGGTGGCTGATGGTTTGAATTATTCTTGGGTTGCTAGGATAAACGAAGCATGCCCAAGGGCATTTCTCGCTTCTGATCTTTCAGATATGTCTGGTTTGACCCTCACAACAGCAGGAAGGTGCCAGATCCTCTTGTTAGCCCACCTTTTTAGCAAACCTTCTGCTGACCATCAAAAAATGCACTTCTTTTCCTCTCATGCCTGTCTTTCCTAGAGCTTTTTTGCTGTCATCCCCATTTTATTTCCAGAGGCTCCTGTGTCCTTCAGCCCAGCACAGTGGAGAGCCAAATGTTATTCTGGAAAAAGGTGTGTCAAAGCACAGCAGATACACAAGGTGTTCTCAGCATTTCAGAACTCCCCTTATCCTGCCAACTACATGGCAGCCAGATGGGGATAAAATCAGAGGGGTAATTTGTACCCAGCACTGCAGAAGCACCACAGAACTCAGCCCCGGCTCCAGCACATGCTGCGAGGGCTGGCAGGGGAGCCTAAGGAAGGCCACGCTGTCATGGTCAACCGGAGAGGTGAGAGGACACCATGCTAGCAATACGAGGGACCAATTTCCTCCAGCGCAGCTCCTCATCTCCTTGGGTATGCTGTATTCACACTGGCACAGGGCTGGCAGCCTTGTCAGAGCTGTGCCAATTTTTAATGTATTTTCTTCCATCAGCAATTTTTCTATAATGTAACTAAAAGGGTAATTTCATGACTCCCCTTTCTGTATACACTGTGAGACAGGACTGACAACTTATCGGGTGTCATTTGCTTCCAGGAAGAAGAAAACTCTCTTACACAGCCTTGTATTTTTCCTTCCTAATAGCTATTCTAGCTTCAGGCCGATGAAATGCACATCTCCCCTTGTTCAAAGTAATGACTGTATGATACCTGATCACATGAAGAGTTCCTTTGCTTTTTGTGAAAAAGGATTTACTTCCTAGTGACTTGATTGATTGCTGTGGAAAGTAGGTATTTAAGAGAAAAAGAATTGCTCATCTTAAGTCATTAACATATTTGCATTTTTATTTTAATGGTTATTCCTTGTGATAATGGCTTACTCGGAGGCATACGCTATAGTATAATTATAATCTTGAATTATTTTATAATTATACAGAAATGTTATTTCAAGCTACAGTAGTAGACAGTGTATGGAAAAATGAGTAAGGCAAGTTCTCAAAAGTAAGAGAAAGTCTCCCTGTGCTGGATCCCGAGCATTAATTGTGCCCCAGCAGTAAAGCTCTGCAGGCAAAGGCCTTCCTGAAAGGCGAGAGGTTTACAGATTAAATGGAACTTTAAAAGGAAACAGGAACCTAAAAGTAAAGAAAAATGATGTTAAATCACTCTCTGAATGCAACTGTCTCTTCTTCCTGCAGTAAAGCTGGCATTGGTGAAATTTTTGAAGGCCACCAAGGACCCGTCACAGGAATCAATTGTCACATGGCAGTGGGTCCAATTGACTTTTCCCATCTCTTTGTCACATCATCATTTGACTGGACAGTCAAGTTGTGGACCACAAAGGTGAGAAATCTGAGCTGGGATGAGATGGGTAATGCTACTTATGAAAATGCCTTTGTTATGATTTTTTCAGTATAGTTGGTATCAAGTCCTAAGAGTTAATTAATTGAAAGGCTGTGCTTAGAATAAGCATAGTGATAAAATTATAAGTAAAATATATACCTAGTGTAACTGTGTCAACCATATTTGCCCTGGAGCATACCCTGCCCTTTAAAGGTAGCTTCAGCTGGCCTGCACTTCAGTATTAACCCTAGTGCTGAGCAATTTCCCTAACAAGGAGGTGTCTTGTACTGCAAGTCATCAAACAATCCATCCAGCACTCCCTGTGCAGGCTAATACTATGCACCATGGTGCTACAGCAGCAGGAACACTTTTGTCTGATGAAGCAATAGGGGAAGCACACCTAAGACTTAATGCAATCAATATCACTCCTGAAATTCATTGCTGTAGGAGTCTGTAATAGTCAAAAAGTATAAATTGGCCCAATGACATTAGACACTGATGGCTGTAAGCAGGGAGGAAATACATGCTGGAACTCACATTCATGGCCACCGTGGATCTGTTGCTGACTACTCTATGGACGTGTCACCGTGACCTCTTACAGGGAGAGCACTGTGAACAGCAGAAATGAATACACAATCCTGTGAAGCTTTAAAACCCTAACACCCTTTAGAACTGTATGAATATAGGGGAATGATAGCATGAGTAAAAACTGTGGGACAGACTAAGCAGACCAACCTGTTTCATTGTACAGGCTGAGTAAAACAGAAGAATGAGAGGGAAAATCCTCATTATGTAAGTCATCTAAACAGTTATTTTTGTCATGCATCAGAGTAGAGAACTGCCTTCCAAAGGCCAGGCGTTTGTCTTAACCATGATTTTATGCCTGCATTTGGTTCACATCTTGAGCTGCACCCATCAGAGTTTCAGTACTGGAAGTTGACCCCAGTCAGGAAGTTTCTCAGTGTGTGTTCCTCCAAGACATCAGGTCTTAGAGATGCTGGGACAGATGCACAGCAAATGTAAATACAAAAGTGATCAGAAGGGCTTATGTGACAGCATTGTGCTGGAAACAGAAGCACAGTTACCTAGATAGTAACTTGAAGCACCCTCCATAGTAGCTTCACAATGCATTTGTTGATGGCCTGATCCAATGGGCGTGCTAATTCACAGGTATCTTTTCCTGATCAACAGTGACCGCAGCTGATGGTTTTGTCTTGAGCGTTACATTTTAGGAAACTCATTATAAGAAAGGTGCATGATTTACCTAATTCACATGTAAACATATACATCAATGATGTACATATACAACCAAGTGATGGAGAGCTTAGGTGTTTAGCTGATTGGGGCTGGCTAGGCTGTTTGGTGTCTGAGATGGAGGAGTCCTGGACGATGGTAACTGGTGGCAAGGAAATATTGGAGGGTTTAAGTTGAAGCTGAGTAAGGGGAAAAGAATTTGTGGGGACTGGGGGGAAGATGAAAGGCAGGTACTGAATTCCAAACATACATGTCCGGAAAAGTCTAGGATGAGTATCTGACTCTCAGCTTGAGGTTGAATATGGCAATAAGGGTCTTATCCATCTGCAGCTAAAATGAAATTATATTAAGGGATAATAAGGCCTGTTTTTTATTTTAAACTTCTGGGTTTTTAGAAGTTAGCAGTAACATTAACACAGCATATTTTCGGCACAAAGACACTGCAGTTCGCAGTACACATTTATCCTTGTGGAAGAATTCAGTGCCAAAATGGTTAGGTCAGATTCTGTTCAATACAGTCAGTTTTCAAAGAACCAAACCATTTACATTTCATTTCTAATATCTATCAAGCTGTGGCTCATCTGGCAAGAGGGGCTTCCTGAGAAAGCTGCTTGACCTAGCTGATGTGAGCTGTGACGTGCATGTGACACACCACAGCACCACTCGGAGCTGGAAGCCATGCTGCTGGATCAAATCACTTTTCTTCTGGAGCAGGTTTGAGCAGCAGCAGCCCCAAGCTGCTGTGCTGCCAGCCACTGCCTTGTGAACACATCCTCTGAGACACTGGACAAGTTCTTGAACTGTGATGAATGTTTTCCTTTTCTTCCAATTTGACTTGAGCAGAAGTTTCTTTTCATATTGTCTGGATGGAAGTTTCTTTCCATACAGCTCTTGGCTGGAGCTATTACATATTTAGGGCTTTCTTTGTTCAGTTCCCATAGTCAGGGCCCGGTTAATCAGTGCGTTTTGAATAAACCCATCAGCACGTTTGATTCTCTGAAAAAGATAGTGGATTGATACGAAGCATTGAGTGCGACTGCTGGTTTATGAGAGTTTACTCAGAAGTGGTTTATTCCTTTGGTTTCTTACTTGTAAATTTAATCTCTCTATGATAGCAATGCCATACTGCTTTCCTGCTTCTACCAGTGTTGTCTACTTAATCCTGTGCACATTATCCTCTTTGGTCATGAAATTCAATTCCTTTCTGTTTCACAGGTTCAGAGTCAATGTCCAATTGTAAAGTGAACCATAAAAGCTCTGTGTTTATATTGTCTATTGATGTTGTCTAGCACCCTGGGGTGCTTACAAGAAAGGCACTTTCATAGCAGGCATTTGACTGATGGATTGAAAGCACCATCTCTTTTAAGAACTCTGGCTTGACATTTTATAATCTGTTTTTGTGGTTAACACATTTTCTATCCAAAGGCAGTTCAGCCAGGTGACTGGGAATAAGGTTTTCACTAAGGGAAGAATGAAGGTTTTGTAGATAACACTAATACAAGGTTCACATTATCACCCATCACATTAGCCATTAATTAAACCCCTGGGTGAATAGTAAGCAACCAGAAGCAACAGGAAAAGAAAAGGAAGTTGCAAAGATAGTCACTTGATAGCCAGGGCATTACTTGGTTCCTGATGAAGTCAATAGGGCTTTCAACTTGAATTCAGGTTACACCATGTGAGCAAGTCTTGGACGCAGAGCTGTCAAAGGGAAGTCCTGATGTGAAGTGTCTGCGGAACTCTGCCCTTAATTAGGTATTGTCTGTATGATGCTTTGAAGAGGTAAAGTGCTAAGTGGAAACGCTAAGTGTTGTTAATTAATTAAGCACTAATCCTCATGAACGAATAGCATGAGGTTAAATAATGAAATGTAAGCATTGTTATTACTACAGCAATTGCTGTTTGGAGTGCAAATTTTTAGATATTGTGTCAAGGGACAGGAGCGACCTTGGAATTGTTAAAGCGTAGCAAAGCATAGGCTAGTTTCAGCTAAAGCCTAGAAGATGGCGTGTTTGCTGCTGAGGGAGTTAATAAAGGTCTACATGGAGAGATGGGCTTTGTTAGCTCTTTCATCCTTAGTATGTCTCCTTTTACTCATATTCTTCCATTCAGGGGAGGTGCTAATGACTGTGTTTTTCTCCCCTTGCATCTATGCCTAAGTCATGCTCGGACAGGCAGCTGACTAGAAGAGAGATTGGAATAATAGTAACAGCATTGCTGTATCCCCATCCATGCTTATTTCCCTCTTTGCCTAATGTTTAAGTAATGATGGTGAGTGCCATAATCAGAAGGAGGGACAGAGGTGAGTAAACTGGTAGTAGGACCACCACATAACCATTAGCAAGGACTAACTGAGCCAGAAGATATGTGTGCCTTCAGTGATAGGCTACCTACTTTTGTGTCCCTGTTCAGTTTTGCCTTACCATCATGTGCATCAATGGTAGCTCCTTCCTACTCCCTCTCCTTTGTCTTCTCTTTCTTATGCTTTTCACATGATGCTCGTCTTTTTTTGGTGTCCTGTGTTGTTCCAGACTGCAGTCTGTTGTGCTTTTTGAGAAACCACATTTCAAAAAGCAAAACTTCACATTTTTATGCTACATGCCCTTCTGTACCTTCAATATTTTATGCCCATCTGTTTGCTAATTATCTTGGTACGACCCAGTCCTCCTGACTCTTGGAGTTAATTTTTTTACCTTGCACTTTCATACCTTCCTATCAACACATAACTTCAAACTCCACTGGTTTTAATTTGGTCTAGAGGTTGAACGACGTCTCCTCAGAGGTCAAGCTGAAGTCTATCACTAGAACAACACAAAGAAGCATGTGGTGGTGGTGGTGTTGCTAAAGATAGTTACCTCTACCTCCCAGTCCCTTTCCCCAAAAGCCTGGCTGATAGCATCTGATAGAATCAACTTGATAAACCAAATTTACTGTGATGCAAAATGGTGTAGCAGAATGAATCAGAGCATTGCATGATTGTGTGAATTAGTCACTAAGAAAACAATGCACTCACAAATGGTCAATTTTTAACGTTTACTAAAATAACATAGTCAGATCATCTTTTTTTTTTAAATTAAGGACTTACTATTTTTTACAAATACCACGTATCAAGATACCTGGTTACTGGCTCAGATTTTTTTTTCTAGTATGATTTCAATCACATTAAGTGGGTGAGTGAGAGCCTCTTGTGTTATAGATAGCATTGCCTGAAGTTAAAAATCCAAATAGAAGTGTAGTCAAACATAGAGTCATGATAAAATGACAGTAAACATGTTGAACTATTACAACAACTTGGTGAATTCTCCCTCATGAAAATTGTTTTAACTGTAATTGGAAATGCCGGAGTCAATGACTTGATTTAGTGAGGCCCCATGGCAGGTGATTACAGTGGATCACAGATTAGAGACGCTGATGTTAGTAGGTAATGATATATAGCGCTTCCCTGCCTTATGGAAGATGTTCCTATTCCAGTGAATATTCAGTTATTTATGAAGAGTGTAGGAGCTCCACAAGAGTATCCTGTAGGCCTGTGGTTTGGGAACCAAGCCACGCTGCAAAGGTCTGCCTGAGTAGGACTGGAACATGTGTCTTCCCTAAGGGGAGGAAATGCTGTGATGATCTTGCCATTTTAGTCCGAGCTGTATCTTGTGCCTATGAACAACTCTGGTTTCACAGAAAGTAGGATCTTCTCAGAGTAAAGCTTTGATTTTAATGTGCTGACGCTTCCTGATGAAAACCAGTTTTGTCCACTTGGGGCCAGCCCTACTTCTCCGGTTCGTAACAGGATCAGACTGGTCTCCAGCAGCAAAATGGTCTGCTGAAATGCAGAGGTTACTCATGTGCCTTAGCTTGCATACACTTAAGTGTAGATGAGAGCTGGACTTAGTGAAATTTAGGAAGTATCACTACTTTCAGTCTTGAACCTGTTCATTCTTAATGTTATTTTCTAAGCTTTCCTAAATCCTTCAGTCTTCTCACATTAGGACATGAAGCATTTTAGATGACTCTTACTGCATATGAAGTTTGATTCTCCTGGATCCTTTATTATTTTGGGCTTCCATACTTTGGTTTCATATGCAGCCACTGGAAAGAAGTAATTGCAATGCATACATCAGACATCTCTTGGAGCTACCACCATTACTTCCCACCACTGACTATACAGGAGCCCAAGTCTGGCAAATAATCTGTTGTTGTAGATTTTGATGGCTTTCTTGCATCTGGACAGCCTCAGGTTGTATCTAAACTAGCAGATGTGGCAGCACATCTGAGCTCCTGGATCTGTCTTTTTATTCTGGCTTCTCCCAAACCACTACCAGGAAGGAACCAGCCTCTTTATCCCATGCCACACACACAGAGCTATACCTTGATTCTGCAGCCAGAAAAGCTGATACAAGCAGAAGAAAGCCAGAGCGTGCTCTAACCAGATGCTAAATCAAACTATAGGGGTGTCAGGATGCCTGGCTTTCTGCACCTACCAGCCCACTGAATCTGGATGCAATCTGCATCTGTCTCTGATGCCATGGTGGGTGATCTCAAAAGGGCCCAGAGAGTTTAGGGAGGCATAAAGAATAACATGAAGAAGAAAAGGAGGAAAAGAAACAATATACGCTATGTGGGAGACAAAAACTTCAGTCTATTTTGGGAGTAGATGGACTGAATAAAGACAGTTCTGCTTAGTTTCTTGTCTCCATTAAATCTTTTACTAATTCCTCCCTCCCATTGATTTTGGTAGGGCTCAAACGTCTAGCTCAAGGGATGATTTAACCCCTCTTATTTTGGATACCTGGCTAGAACTGTCTCCCCTCACTGCTGCATCACAACACGGAGCTCCTTCTTGACTCTGTTCATAAGGCAATCACCTTCCTTTGACAACACTGCATTTCCAGTGCAGGCTTTTCTCTTTGATAAAAGCAATTAAAATGATTAATCTGATTAATCACTGTCCAAATGCTAATTTTGTCTGATTATAGGGAAAGACAAAGGGTGATAAAATAGCGTGCTGGATTTCATGGAAATGGTCTCTCTGTGGCGTGAGTTCAGAATTTTGAGTTTTGTCCAAAAACAAGGCAATGAATGAATTTGCTTCAGAGCTCACTTTCTGTCAAAAGGCCAAGCTGACTTGGGGAAGAGGGTGGAGTTGCCTGTTCAGACAGGATTTTTTTAGTTTTTGCCCTTTACCTCTGGAGCCAGAGGTCTGGCTCTCATCCAGCTGTACAAAAAAGAAGATTATGGTATTTTCTAGGTAATTTTAAAGAGCAAAACCAAAGTGAAGTCAGGTGGCTTGAAATCAGCCCCAAGTTCTTCACATGAAATGTTTCTCATGATTTTGGTTTTCAGTGTAGCCATATTTGAAAAGCGATAGGAAAATATTCTTCAGCTGGCCAACATACTTCAGTTACTCACGCGAACCATGCTGCTTCTTTGTGAAACATTTTGTAAAGAGAGGCGCACACACACACATAAAAATAAAACAGTCATTTAAAATACCGAGCCTGTTCTGAAAAACTCACTGGGCTAAACTCTATTTCAGAAAACCCGAACATAAATCCAGCTGTAACCAGTGAAAGCTTTATTTGCACATGCAAAGCAGAACTGGATTTCAGGAGCTCATATAATCTGTACAAAACAAAGTCATGATTCCTTTTTATCCCTGAAATCAAAATGCAAACCTCCCACTAACTGTTCTGTTGCAGAATTACACTGGAGGATTGGGCTTGCATGTAATAGTGAAACATTTCAGGAAAATTATCAATATATACAGTCCAGGACTTCTTCCCTGATGGAAATTTTCTCCCACCTGCTCCATGCAAGCCAATCCTTTCTCTGCTATGTGAGAGACTTTTGTTATCAGTAAGAAAAAAAGGAACTTTATTCAAAATCCTACAAGATGGAGTTCTCTTCAATAATAATTAGCCTTAAAATTGTTGCTTGCTGACCCATGAAAGCTCTGCGGGCATCCTGGTGGCAGCAGCTACAAATACTAATCTTGACTGTTCAGCAGACAGTGCTGTAACATCAGCCTGCGTCCGCTGTCCTGCAACGTTCCCCATGCTCCTGTCTGTATACTTCCTGGCAACTGGAATCACAGCAGCAGAGTCGCATGAAAGCCTAGTAATTTGCCGAGTCCACATGCAATTCTGGGCCGGGTACCCTGTCATGAAGTGGCATTTTCCATTAAAAAGAAAAACTGAATTTTCAGGGGCCTCATACTAAATGTTCCTGTCAGAGTCACAGGGGCGGGACACAACCCCCTGAAACCACAGCTACATTATCTCTCTCCCCTCCTTGCCTCGCAATTGGAGCTAAACTACCTCTCTCTAACACCTTGAGGCCTGAAACAGGGAGACCGGTCCCATTGACTCCAACAGGAGTAGGCTCAGGACATAAGTGTGTGCCTGCTGCTGCATCTCCTGCATGACAGGAGAGAACCAGCACAGTGATCTAGCTTCTCCCAAAGCATCCCACTCACTCTCCAGCTCTGCTTCCAGATCCCGCCTGTGTGGGATATAAACAGGGGGTGACAACTGGAGGTAGAAGACCAAATCCAACCTTCTTCTGTGTTTCACTCTGTTCAGTGTTTCCCTCTGACCAGGATTTGGTGATTCTTCTGGCAGTCTAGGAAAACCATACCTGGCTTATATTGCTCAGCAAGCCCCCTGAGTGCTTATCTAGAAAAAAATACAGGAACATAGTAATACTGAAAAGAATCCAGGAATATTGTAATACAAAGGTTATGAGCTACAGAAACTGTGAATCAGTTTGCTAGGCAGGGGCAATAAGACCTTTTATAGTGTTTTGAGATTTTTCAAAGAAGAAACTGAGCCATCTTTAGAAGTAGGTAGAAAATCCAAAAGAAAATGATAGTATTTCTAAAGAAATCTCGTGACTGAAATGCATAGTAGGATAGAAAGAAGTGCTGGCTTGTTTAAAGCATGTTTTAAATAAGAGGTGGAAAACTTGATTAACATTTAGTGATGAAGTCAGCAATCTGAGAAAATACAGAACAAATGGCAAATACCTGTCCAGGCTTCTCCACTGTTGCCATCCCCACTACATCCAGCTTGGTGTGGGTGAGTGAAGCAGAAGGTATTAAACCTCAAGCAGTGGAAACCTGTTGGCACAACTCTCGCAAGTGTGGAGTAAGAGGGGCTCCAGACTGGGAATGAAACTGGATGATCTAAAACAAGCATACACCAGTCTGGCCAGTAGGAGCTGGGGAGAAAAGTGAGCTGGGGAGCACTGTCCTCCCTGGTGCCTCACTATAACCCAGTCTGCTTATTAGCTTCTTCATTAAATCTTTCTTAAGCCTGTTTTGTAGAGTTTCAAGGCCTTACATACCTTCTGATGCTTGTAAAGTTCATCCGTGGCAAGCAGGTATCTTATCATTAATTCATTTACATTTACACTCAACATCGAGTAATACACATTTCTATCAAACTCACTGAAAATAGTTCCTCAGCTAATATGCAATGCTGAAGAAGAATGCCACGCTTTCTGATTTTTTTCTTCAGAAAATAAAAAGGTCTTTTTCCATTGAGTAGGTGGAAAGGCAGGGTAGAAGACAGCTGGAAGACCAAAGCGAACAACTGAAGTCTAGCAGCACAGCCTGAAGGTGTCGCATCTCTGCAGAGGACTTAAAACGGTTAAGGAGGATTAACCAAATAAGCAGTTTACCTGTCAGTGTAGCTTCCAGGCTATCTCCACAGACCCCAAAAGCTCTGCTGTCTGACTTTCTGAGGCTCCTGAAAGTCAGGTGATGTCTGACTTCCCAAGTTCTTTTATTTTTTTTCTCCATGCCACAGTATGAGACATTAAGATCGGTTCTCATTAAAACCGCCTGTGCCAATCATCAAACCTTTTTTCCTTTGCTTCCTTCTCGTATGCTCACCCGTGACGCTTTGACTTTGAAGGAAACCACAAAAATGTAATCATCGTGTTATCTCCAGACTTGGTCTGTTCTCAGACCCCCTTTCCTTTCAGTCTCACCCTTCGTCCCCTCCTCCATCTATAATAATTCCCACATGTTTATGCAAAAATATTAGACTTTTTTTTATTATTGGCAATTAAGAGAGGCAACAGTTTCAGCATCTCCGCAAGAACAATAATTTCTAAAAGTGAACAGTTTTCTGCCTTGTCTTTCTGCAACTTTCAGGATGCCAAAAATCAATCAGCATAGTAATACTATAGTACTTAAATAAAACAGGGCTGTGAAGAGTTTAGGGATCATTTCCACACTCAGTTCTTTCCCCCTGTTGTTACTGAATCTAAAAATGAAGCCTGATCCCTTGCCCAAAAATGCAGTTTACTTGATTCAGTGACCTAATAATCATCTGACAGTGAGATAACACAACATATACATGGGTTATGGCCCACTGAAACATCCATTGAGCTCCAGAGGCTCATCTGTGATTCCGCACTGAATCTCACTGCCAGAAGGAATTTAAAGACACATAAAGTTACTCATGCAACTCAATTCAGGGCACCTCAGTTAGCCAGTGATATTGGGTGGCAACAGCTGAAGAGCGTAAACATCCCCCTTTTGCTTTCCCATTGCCATCCTTGAAGGTCTGGCTAGTCCTAGAAAAGGTGTGGCAGACTGCAAGTTGTGAGTTGTATAGTATCGAGGTCTGTGAGATAATGATACCCTTTGGGGAGAATGCAGACAGGCTTTGCTGAGCCACCAGCGATGTACCTGTAAGAGGCGCCTCTGATTTATTGCACCTCGTAACAGTTCCTGGGATTGCTGTAGCTTTTAAAAGGTAGCATAATCTGAACTAAGTCAAGTCCCATAAGTATAGTATTAAAGTAGGAACTATTGGATTATTCTAAATTATCATAACTATTAGAAAACAGATTTGGGAGAAACATGGCAGTCCAAAACTGGCAAAATTCCCATGGAGATCAATCAGTCTGAATAAAAACCAGGGCCTCGTTGACTCCATACAAATAGAGAACATGAAGGCTTACAAGAGTAATAGGGCCTTAGACACAGCGGAGGATTTACTCCCCACCACAAGAGGTATGCACAAGTAACCCCAAACAGCTAACAGCTGGTGTCCCAGGAAGGAGACCATTGAAGGACAAAAGGTCAAAACCAGAGTAAAGCTGATTTGAGGAGTATTTGCCTCAAAATTCCCAGCAGCTTTTAGTTTCTGCTTATACTGTCTGCACCTCTTGGCTTGGCCTGGCTAAGTGGCAGGGTCAAAAAGGAAAAGATGAGCCTGGATTCAGCAAAGTAGTAAGATGTCTCTCTCAAGGCGGAAGAAGACTGGGCCTAGCAGCTAGGGTCTACAAAACAGTGAAAAGAGCCCAGATCCTAACCTGTGTGGAAGTCCCACAGCCTTATGCCCTGTCCCAGTTTCTTTTGCACCCCTCTGGTAGGTGTGATGCCATAACACTTGCGTTAAATAAAGACAGCAGAGTTTCACTTCCCTGTGTGTTATATATGCTGGAGGAGATGTCTTTCTTTGACACCATTTTGTAGGTTTTCTGTTTTTTTTTTTTTAATGAATAAAGGTTATTTATACAATATTTGGTCCTATAGGGGCCAAATTCATAGAATCATAGAACCGTTTGGGTTGGAAGGGACCTTAAAGATAATCTAGTTCCAACCCTCTATTCCCAGATTTGTTCTAGGGCCAGAAAAAAGAGCAGCCCCTCTGCTCAGGACCGCTCTGCCTCTGCTCTTTCCAAGTGCCCGAGAGCCGGAGCTTGAGCCTAAACCAACACATCAGCTTGTTCAGAAAGTTTCTATGCCAAGGACTAATGAATCTGTCATATTTGCTGCACACCTAGAAAAATCAAATTAGCTTAAATCAACTTATAATACCGCATAACACTCATGGCTGCTGTTAATACAGCCTGAGCCAGAAGTGCAGATTTGGCTTATTGTCTTTAGAATGGAAGACAATGGAGTGGAAAGAAAGAAGGGGAGACAACCAACGGAGTATGTGGTGTCACCATACGTCTCTACTGCTGAAGGTACAGTCTAGGGAAGTACCTTTAGGTGGAGCTGACACCCACACAAATGGTGCCAACGTGTAAAACGCTCCGTTCATGAAAGAGGCAAAGCCAATAGCTTTTTCCATGGCTTTTCAGAAGTCAGATGCTAGTTAAAACCTGTGGATATGTATACCTTCCTTTATATGGATAATTAGCTACTTTATGTGTGGCGCCTCCTGGATTAAAGAAAATTCTTCTATGCAAATAAGAAGTGGAATAGACTGGTCAAATTTATATGTGGAAAAAACCAACCTCTTTTATATAAATATGTAGTATTTATTTAGGTGAGTTTCTTATTTCATGGACAAGTGCTAATTCCTAGACAGCTCCCATGTATTTAAAATGTTCCCTCTCCATTGTTCTTTTAAACAATGCCTGTATACAAACAGTGAGGATGAACAATAGGTTATGACGACATGCTTAAATAAATGAGACAAAACCCACGTGTCTTGGAATTGACTTTTTCACTTTTCCCACTAAATGCTCAAATCCTGTCCCATTGAAATCAATGGCAAAACTCCATTGATTCAGTAGGGCCACATTTTCACCCCAAACTCCCTTTTTCAGTAATAAGTAGATTTGGCCCAAGTTTGTCTGAATATACTGCTTTAAAATATTTCTTCTGCTCTATTGAATAACAGAGTGGGTTGATTTTTAAGAATGAAAGCTCATCAAGTTTAAATTTCAGGTTTTTTATAATAATAGCCATATGTTAGTCACAGATTGTGTAAGTCTGAAGTTTGGGTAATTTAAAACTGCTTTAAAGTGACCTTTACATGGTTCCACATTTCAACATTTTCTAAAAGCGGTCGGTATTGGTCCTTACTCATAAATCCTTACATTAAAAGAATCTGCAGGCCTGGGCCCTTAGTTAGCAGGCTTACAGTAAGAAAGCCCCGCAAACTTTTACATACACACTTAACCTTACAAATCGAGCCTTCACAATGAAATCAACGTAACTGCTCTCAGTGGGCAAAATCAGACCAGGATGAAATGTCAGCTTTTAAGAAAGGTCACTCGCTCTTACTACTTAAGACAGGATGCTAAGCAAGAACCTGGTGCAGTTGTTACGTTCTTCTCTAGTTAAAGGGTGCAGGACAATAAGACATAGCATGGGAAACACTTTATTCTTCCCCATTGAAGGTGATTCAAGCTGGGAGGGCAGATACACTTGGGAGCACTGTGAAAGCTCAGCTTCGCCGTAGCTCAGCGTAGATAGGCGTAGCTCAGCTCCACCACCACTGCCTGGCGGTGCCGGATTGTGGGTCTTTCTCCCTGTTTCTCCAACCACACTGCAGTTGATCTTGCCTTTTGCTTGGGCTGCTCACATGGCTGCAATTTCTTATTCCCTTACAGTGCTCCGCTCCCAATTCATCTCTGTTCATTTGTGTGTCATTCCTTGCATGTCTGACATCTCTCTCAAAAGCCGTATTATTCCTGTTGTCCAGATTTTCCCGCTGACTTCCTATCTAACTGTTTCCACTGTTATGGTAAAAGCAATGCACACTGCACATCTGCTATGCTTTTCGCCTCAAATACCAGCACTCCAACAGTGTTTTTATTTTGCTAACAGGGAAACTGAGGCACATCAGCTAAAGCTATTTGCCAGAGACTACACAGCACGTGAACAGCAAGATACAGATTAGAACCAAATCTCCTGACCCTTCCTTCTAATGCCTTGGTCTTTGGGCATGAACTGGAAAATAATCTGGCAGAACTAAAAAGAGCATTAAAAAAAGTGTCACACTCAAAATAAGATGAAAACAGGTTTTGATATGTTGACTAAAAGGAAACGCTGATTGAAATCCACCCTGGAGTGACTGATATCTTAATAGTCCTCTTACTTCTGTGGAATTTTGTTACTTCTCCCATGACATTGAATGTTAAAGTGCTATATGCGCGGCACATTTCCCATGAATAAGAAAAATACCAGCCACTTAGCAGTTAACCAGATTCCCTTTCCCTTCAGTATACTATTGCGTTCATTTTTCCAGCATTTAAACAGTTGATGTATTTGAACCTAAATTAGGTGTTTTCAGTGAAAATACAGAATACAACAGATAGACGTTGTGAATCTGTATGGCCCACTCTAAATGCTGTTTTCCAGCTCACAGCTGTAAGGATTCACTTTGAAATTTCCTATGAAATACCTCTGCCCCTTCAAAAGCTTGGTCTTCATTTGGCCCTCACCCCTGCAAATGCTTTAGCACAGGCATGTAAGTAATTCCATTAACACGTGTAAGGAACTCCACTGGTACTGATAATATACTAAGCAGATACATATGTGTTTGGAGAACAAGACCTTATTTAGGTAAGAAAATATTCTTGTGATATTTTTCTTTTCCTTTTGCAAAACTCCAGTTTTGGAAAAGAAATAAAAATGTATAAATTTGAGGTAATAAGCTCAAGCTCTAATTTCATTTTATTGTCACGCAAAACAAAATGTTTGCTTGTTCTTAGGAAATGCACAAAAACCCACTAGGCCAGTTATGAAAATGTGGGACCTGATTCTGTAAATCATTCTAAGTGTCTTTCCTTAATTCAAGTAGAGGAAAAACTAGCCTATAGAATCAATCCCTTTGTATTTTCAGTATTTTTTCAAAAGACGAAGGCTTGTATAGGGATAGGCGTGTGGGCACACACGTGTCCACGTGCTGAGCCGCAACATCGGACGAAGCACCATGCAGTGCAGGAGGACCAAATCCAGTACTGGCCAGGACCCAGCTGCAAATAGAGGTTAACCCGACTGCTTTATTGCCTCTAAATTAATAATACACAAGAGAAAAGTGATATAATAATTGTGATAAGTTGTTCCGCTTTTGGGAAAAATAATGCAGGGGTTTGTAATGCGTCGAGGGGTTCCTGATGTTGTGGCTTTCGTGGGATGAAGGGGGGGTGCCTTCTGGAGGGACCCGACCCAGGTATTCTACAGATGTGCCTTCGGAATTACAGCGGCACCCTCAGTGATGGTTTATTGCTGGCAGAAGCCTCCGTGGGAGGCCGGCGGGGGCTGCGGGCCTTCGTCCCGCCGTGTCCCGCTTGCGGGGGGGGGGGGCGGGAGGGGGGGGG